>BMAW01035861.1:437483-453913 GCA_019974015.1 Nephila pilipes | reverse complement strand
TGAATTAAATATATAAATTATTTATTTAATTTTTATAGTATCAATTATTTTACCGCATTTTAATTCTTTATGGTAAGATAGACGTTATTTTTTTCTTAATATATTTTTCGATCTCTCTCTTTATTATAAAGTGTGATGAATCTACTGAGTACAACTAAAAGCCTCATGATGCTCCCTTCTGACTAATTGATTGATTGATTATTTTATTAATTTCTCTCTGAGAGGCCACACGATGGCTATTTGTGACCGACCTCGTAATTTTAAGCCTCGATAAACTGACGAGGACCAGACCAAAGCTGTTTCCTTCAGCTCCAAACTTGCACAAAACGCCAGTGAGAGGACTTGGGACCTCAACCACATTTAACGTGAATCATCCCTACCGACTGGATAACGTCAGAAGAAAACGATGATAACAATAACAAAAACATTTTGGAAAAAAACCCAATGGGAATTATTATTGTAGCAAATATTTTGAAATTCTGGGAGCATCTAGGTAATTGATGTAGTTACCTAATTGGACGACAAACAAAAAAGAGAAAGAAGATTCTAAGCATCCGGAATTTTAGAAGAAGGATAATTACCCCAGGTCTTTTATACAAATTCACCTTGCAGGATAATGTAATTTGTAATAAATGCAAAACCGAATAAACGATCTGGAACATATTCTATTAACTTGCATATATTACAACTTTAATTTAGTTTAGTTTAGTTTTCATTAACGTTGCACTAGAAGCAACACAAGGGCTATTGGTGACGGACCTCGTAATTTTGAACCTCGGTCAAATGACGAGGATGATACCTGAGTTGGCGCCTCCTCTCCTACATATATTACAATTCCCATTGAAATAATCTCTGGAATATAGTTTGAATCGAATACCCATGCACTATATTCTTCAGAGAACTTTTGGACAAAGAAGTGCTAAATAGAGCTTTTTTGCTGATGATGAAATAATTTGATATTTATTAATCGGAAGGAAAAAGTACTTAAAAAGTATATAATAGCCTTTCCTACTCCCTATCCCTCATAAACCCACCAATCAATATTGACACTTCCAAATGAAATACCTTTAAATGATGAATTTCCAATTATTTCAATGTTTCAAATTTTTTTTTGATAAAATTGAAATCTATATATGAGTGTATAAATTATTACAAGGCAGCAGGAATTTGTATAATATTTTGACATTTTAATTAGTTCTCTTATTGTTTAATCTCAAAGAAATGCAACACTTTTTGAACTTATAAATTATCTAATTTTAGAATTATGAATGTGTTTTCCTTCAAGTCGAAAAAATTTGCTATAAAAGAGCACCAAAATAATGAATGAGATTTAAGTACTTAAACTTTTTCAAAGGAGCTGTTTACAAAATGGGAATTACAAAAACGATTTTTAAATGCATTAATTGGCATTTACATTAGAAGAATAAATATTATATGTATTATTAACTACCAATTAATAAAGCAGTTTTCCCAGCATTAGTCTGTCACACGAGGGGGAATCGTAAAGTTTTAATTATAACTTAGAAATAAGATACGAAGATAAAATTTATTCTGCATGCCAGTTGATCCTTGTGTATTTAATGTTGTAAATTACAGTAATTCATGTTGATTTGTTAAATTTCATTAAACTGTTGATCGAAGTAACCCGCAGTATGGAAGAAAGTTCAATCTGTTGAATTCTATAATGACGACCTACAAAAGATCGAGAAACTCTGGATAATGACTTTGTAGAGGAGCTTTAAGATTAATAAATAAACTTTGAATTTCTATCTCGATTATTTTTATTAATAACTAAGCCATTAAGATAACCCGAGATAATAATTAAAATTTTACGATTCTGCAGGGGGATTTTAATCTACGATTTCTTGAAACTAAACAAATCAATATAAATAGTTGTAATTTACGATATAATGTAAGGATAAATTAATACACAGAATGCATTTTATTCAGATATATCCCGATTATTTCTTAGTAATAATTAAAACTTTTCGATACCTTCACGTGCGGTAGGTGTTACTTTTTCACTAAAAATGACATCAAAGTTATTATCATCATATTAATTACAAATATCGGAATAAATACAAAACCCATCAAATTAAATAGTCAAATTTTTTCCTGTATTTCCCGAGAGAAGTATAAATTGTTTGTTGAATTGTGATCAACAACTGATGACGACCAGTCAATAGTAATCACAAGAACAAAGGAAGATATTGTTTAAGATGTATGAAAGAATGATTATTTATTAACGCAGCACTTTGTGAAGCAACACGAGGGCTATTGGCTATGGACCTCGAAATTTTGAGCCTATGTCGAAAGACGAACTTGAACTGCCACCTCCCTCTCTAAACTTCTACACGCGCCAAGGAAAAGACATAAGACCTCGACAAATTAAACGTGCATCTGTCCCACTACACGGTGGTTCTTTAATGGCATGAGGATTCGAACCACAACAAATCAACGCCGGAGGTGAGTTCGTGATCTTGATCCCTAAGCTACCGCGACCATTATTCTTATTGATTAATATACCCCTTATGGCTTTTCTTTAGTCAAGTACGGGCATCACGACCCCGAAACAGCCTAGTGATATTTCTTCCTCGTGGGGTTTACTGTCTTTGGTGAATACGGATGATAGGCCTCCGGGATTCCTAGCAATCCTTCTTTATTTTCGATCCTCCTTCTTGTCAAATAATCTTTTACTTTAATTTCTTTTTTTTTTTTCAAATGTCTAGACCACAGGCCCTCAGGGGCAGACTTTCTTTAGGCAGGTACCGGCTTCACAAACTCGAGGGACCCCATTGATTATTTTCTTTCCCATGGGTTTTACTGTCTTTGATAAACTCTTGCGATTCTTCTTTATTTTCGATCCTTCTTCTTGTCAACTAATTTTTTTAAAATCTTTTTACAACGTTTTTCTGAATTTCACTTGGTGTGTGTGTGTGTGTCATCAAATTTTCGATCGTTAAATTTAAACCAACTTCCCATCAAGCTAGAGCTTTGAAAGTTTGGGAATCATTCGTACTCTCCTAACAATGCAATATTTAGACATTTGCGACAAGTTTTAACTAATATTTCAATAATTTTAATAAGTCAAAATATTCTTTCCCCTCGGCGCTTATAGGATTGAGGAAAAAATTTCTTTCCCCCTCGGGGAACACCGGGAACTCCCCATGCGCCACACGAGGTATCGTAAAACTCACAAAGGGGAGATAGTAAGGGTTGCTGACTTTCAGTCAGTAATCATTCGCAAGAAGGAAATATTCCAATATTTGACACCGTGTCTTATCACAATAATTTGTTCTGAATTCTAGTTCCCATTTTTTTAATGGAATGAGTTACAAACTTTCAAATGCATGTTTTGATTTTATGAGAATCATGAATGAATTTTTTAATACACTCACGAATGTCTCTTTTTAAGTAAATTTTAAAGTTAAAAATAACTAACAGTTTTAACTAATATTTCAATAAATTTCTTTAATAAACTTTGCCACCATATAAAAACGTTGGTTTTTATCTCGAATTATTATAATTTTTCCACAGCTTTATCGCGTTTGGCGCAGCATGTAGCCACACCAGGCTCATGGGTTATTAAACTACTATCATTCACTCATACTAGACCACAGTTATATATTATTTGGGCAGCAATAGCTACGTCTGGTTCTTGCGCCATTAAACACCCCCACCCCAGTGAATAAATCTAAAACACCTCTAATTAAATTTAAAAAAACCATCCCGGTATTTGCGGAAAGAATTTAATTTAGTTTAAACTCGACACACTCTGAAGCCGTAACAAAATCACTTTCCCTCTAACCAAAGCACAAGACAGATGGATCTTTTTATCAAGCATCTCACATTGACGAACAACATCTGGCTCCCAGAAATTGAACTGCAGCTCATGAAAAGGCATTCTATGCCTTTTGACCCATACTACTCCTAACAAATTCGCTCGATTGATCCTGCAGAAGCTGTGCAGTGTATGTGTCGGAATTTATTCGAGCGTTTCTTGCATTCGAATTCGGCGGTGAGCCGCTTTTCTTTCTCTTTACGGCGAGGAGAAATCTTGTTAAGGGACTATTCGAACGAATAATTGAAGGTTCTTTTTGTGGCTATTTGATTTGATACTCGGTGTTCTTATGGCGGCTGTGGTAGTCGAATGATCATGGCGTTCTTAGTAAACGATGTTTTTGTCCAGCCGCGAGTTAGTCTTATTTTTATTACCGGTTTGTCGTGTAGTAGAGCTGATGCACTTTAAATCTGTCTGGGCTCGATATTATCATGTCGGTATGGTGTGGAAGTTAGGAGAGGGGAGTGCCAGCTCACGCAAGCAACCGTCCTCGATACTTGATCGTGGTTAATAATTACCAGATCTGGGGCGAATAGCTCTCGCAGGGAGACGCGATTGTATTCACTATCAATCAATTAATTTGATATTGTAATCTTAATAACATTATCATTTCAATGGGGGCCGCGGTAGCCTAGTGGTCAAGGTCGTGGACTAGCGGCTGGCGGTTTTTGTTCAGTCGCGGGTTCGATCCTTGGCCACCAAAGACCCGCCGTGTAGCCGGGGCTGATGCACGTTAAATCTGTTCGGGGCCCAAAGTCCTCCCGTTGGCGTGTTGTGGATGTTAGGAGAGGGGGGTGCCAGCTCAGGTGTCGTCCTCGTCACTTGACCGTGGTTCAAAATTACGAGGTCCGTCGCCAATAGCCCTCGTGTTGCTTCTAGTGCGACGTTAATAAAAACTGAACTATCGTTTCAATGATTGATTGAATGGTTTTATTAATGTTGAAGCAACACGAAGGCTATTGGCGACGGACCTCGTGATTTTGAATCTCGATCGAGTGACGAGAACGACACCTAGAAGTGGCACCCCCTCTCCTAACTTCCACACCATGCCATATTGCAAGCCCACGACCATGACCTCCAGGCTACCACGGCCACCATTATTATTCATAAAATGCTATATAATGTCTGATCTTTAACAGAAACACTAAGTTAAATTTCAAATACCACTTTTAATGCTTCCGTGCACCTGGCCATTTCATTTCCTTTCGTGAACGTTATGTTAAATATAAGGAATTTCTACCACCCCGTCCTCAAAATTGTACTATTTTATTTATTTGAATGCAAAAAAGTGCATTCGAAAGAGCATAACACAAGGAATGTTTCTGTGGTACTATATTTTCTTTCAGATTTTTTTTACATATTTTCACTCCAATTTTACTGATTCGTTCTTTGAGTTTTCAGGTCTTTAAATAGTGTTCTAAAATGTTTTCCAAAATCGGGGAGACAATGTCGTTCTGCAGAAGCTTTCCTTACTTTTTGCTGTTTCGAATGCACTTTTTTGCATTCAAATAGATAAAATAGTACAATTTTGTGGATGGGGTAGTAGAAATTCCATAGGGCTTACATTACGTTCACGAAATTAAAATGGCCACTAGACGGGAGCCTTTAAGAACAACATTGACTTCACACAGTGGTTTAAAAAAGCTTGTTAAATGTATCGTGGTAAAATTACCCACCTTGGCGTGACGGAGATTGTGGAGGTTAGGGTTCCAGTTTTGGTGAATGATTCGTCATCTGACTGCAGTTAAAATTTACGAAGCTGATGGAGGGTATGAAAAAAAATCACCAAGCTTTAATTGACAAGAAAATGTACTTTGGGCGCAATAATAATTTTACAATAATATCTCTTTAATTCTGCACGTTCAGGATTACAGCCCTACCAGAGAAGTTATTTTGCAGGGTGAGTGAGTGAATGTAAAGTTTATTGGCGCAAGAGCCAGATATGGTTATACTGCGTCAAACAATGTTTAAAAAAATGTGGTCTAGACTTGATGAAATTGAAAAGACAAACATTGGTTGACAAGAAGGAGGATCGAAAATAGAGAAGGATTGCTAGGGTAACCAGGGGGTGAGTAACTCGTGTTTGCCAAAGACAGTAAACCCCATAGGAAAGAAAAAGATCTCTAGAGTGCCTCGGGGTCATGAATTTATTTTGAGGATTATTCGAGTACCTATAAAGTTTTAATGGGCATAGGAAAGATAAATCACTTTAGATGAAAATTTAAACAGTTAAAACGTGCATTTAATGTGTGTTTACACACATTCCTAACATGAGTAGGCTATATAAATATCTAAAAAATATTTCGTCATTCTCTAGGAACCATAGAATTAAAATCAAACATTCAGTATTAGTTTATTTCACTGTTTTGTTCATGTACCCACAGCCCAAAAGAACAGCGAATACAGTTCAATGATAATTAAAACAAGTTATGACAACCACATGCTTATGATAATTAATTTTATTATCACTTGAAAAACACATTCAGGGCTTCGAGTATATTTTACTGTACAATGCATTGTATGTACAGAGCGATAATATTTCGTAAGCCCAACCTGGTAGGGAATTAGAGCCTTATGCCATTAAAGACATGTGGTGTATCCGGGTCTGATGCACTTTAAATCTGTCGAGGTCCGAAGTCCTCTCATTGGAATGGTGTGGAGTGAGTGAGTGAGTGAATGTAAAGTTTATTGGCACAAGAGCCAGACATGGCTATGCTGCGCCAAACAAGATTAAACTGTGGTCTAGACATGAAGTTGAAGAAAAGATAAGTGGTTGACAAGAAAAGGGTCGATAGAATGGTGTGGAAGTTAGGAGAGGGAGATGCCAGATCTGGTGTCATCCTATCCACTTGACAGAATTGCGAGGTCCGTAGCCAATGGCGCTCGTTTACTTCTCAGTGCGATGTTAATAAAACAACCGCATATGTAATAAAAAATGACCTAATACAAAGACCCTATTTATAATATTTCAGTAATTTTTTCAAAACTATTATTCAAATGAAGCAAATGAAGATATTACAATTTAGATAATTATGAATCTCATCTCTATTTGAAAACCCCACAAACATTTGTACCCGCAAACTCCCATATAAGTCCTTTTAATCTCCTCAATATATTAACTCTTTTTAAGATGATGGAAAGCATATTTACCAACAGCTTTATAAATTTTTAAGCAATAAAGCTTAGCATAGGTGACTGAGACACCAAAAGGCTTCAAATTTTGCGGTTTTTACTCTGATGTTAAGATCTAGAAGGTGCTTTTCTAAATCTGTGGATTTTAATCATTTATAAGAATTGGATAAGTAGAACCGTCACAAAAATTCAATATTAAAATTGTGAGCAAGCGTGACATGCCCCTGATGGCAAAATCGTTACTGGCTGTGGAAGACTTACAGATAATGAAATTTTGCTTTTGCTGAGGAGCCATGGCTTGGCTATTCGTCGAAACATAAAACTTCCCATAGCAGATAAGATTAAAGCTGTATGGTCAATTTTGTTTTCATAAACTATCAAAGGATGCTAATCATGGGATGGGTAATGCCCATCTAGCTTGGATACCTGGTGTGGGTATAATAAAGCCTTATTCTAGGGAAAGATTTTATTTACGCAAACATTTACTTCCTGAATCCGGGCTTCTTGCTATATAGCTTATATTAAAATTCACACATACAATTACTTCTAAATAATTCTCGTACTTCTAGTAGTTCAAATTAATTCTAAATAATCGAGAATTTTAAATTCCAAAACAATTAATTAATAAAATGATGTAGAACAATCTAATTAAAATACAGTGCTAGATTGCATTAAAAGTGTTACATAGTAAATTATAATGGAAAATATCTTTACACTTTTTTCTCAAAATGTGTTTTTTTAGGATTCTAGTACACGTTTCTCAAAATCTGCTCTATCCTTAAAGCTGAAAATTTGCACAGAATGAAATGAGTCTATTTTCTACAATTTGAACTTAATTTTTTTTCTGATAAATATTAGCAAATTTTAGATATAGCAAAATATTTGTATAAAATTATGGGAAATTTGAATTATAATTTCTTTTTAATTTTACTAAATTTAATTTTTGAAATTTAGTGCACAGAATATATTTTAGTTCTCTGCCAATTTTTAAAGTAGTAAATACAGTAGATATTATGCAAGATGTACCTAAAGACAAGTACATAACTTATTAATATAAATAGAGCTATTGATTATTTCTCATAAATAATTATGTTTGTAAATGTGTTTTCTTTACGTAAACTAACAGAAAAATATATACAGTGGCTCCCAAAATCGAATATACACCTCTCGTGCTTTACATCGAAAATACAAACATATGGTAAAAAGTTTTATGTAAAGGTTTTTTCTTAAAAGGGAATGATAAATTACTTCTTAAATAAGATATTTATCCAAAAAATAAACATGAAGTTAATATAATAATAAAATTATTTGCATTCTCTGACTAAATGTCAAGAATTGATGTCGCAAAATTAAATATACACTTTGTAGAAAATGACCACAACCTGATAAATTAGTTACCTCTATTTTACTGAAATTTTCGCGTTTAGTACTGACGTTGGATTTAGATCCTAATGTATAAGTTTCTTGCAGAAATATTAATTTTAATCTTCAAAATGGGTTCCAGAATGGAAACTGCAGTTCCAGTTAGATAGCTGTTCGTTCAAATGGCTGAAGAAGGTAAATCTCTTAGAAAAATTCAAAAATAAACAATTTTTGGAAAAATTAAACTTCAGCGAAGTCACGGATGTGTTCAAAAATCATCAAACAGTATACAGAGGGGGGACACGTTAAAAATATTCCCGGAAGAGGACGAAAAGAAATTCTGGATGACAGAACAAGAAAGAGGGTCCAGCGAAAATGGACCGAAACTCTTAGTTTAGTTTTTATTAACGTCGCACTAGAAGCAACACGAGGGTTATTGGTGACGGACCTCGTAATTTTGAACCAGGGTCAAGTGACGAGGACGACTCCTGAGCTGGCATCCCCTCTCCTAACATACACACTACGCCAACGGGAGGACTTTGGGCCTCGAATATATTTAACGTTATCAGCCCCGGCTACACGGCGGGTGTTTGGCGGCCAAGGATCGAACCCGCGACTGAACGAAAATCGCCGGCCGCGAGTCCACGACTTTGACCACCAGGCTATCGCGGCCCCCTGAAACTCTAAGTGAGTGAGTGAATGTAAATGTTATTGGCGCAAAAGCCAGTTGTGGTTATGCTGCGCCAAATAAGATTTAATTTTGGTCTAAACGTAAACAAATTAAAAAAAAAGACAAAAATGACCGAAACTCCAGAGGCTAGCGCTCCAAAAATTGCTGGAAACACTTTTTCAACAATACAAAGATCTGTTTCTGCAGAAATATTTAGAAGAGTGCTCAGGAAAGCAGTTCTTAATGGTCGCGTGGCCAGGAGAAAAACTTTCATTTCTAAACGAAATCAGGAGAAAAGGCTTTCATTTGCTGAAAATTATACTTCAAGGTCTCCTGGTATCAAGTTTTATTCAGTGATGAGAGAAAATTTAATGTTTTTGGTAGTGATAGGTGATACTATGTTTGGCGGAAGCATAACAGTGAGTTGCTTCCGAGAAACACCATTCCTACTGTCAAGTAGGGGGGTGGCTCTGTATTCCTATGGGGTTGTATAGTTATCAGCCAATGGTGTGGGAAGTTTAGTGTTTATTGATGGGATCATGGACAAATTCAATATTTAACTGTAAAACGTAGTGGCACTCTCACCACAATCACCTGATCTCAACGTTATTGAAAATCTATGGTCACAGTTGGAAAAATCTGTCCAAAAGCACCATATGACGGGTAAAGACCATTTAAAAAACTGTTTTACGAGAAGAATAGGATAAAATCACAAGATAAACAACTCGAAATCTTGTTAAATCGATGCCACGCCATCTGAAAGTTGCCATTAATTCGAAAGGGTGTGCAACCAAATAATAGTTTGTCTTTTTATGTTTTCCTTTAAAAGCTGTGCCAGATTTATACTCAATTTCATGACTTAATATGTTGTAGCTTCTGCTTAAAAATTATATAATTAATTTATTAAACGGGTTTCATTTTTGTTTCCACGTCTGGTCCCACTTTTAATTTAAAAAAAAAAACGATCTTTTAAGTGCATAAAATCAGTTCATTTGTCCGTGGCGAAGGTGTCTCAGTTACTTAAGGATGAAGATGTTACTTTACAAATTTTTATAAAGGTATTATTTTTTAACGTTTTTCTTTTTTTTATGTAGAGCAACATAAAAATAAAATATGGGTAGGGGCAAATACTTTCCCATTAAAAATAGGGTATAAAAATCAAATTAATTTTATCTAATAAAATTAATTAAATAAATCTCTCTCTCTAAATGAATTAATTTTCTTAAATCAGGCTTAAACTGAATTTATTGATTTTTTATTAACGCTACCTTGAGAAGCAACATGAACAACAACAACTACTAGTGACGGACCTCGTAAATTTGAACCTCTATCTAGTGATGAGGGTGACACCTGAGCCATCCCCTTCCTCTCCAGATTTCCACACCACTTCATGGTAAAGCTTAGGACCTCGACAGATTTAACGTAGATCTACACGGCGCGTCTGTAGTGGCCTCATGACTCGACGAAAATGATGTCGGTCTCGAGTTCACGACATGACAAATAATCTACCACGGACATGTCCTAAAGCCAAACATTTTGATATAATAGAAAAAGGTGGCCCAATAAGGGGTTAAACATTTTTGATATTTTTTTAACGAGAAAATATAATGAATTACGTTCAGTTTTCTTAGAACTGTAGCAGAATGGATTCTGCTGCGCGGGTCCCATCATCGTGTCCTGTCTCTTCCAGATCCTCTCTTCGCAGAAGCAAAATTTTCCATCTGATATCATAATATGGGCTCGTTCCATTTCGAAGGTCAAGTACCCGTCTTCCTCTTCAAATGTATTCCGTATCTTTTGATACAGCTCACAGTTGCAGTTGTGTAGTGTGGGGTATGCAAAGAGTCATGACTACGGGCAGTGCAGATATGGGGGGGGGGGTAGCATGGAGCAGCAGAGTCGGCTAATCCTGTCTTCAAAAACTGGTCTGATCATTAGATAACAGTATTATTATTCGGCCTACATAGGCATCTCGGGCTGCAGATTTTCAAAGCAATTGGACAAGTGGACGTGGTTCAAAACATATTTGTAAGATTTGACCTAAACGAATATACTTTCATTTATGTAAAGTTAAATGAAATCTTGTTAAATATTTTATTCAAAATAAGAAAACATATTTAACTTTTTTAATTTCGAAATGGATGAGTTCCGCCGTTGCCACGTAACAAATGCAGTAAATGAGTCCGTTTCGGTTTTTGTCTTATTGTCCTTGACCAAATCCAAGAAGTGAAGGCGAACAGACGACATTTAGTTTCTTTAATTTTTTAGTATTTAAAAGAGTGGTGCAGTGTTGATATTGTTTATTTTACAATCCGATAAAGTTTCACGAGTACCTTAATTTGTCAATTATTGTAAAGTCAAGTTTATTTGTTTCATATGATTCGTCGGATATATAGAAACGTTAAGGTAAATATTTGTTATGCTTATTTTTAAACTTTTCAATGGTTTTGCAATTTCATCATGTTATTTATTTATATTAACGTATGAAACCATTATATAATTTTATGCATGCGTAATGCGTTCGTGATATTAGTTTTTATTTCTATAGAGGGTGAGAAATTTAAGCTTCGCACAGGGTGGAAAAAATTCTTGCTACGCCACTGCACAATTGTAACATATAAACAAGCTATTTGAGCAAAAGAGTATATATAGCGAATGTTGAACAGAGATATTATAATAGAGTTTATATGGTATTTGAGTAAATGTGTGTTAGTTCGCGAACAAAGACTGTTATTTGTTTATACGAAGGATTTTGGGGAACTTAGGTAAGAAGCTGGGTTTAACAGATGTTTACAAAGAATATACCCTTGAGGGATAACAATAATTTTTTTCCACATCGCGTAACCTCCCCCCCCATTCGATCAATCAATCAATTTATGCTTGAGCTATACTGATATAGATTTATATGACTGAATTTTATATCCTGTAAATTGAAAAGAGAAATAGTACTGCAATTTGTCTCTCTATCCTCATTTTTTTATTTTAAGGTTTTAGTGTGAGGGAAGTTAAGGCATTCACATTTACAATTCTTTTGTAACAATTTTCATTTGCTGTAGCATGCTTTCGGCACTGTACGAATAAAATGTTTCAGTAATTTAGTAATTGTTTATCTAATCAATAATGGTATGAGGTTAAGTAATTATATCTTCTCCATCGAGCCCCATACAATTTAAAGAATTGTTCAGCCGGCAAAAAATTATAATTGGTGCTGGTCAAAGAGCCTTTCTGCCCCTTGTAAAAAATGAGACCCCAAAAGTGTCCTCTAAAATGTTTTTAATTTTGATACATATATTACATAAAAAACGATCGTATAAATGTAAATACATTTAAACAAATTTATTTTTATGATTGTTTGTCAATTCATGTGTAGAATTTAACATTTTTCAGCCATTTTTTGTTGTAATACTTTAAAACAATTATTCAGAAAATATATATTTCTTAAAATTAAAATTTATGTTACCCATTTTTTAAAATCACCGTTCTGAAAATTACTATTTTTACGAATCTTAGTTAAAATTTTGCTCCAAAAAGGGAGAATTCATTGAAAATTTCAAGAAATCAACATTTTTAAAAAGAAGGACGTGTTTTTCGTTGTTGTTTTGTCCTACATTTAACTTATTTTGAAATTGTTGATTTATTTCGGGTTACATTGAGTCCGCCATTTTGAAAGCAAGAATCAGGAACGAAGTTTCAGGTAGGGGATAATTTTTTTAAAGAAAATGGCGGTTTCGTGAGGTTTCAGGAATTCGGCAAATATAATTTTATCTGTTACTTGTTCGTGGTCACGGTAGCCTAGCAGTCCTGGTCGCGGACTCACCACCTGTGGTTTTCGTCGATTCATGGATTTGAGCTATGATGCCACTGAAGACCCGCCGTGAAGCACTTTAAATCTGTCGAGGTTCAAAGTCCTCTCATTGGTGAGGTGTGGAATTTTGGAGAGGGAGGTGCTTTCTCAGATGCCTTTCTCGTCACTTAATGACGTTCAAAATTACGAGGTATGTCGCCAAATGTCCTCACGTCGCTTCTAGTGCGACGTTAATAAACTCAATCAATAAATACAATACTTCCAGAAACGCAAAAATAATATTGAAATATTCAATACTGTTCCTTTAATTCTCAATTTGTTTCTAAAATGTCTAAATTCTACGAGATTACCCGAATTTTGACTATGTTTGTTTAGTTTTATTCACGTCGCGTTAGAAGCAACACAACACGGAGAGCTATTGGCGAAGGACCTCATAATTGGGAACCTCGGTTAAGTGACGAGGACGACACCTGAGCTGGTATATTCCTCACCAAACTTCCATAATAAGCCAATCAGAGGACTTCGAGCCTCGACAGATTGAACGTGCGCCAGCTCCGATTTCACGGCGAGCCTTTAGTAACATCAAAGCTCGATGAAAACAATCAGCGACCTTGACCACTAGGCTACCGCGGCCACACGAACTTTCAGCTTTACCTTTTAACCTTGAAGAGCCTGCTTCAGTTTCATAAAAAATACTTTTGAGTTTGTTGAGAATAAAAAAAAATTACATCACTGAAAAAAATATGGGAGGTTGGATTTCAAACTAATTTAATCTTCTCACATTGCAAAACCGCACAACATATATTTCAAACTAGTATCGTAACCATCGCAACGCACGTCTGTCACTAAATGCGCATAACTTATACTTACTTTATTTTTCTCGCGTGCTTGGAATTCTTGATAAGATGCATGTTATAAAATAGTCACACGAGCTTCAAATGCGAGCTCCACTTTTCAAAGAATTAAAATTGCGATAAAAACATAGATAAACTTTTCTCGTGAAAACTTAGGAAAAAAAAAACTTGCATATTCTAAAAAAACTAAGATTCTACGTATATTAATTCTACACATTGCTATTATGTTTAAAAAAAAAACTAACAATTTCAGCCTCGCAAGTTGGAACACGGTAACATATGATATATAATAAGTGAAAATAAATTACGAAGTTCAAAAAACTATGAATATATAGATATTTTTATAAAAAAAACTTTGTCAGAAAAGGTATGAATGCTAATAAACTTGTTCTGGGCATATTGTTCTCGTTAAGTGATTCTGAAACTCAGAAAAATCCTTTTTTTAAAAAGAAAATCGATTATTTGTGGTAATTTTATGTCCATTATTTTTTTTTATCGATATAAATCTCAACATATATCCTTGCTCAATGGAGTTTTATCGATGGTAATTGATAAATTTTTTTAAGCAGTTTAGGTAATGTGGTAAAATCCATGCGCAAATGAATCAAAGAGTGAATATGTTTTATTTCATGCCAAAGACATTCCCTGTTTGTTCCTGACTTTTGTTTGTCTAATTGATTAATAATGGTCATTTATAATACGTGACGATTGTAAAAATTGAGTTTTCTTCACATCATTCAAACAAAAATTTTTTAGCCACCAAAGAGACGATAGTTTTGGTTAACCACAAAATGTCGTAGCTGATCACTTTTCATATTTCATCGCGTTTTTGCGGAAATGTTTGATGCTTACTTTCTTCAGTAATGAACTTAATTTTAAAAAAAATGTATAACAAATTTTTTCTAAAATCTCTTTATTGGATTGAAATAAAACATGTATAAAATTTGAGTATTTTATTTACTTATCGATTGATGTATTATATTAAATCACATGTAATCAGGAATCAAATAATGACTGAAAAGGAATAAAATTATTCAGAATTTTAAGACAGTTGTAGGATAGCCATTTTTTAAGTAAGATTTTCAAACTACCCTTTTTTTTTTTTTAATTTGGCTTCTTTCCTGGAATATTTTGGGTTCAAATGATTGTGAAATTTATTTGTCATTAAAAGTTGGGGACGAAATTTATTACTCGTATTTCCTTGTATAGAAATATTCCTTTATTTTACGCTATACTTTATTATTTGTAACTGATTATGAAATAAACATAAGTTACAATATACAACAACTAAGAAATACTAGCACGCATTGACTGAACATTTGCTGTATTTTCAATAAAGAAGTAAAATTACGCCACAATTAAAATGTGACAGTATCAGAGAGTTCAAAAAGTATCTTTTTTGACAACAGATGGCGTTGCTGTGGTAAGTTGGTGTAATCAATGTGTGCTGTCATCTGTTGAACAGCGTGGAAACAAATTCGACGCTGATGTATTGGGAAGCCAATGGAGACGTGTTTCAAATATTAGAGAAATGAATGTAATTTAATTAGATTAACATCCCGCTGTACAGAACTTCATTAAGTTGAATCCTTTTCATCAAGAATTCCGGATTATCCGGGTCGGTCTAAGAATTTTTCAAAGTTCGAGTAGTGATCGGAAAATTTCTAAAACAATATTTATTTATTTCATCCACGTATTTTGAAAAATAAATAAAATAAATAAGTAAAAATAATAAAAAAAAAGAATAATAATACAGTTGCTTTACTAAAACCTTCAAACGGCTACGAATGTATGAATGAAAAAAGGGGAAAGAGATTACTGTATAAATGTTCTGCTCAAAGTCAACAAAACCGCGATGCATCTCAAATTACCAGTGACGAATGGTTTACGGTGCTAATTACATTGTCAAATGAAAATGAAATGTTAAAAACTTTAAGCACATTTATATTATTCAGAAAAGGCGACGTCTTTATCCTCCGTAAATATGATTCATAATCGAGTTGTTGAATATAAAGATTATTTTCAGTAAATATGCTTTATTTTATTTCATTTTTATCCCTTTTTCGATTATCCAGAATTTTCGATATATTGATCAGGTTCTGGTTCCAAATAATATTCGGCTTAATGAGGTTTCACTGTAACTGCAACTGTATTGGCAACGAATTTCTTCATTCTGAACCTTGATTCGACGACAAGAAATGTACATGAGAAGTTACCTCACTCCCTAAGTTTTATGATACCGCAATACAAGACCTACTTTGGTTGAATGTCCAGACGCGCTTAGTATTCCATTGGTCGCGATGGTCATGAGTTAAATCGATATCTGAGCCCTCGACTTGTCGACCCGCTGAACACGTTACCGTGGCTCATTTGTAGAGAAAAAAAGAACGGGGAGGATCTGAAAAATGAGGTCATAACCGCAAATGTCTTAGTGAAACATTTATAACATAGCGGAGAGAAATTTAAACGTGTGATCTCGTTTGAAGAACCTCGAGAAATTAGTACAGAAAATTGTTCAACAACCACTAATAGTGTATTTTGTTGCCTGTGCTTATCTCATGCTTGCGGCAACCAACTTATTATGGTGGGTCACGCCTTTACCACTGGCAGCTGATGTGAATTTTTGGTAGTTTTGAAAATTAATAGCTACGACCGGAATTAAAGGGATAAACATATAATCGTTCTTTGTCTTTTATTATCAACTAGCATATCTAACAATGCTTCGTTAATGTTAAATTTCGATATATTATATATGAATTAAGGAAA
>BMAW01035861.1:423247-437473 GCA_019974015.1 Nephila pilipes | reverse complement strand
CGATCCTGTGCAGGTGTCATTTCTAGGTTCAAACCTGCCAATGGTTCTCCATCTCAATGAATCCTTAAAACGATTATGAGAACGCATCCTCACTGTAATCAATCAAACATGTGGGTTTTAACTCAATATTTATCACAGAGCAGGCAAAAATTCTATGGCAGTGTTAACCTAGTGGTCATGGTCGTGGACTCGTGGTGGCGGTTTTCGACGAGTCGTCGGTTTGAGCCCTGATACCACTAAAGACTCACTATAAAGACTCGTTAAATCTGTAGAGGCTCAAAGTCCTCCCATTGGTTTGATATGGAAGTGTTAGGATGTTAGAAGAGAGGCGGAAGCTCAGGTGTCGTCCGCGTCATTTGACCAAGGTTCAAAATTGCGAAGTTCGTCGCCAGTAGCTTTTGTGTTGTTTCTTGTGCAATGTTAATAAAAATCTATCATTCAATGAGAGGGCAAAAAGCCCAAATGCTTAAATGCTTGAATTTCTCGATGGTTTTTCGAATTTCACAAAGCTAACGCTAAACTTAATTTATTTCAAACTGGATAACATAGGAGTACCACATTACATAGGAGTACTTCAAACGACTTCCTGAAACTAAACAAATAAACATGAATAGCTGTATAGTTACAACGTTATGTACGTAAGGATCTATTAACCCCCCTTCTCGAACCATTTAGCTCGACGAAATCCGGGCCTAAGCGGAAGGAGACGACGCGGAGTAAACTTATCAGAGTGCTGCACGAAAACAGTTGAAATACGAGCCAAAATGTAAATATCTTTATGCGATACAGCTCTTGTGTGGAGGTTTACGCAAATTTAAAATTCTTTCCCCCTTATATATATATATATATATAATGATTTAACTTAAATATAATTTAATTTCCTAGTTTTTCTTATTCTTTAACTCACAGTAGAGAGATTATTCTTATTTCCTGATATCCTTACAATTTAGTTTTCAATTTCTGCTACCACGCTTTCTTAAAACATCCAAATCAGCATGATACCATATTTTGAAGTAGTAGGGATAATCCTTATTAGACTGACTGTCTGCTGCTGAGAGCCCTGGAAATCTCTCCATCCAATACCACGTGATCTGAAAAAATCTCTGCATATAAACTCCAAGCAAGGTAAATTTCTCTCTCTTTCGCTTTGGTCACGAAGGCAGAAACTGCGCCTCTGCTTTCCTCAAAGGTGCGTACTGTAATGTTACTGAGTCTAACGGACGTGGCTTGCGCAGTGTTCATCACCATGTCATCGCCTCTAACTCATTCAACAGCAATAAATAGACTTTATTCGGGTAATTTGTCTTGTTATTCCAACCAGGACTAGAGAAGTATGTCGTTTTTAATCATCTATTAAATATATATTTACACACACACACACACACACACACACACACATATTTGTGATGAAATACATATATTTGTGTGTGTGTGCAATAAATTTATTATATATTATAACAGATAACAAGTAACAATCTGGAGAGAAACTATATTTTATGAATAAACAAACAATACTTTAATCGAAATTACAGTCTTCTAAGCGCCTTCAGGTGTGCCTCTGTCCTAAGGAACAAAATAATTCTACACCTAAAAATAAATAGCATATTTCAGTATTAGACCGAATGTAACACGTGTGATATACTTTTTGACTAATCATTTCCGTTAAAATATAGACTCGCGCTCAATTCGAGGTCTAGATAATGGAATGCATTTACTTCTTGTTACTTCCCTAATATTATCTAATTTGTTTAACGTTACTTAATTGTATTGCCATAATCAATGTAATCCGAGTTATTATTTATATTAAATAAATGTTTATTCGTCTAAATTATATTTTTTAAAATTCTTTTTATGTAAAAAATGATTAGATCGCATTTAATTCATTATTTTATTTTCTGTCTTAAGGAAAAACTTAGGTGTTGCGTTATGTTCGGGATAGTACGGTATAAACTGTTATTATAATTATAGACTAATTATATTTATTTAAAATATTAAAAGAATATTGAACATTAACAAAAATGTTTTAAGAAATGCTCACCTTGGTTCAATAAATATCTAATAATAAAATATACAACTTTAAAAATTAATCCCGTCCTACACTTTAACGAATCTGACTCGTGATGTTCACTTTTGGTTCAATTTACATTCCTCGAATCTGATTCGTGATATTCATGTTTGAACCAAAATCTTCATCACGAATCAGATGCGGGAAGAGGTTACTATGCAGAATAAATTTTATCCAGATATACCCTAGGTATTTCTGAGTAATAAATAAAATTTTATGATACCTCTTCGTACAGAGAGGACACATGTAGCTATCAGGTATAGCAACAAATAAAAAAGGTTACGGTCATGGAGGCATTACTTTTCAAACAAGCGTCGTACATTGCTTCAGGATCTTAAAATAACAGTGCTTAAAGGGGGAGATCCAGCATACTTTAATGAATTCTTTTGAATTTTTCATTAAAGAACCGACAAAAAATATCGGATGTTTTTATTAAAAAAAATCCTTCTCTAAGAGTCTCACTCAGGAATAAAAATTCCTCGAAACAAATATAAAATCAACTCGAAGCTATAAAATGAGACGTGGCCGATAGTTTACGATGTACCAAAAATCGTCTGTATCGAAGGGGGTGCGTGGGGTGGCAATCATTCACACAGATAAAGTGAATCGACGTGTTTCTATCAAAAAACATTGCCTGGATCGATAGGACGATTTCGGGGAAATTCACTACAGAGAGAGAGAGAGAGAGAAAGAAAGAAAGAAAAAAAAAGAATAGCATTCAACCCTATATATTTTTCCTGTCTTCCATATGACAGTAGTTTATGAATACGATTCTATTTTGGTGTTTGGGTTATGCTTTCCGTTTGAGTTATCGGGGAAAAAATTATAAAAAAGGGAGAAACCGAAAAGACATCTCTCCTGGAATTGTCGAGAAAATATCAATAAGAAAAGTGGATGAAAGGGTGGAACGTGCGTATCGATTTTCGTTTTGCGGACGCTATATGAGGATTATTTCTAAATTTCCATAATGAGATATAGAGGTAAAAGTACATTTTTTTATTTGATAGTTTTCATGTTCTTTGCTTTAGAATTATTTGGAAAAGGGTTTGCTTTATTTGAATTTTTTACCTGTTTGCCGACTCGGTTGCCTTGGCTGTTTGGTAATGCATTTTTAAATGGTTGTTGTTATTCGGTACCGATGTTTATATTTTAATGTATTTTTAAAACGAATATACGACAAAGGAAGAGTGACACGAGAGCTGTAACAAGTATATATGGCAAAAGATACAGTTACAGTTTTATTATAACGGCGATTTTGTTTGTGTATTCAAGAGCCTTTAGTTGTTTTTTTAATGAAATTTGTAAAAAATGATCAGACGAAAAATGATGACTGTATATATTTTTATAATAAAAACATTAAGTTAAGGTAGAATTTCTTGTATAAAATAATCGTGCTCAAGTAAAACTTACACTTTGCGAATATACGTGCCTTTGTAATAGGTTTAGATGCCTTGAACTTACGGTAGTCAGGGTCCAGGATTACTAAACCACGGGTTAAGTGAATACAGTATTAATACAAATTTAGCGATAATATTGTGTGGGGGAATTTCCTGCGTTACATTTATACCAATATTATTTTTAATTAGTAGAGAAATTACTTATACAAGAAAAACGTTTTTTACAACTCTAAAAATTTGACTACAAATGTTTGAACGTTCAATTAATCTCTTTGAATTTTATTTCTTGAAAATTATCTTCATTCCAGGCATTTAAATATAAAAATAAATTAGTAAAATGTATTAAAAGTGAATCAATTCTCTCTCTCTCTCTCTCTTGACTTCAAACTTTCAAAGGATGCGTCAATAAGACAACCTTTCGCTGATATTCACTTAGACTGATTCTTGTCTTCTACCTTTAGTGACGAAAGTCACCGTGTGAACTTCGTGATCAGGGAACTTGCACTTTACGTCGCCTCCTCTTGCCTTAGACATTCAAACTACGAACTTTTCTCACTCATTCTGTTTTCGTTGTATCTGATTCTCGTTACTTTGCTACATTTTTACTTAAATATGGATAGCGATCCGGTATTACGAAAGTCGTCGCGTTTCAAAACTCTTTAATTTGAGCGCTTCGGGCTCTATTTAAATTTCCTCCTACTAACTCGAATTTTCGTTATCTTTTTATCAGCCTTTGCTCCGTTGCCCCGTTTCTATGAAGGTTAGCGACTGGGCTCGTTCCCTCATCCGCTCTTTCTTTTTGACTGGGGTTTCTTTCTGCTCATCTATTTTTGGATGCTCTTTAAGGTTTTATTTCCTGCATCTCTTTTGTTGGTTTATTCCTTTGAATTCCAGTTTTTAGGTGCCCAACTGCAGTTTGATTTATTTTCCCTCTCATGTTTATGAGGGAAAAATATAATTATATATCGGAGATTATAATATAATTCTATTCTCTATTTCGGAGTTTAGTGTGTTTAGTGTAAAAATGGTTCCTTGATTGTTTATTAACATCGCACTTGGAAACAACTCGAAGAACGAACCGCACAGTTTTGAGTCTCGGTCAAGTGACGAGGACGACACCCGTGCTGGAACCTCCCTCTCTGAGTTTTCACACCACACCTACAACAAGATTTGGAGCCCAGACCAGATTTAACGTGCATCAGCCCTGTTATACGGTGGTCTTTAGCGGCATGAGGAATCGAACACACGACTCGACGGAAACAACGCCGGCCGGGAGTTCACGGTTACCGCAGACAAAATGCTGAATGAAGTGACCCCTTTTAAATAAGTATTTGCGGTAGTATGTCCGTAAACCTGTTTATAGTTAAGACGTCTCTTTTATCTAAGTCAATGGTTTCCAACGGGGGGGGGGAGTAACACGTTCCAAGGGTGATAAATAGATCTATGGGGGTCAACTGCCTCCCTCCATTGACCAATATTCGCAACATCTCATTGAAAAATTTGTTTAACTATAAAAATTATCGAACACATGTTTGAACAAATAGTTCCAAATGTCTCTCTTAAGCAAGATGAGTTCGTATTAAAAGTATGTATTGGTTCCTTATAGGTTTGTTTCCAATAACTTTTTAATTGATTCAGGAATCTTCGACTAGCACTACTATCCTTGTCATACAATATAAATTATAGTACAGGATTATTTGAAATAATTCATCCGATTTCAAAATTCTATATTTTCGAAAATAAACGTCGCAGAATGATAAGTAATATAAAAATGCGAAGGGAAAATATGGAAGTTTCTTTTTACTAGAGTTCGATATCACTTTCTTCTGTTACACGTATAATGTCAATTCGATTCGTAAATTACTGTCAAACACGATATAGATTCAGTGTTAACAGAATATACAGTATCAGAAATCCGTTGTTTTAGTACACGTAAATTTGTGGGTAATAGTGGCGCACACACTTTATCTTTTATAAACTTTCAAAAGGAATAATTCGCATGGAGCCATATCAGGTGACCAGCTGTGTAACATTGAGTCATCTTGTCCACTGCAACCGATTCAACTGCAAAGGTAGCCCCATAAGAGCTTCTGAAACAGCTTTTGTGAAATAACTCCATGAAGAACAAGTGAGGATCATCTATTATTCACAATATAAAGCTCCCCCTGTTTCCCTTTACATTCCTGCATTATTTATCATTTTATACCATTTATTTCTGAAAATATGTGTGGAACTTTCAAATTGGATGAATAGTTTTAAATAACCCTTTATACAGAGGGGGGCCAATGAATCGCGGCCACGGTAACCTAGTGGTCATGGCTTCGGATTCGTGGGCGGCGGTTTCGTTCAGTCGCGGGTTCGATCCTTGACCGCTTAAGACCCGCCGTGTAGCCGGGGCTGATGCACGTTAAATCTGTTGGGGCCCAAAGTCCTCCCGTTGACGTGGTGTGGATGTTAGGAGAGGGGGTGCCAGGTCAGGTGTCATCCTCGTCACTTGACCGTGGTTCAAAATTACGAGGTCCGCCGCCAATAGCCCTCGTGTTGCTTTTAGTGCAACGTTAATAAAAATCTAAGCCAATGAATCACTGTTTGAAAAAGTGGGCTACGACCCAGAAAGGTTGGAAAAGTATGGTTACATTATTGTTATCAACTATAGGATTACAATTTCTTTTAAAGAGGCGGGTGAGTAATTTTTTTTCCAAGTAGAGGGCAGGAGGCAGAAAAAGGTTAAGAGCCTTGATTTAAGTCATTTCTGGTCACAAAGAAAGCTACCTTTTTGTGTCAAATCCTTAACGAACTAAACCTAACCATAAAAATCACGTTTTGCCATTGCCGCAGACATAGAGTAAACGTGTGCGAACTGCGTAATTAATCCTTCCTAATTAGGAAAGAGGGAACGGTTCCTTCATTTCCCAGAAGGTGTCACCCTTAAGCATCCGCCACTCGTCTGCACTTAACTCGACTTCATTTCCGCAGACGAGAAATCCCTTCTCTGGTAATTGAGAGGAGGGCTGATATCTACGATCGCGTGACCCCCCGGACGCCATGGCAACTGACGTCAGAGGGACGAGAAAAACAGTCTCTGTTGCTGTTTAGTCGCGACACAAAGGAGGAAAAAGAAAGAATCTCGGCCTTTTCGACCCGCGTCCAGCTTACGGGTCATTGTCACGCAAACCCTGGAAAATTTGTCAGCGAAAGGTGGCATCCCATCGATCAGTCGGAAAGAGTGGTCATAAGCATTCCAGCTAATTGCAAATCGTCTGCTGAAACACTTCTGCATTGTATCAAATTTTAACAGATCAAGCTGCGATGAGAACGGGCTCTTCTCTCCGGTGGCGGCGATTAGGAGTTAGAAGTAGTGGGGCAAACAATTTAAAGACAAACAAAAATAACGGAGGTGGTGGGGAAAGTATGCGTTTGTAGACAGACGCACACGCACAAAATTTTAAAGTGTAGCATGTCTGATAATTTTTGACGCTTTCTGGACAAATTTGGATAGAGAATTAATAGTTGACAACCTATATCAATTTCCTGTGGTTTAGTTTTAATATTAGAGCTTAAATTTTTTTAATGAAATTTTGATTAATTTATACAATATAGCTTTCATCAATGGAACAAAATTGCTCATTTTTTAGAATTAAATTATATTTCGAGAAATCAAGAATGACCGATGATCATTTCATTGAAGAAGAATAGTTTGATTAAAATAAACACCAAAATATGATAATTTGCCAAAATCTAGTCAGCGAGTTCTGTGGTGCTTTACGAGATGGTTAAAAGTAACACACCAATCTAACAAACGAATTGATGCATGACTCTGCATTTTGTGAAAATCAAAATAAAGAAATATGAAGAAAAATAATTAAATAAAACACCAGAGTTTATATGTTTGGATTATAGTTCCTAGTTTTAGGAGGCTGGAATGGAATAAAAATTAAATTTATTCCCAAAAAAAGTGGATGGACATTTTTATCAGAAAGAGAGAATGGGTATGATCCCATGCTTCGAGCAATGATCTTACTAATCATTCATTTAAATTAGGTTTCCTGATTGATGATAAAGAACTGTTTGTAGTTCAATGATTACTAGTAAGTTGAGATTCATCCTATCATCGTTAATAAAATGGTCTTGTGGACACGATCCATTCTAACAATGATCTAAGAGCACAATAGTTATTAAATTGAATTAAAAGCACAGGAAGCACTATCTAATCCGATATGTTTGGATTAGCGATGCTACAGTTCTATCTAGGATATCGAAGATAAATCCCCCTAGATAAAAATAGAATAGAAAAATAGAAATACGAAGAAACATTTTCTTATACTCTCGCAACTTCAAAATTAAATTTAAGTGCTAAACATTCATTTTATTGAACATTCTTGTATTGATAAAACACAGCACACGAGAAAAATGAATACTGTCCAATGAGAATTAAAAAAAGTTATGACGAGCTGCTCAAGTCATATACTTGCGCTTGTTAGTTTTATTTGTGCTTGGTGAACGGATGCCGAACTTCGAGAATATTTTACTGTACAGTTCACTGTACGTACACAGTTGTAATATTGTACGCAAACGGGAAATGCAATACTTTAAAAGACAGAAGACAAGAGACACTGTATTGAAATAAAAACTGACAGTTATGATAAACACTGGACGAAAAAAAGGACAAGTGGAGAAAAAGCTTAGAATTTAAGAATGCACAGTCAGATTTCTTAAGACTAATTATTTCAAAAATGTGCGTTGCGGAATATTGCAAAATCTTTCATCATTATTTTTCATTAACGAATTTGTTAAATAGTACAGCTATTTTAGAGCCTCATTATATGTCAACCACAATTTTTTTTTGGCAGTACGAGTATTTGTGTTTCTTTTATTTTTGTCTCTTACTTGCACGATTAGTCAAGATTTGTTTAGAGTTGTGTGTCGTGGGAAATACAGGATATGCTCCTAAAGTAATGAGAATTTTTTTAAAAAAATTATATAATTGGACACGAAGTGAAATGTTTTTAATATGCTCCGAAGTATGAACCTTGAGCGCTTGATAAAACGAATCAAATGGAGCTGATATTGTTCGTAGCATAGTTCTAACTTATAGTCGGAGAGGCTCCAAAGCTTCGTGGTCACGGTTTCTTGAGTATTTTTGATTGGTCCGAAATGATGTCCTGCTAACTCCATTTTAAGGTTTAGAGAACAATAAGTCGCATAGGGTTGAGATTAGAGTGTGTGGTGAATGGGAAAGTACAGGGATGTTTTCATGGGATAGGTACTGAGTCACCACAAATGCTGTGTGAAGTCTATCGTTGTTGTGGTGAACCATCCAGCTGCTGGCGATCTGTGAGAGGATGTGGTTTGAGAATTTTCATGTAAAATTCTGAATAAACTGTCTGCCCAGAAGTAACAAATTCCCTGTGAATCACTCCTTTAGAGTCGAAGAACACAATCAGTAGGGTTTACATTCGTTATATATGTTTTTTCGAGTATTCTTTGGTTGAGGCTAGTTTGATGCGTTTCATTCTACACTCTCGTTTAGTCTCAAAATCGTATTAAAGTTACCTCCTTTCGTCTTCAGTTATGACTGGCTCCACAAAGCTTGGGTTACTTGTGACACGAACCAGCATTTCCTGCGAAATCACTTCACGGTTGTTTTGGGGGCCAGGGGTCAAAACCTTTGGCATCAATTTTGCACAGATTTTATGCATTTTCAATTCATTCTTAGCGATGCAATGGACGCCTGTTTTAAGCAGTCCTACCACATCCAAGATCAAAAGTACGCTTAAATGGTGGTATGAATTCAAAACGTTCCTCATTCGACAAAGTTGCCTTCTGTTTCTGATGTTGATAGTCCTTCCTCGCTCAGATCGTTATCCACGTTATATAAGGCGTTCTTATTCGCATGTCACCACTTGTAAACCTAGGACTGTGATAAACCTTCGTCTCCATAAGCTTTTTTCAACATATGCATAATTTCACTACCACATTTACCAAGTTTAACACAAAACTTTATTGTTTATCGTTATTCAACATCGTGAGCATGACGAGGCGCTCAAACAATGACTAAGGCTACTGAAGACGTCCAGACAATCGGCTGACCATTGGAATATGCTACGGAAATTTCTTTTCACCTGTAGCCACCATATGTTTCTTTGACGATGTGCCAGAAATGCGCAATAAAATTATTCTCATTCCTTTTAGGGAAAATCTTGTATTCAGTTCCAAAGTGGTGCCGCTAATTGAAGAAGTTTGGAAACCACTGCATTAGACAATGACTAATTGTTTTTAAGACAATTACATAAAAAAGTCTTTCATTCATATTCTGGAAAGGTTTTTTTAAACGAAATCTTTTTATTTAAAGTAGACATGTGCCCAGAAAAATACGCGTGCATGTCATTATTTGAAAAGTAAGAAAAATAATGACGATTTGAGATTTATATCAATACCGCTTTAAGAGAGTGGAGATTTTTCAAAATCAATTATCTCTTCCAAAGGCTTAGTGAATAGTTTTGTGTCTCGCACTATTTCCCATCTACAATTTCCTTTCTTATCTCATACGATTTTGAGCAATAGGTAAAAATATGTACAGATGGATCAATAGGTGATCTTGCTCATTAAAAAGAGAAAGAGCCCATTAAGGATTTCTTGGCATTTTGCTAAATCGGCTCCGCAGAAAATATTATAATTTCCCTCATTAATTAGCATTCATTAAAGCTCTGTTTTGGACTGATTATTCCAAATTCATCGAGACTTTGCTTAAGCTGAATCATTCAGGGTTAACAAGCGGTAAAATATTTTACTTTTTCACGCATCATCACATTTTAATACATTTGGAAGAATGTCCATATTTTTAATAGTAAAATTCTTATACGCAAACTTCAGCAGAAATAATTTTTGTAACAAGTTTATAGGTTTCACCTTTATTACCCTATCTTAAACTTTGTATTTCAATGTAAATTTCGTTTCCTTATTAACAAATGCTTTCTTTTCGTTTTTGTACTGATATGAAAATATATATTGTTTTTTAAACTTGAAATCCGTACATTTTCATTTAAATCAGATTAATTGAGTCCCCCCCCCATAAAGGAATCGCTGTCTCCAATCTCTTCATAACTTTCACATGTATTGTCTTGAGAGATCTTGTGATGAAATTGTGATAGTTTATTGACTTCACAATGAGAAACAATACGAAGGCTATTGCTGAGCTATCTTAATTTTGATCCTCGGTAAGTGACGCGGACAATACCTGAGCTGGTACCTCCCTCCACAAGACTTCACAACACACCAAAGGAAGGACTTGTGACCTCTACATGTTTAACGGGCATCAGCCCCACTATACGACGGGCTCTTTGGGGATACAGCTGCTATTGTATATTGTGTAAACTTTATTAATCGTAAAAATTCCTGTTTACATTATGAGAGAAAACATGGCAATAGTTCATAGAAGTTTTTCCCCCGGAAGTAAGAAAACTGAACCAGTGACAATAAAAAAAGAATTTTTTTCAGCAGACATTTTTTTTTCTCAAGTTGGATTCATTGAGTTAAAGATCAAAATCTTTGAAGCAGATTGCGGTCTCATTTACTTTGATTGGTTGAAAACTCTTATTTTAGTATCATGTTAAAATGAGTGTCTCGACCATCTCAGATGTGAGTTGAAGAGCATAATCCGGTTTCTTCTCGCATAGGGATACGCGCCGCTCCAAATTTCTAAAGTTTCAAAAACTGTTGTAACTGAGAAGGTGTTATGTTTTGTACTAATCAAGTGCAAGAGGTGTCATGAGTTTAAAATGGGAAAAGTTAAATAAACAAATAAAAATAAATCATCATGATGAATAATAAATAAATAAATAAATTTTTAAAAAAAATCGAAAGGAAGGGGGGGAGGGGAAAGGAATCAGAAAAATCCAAAACTATTGTTTCAGTCCGAATGATGACGACCTCTGTCTTTTGGAACCATAAAAGGATTCTCTTCATCAAATTTTTGGTGATCGATACTTTGAGAGCTTTAAAAAATAATGAAGGGCGATAGTGATCAAAAGAAAGAAAATTAGAACGAATTGAATGTGTTCGTTGCGTGGCAATCCTCGTTCCCACTCGGCCAACGCCACAAAACAACTTTTGGGACTCATTCGGTTGAGAATTCATCAACAACACCAGAGTGTTATAAAACAATGGGCTAAAAAAAGGCGCTAGACTTTTTTTGATGTAAGTATAAGAAAGTTCCTCTCTCACAAAGTGCATTGAAGAAGAAGTCGACAGCTACGAAAAATAGCATTTGATGTACGAATATGAATTATTAAAATTTTCTAAAATTTATAACTTTTTCGATTTTTAAGAAATTGAATAATCTTACTTTCTGCGCAACCTTCATTATTAAGAGGCTAAACGTTAATAATTATAGAGAGGATGTAGCTTTAAAAGAATCAGAGAAAATCAATTATCAAGTTATGAAGGGCAGACTTGATTTGTGAGACTTGTTCACAAATCAAGAGAGCTATAAATACTATAAATACTTCATACCTACACATCTACAAACTACCCTCTATCGCCAAAAACATCTACATTTTGTATACTTGTGTATCTTCTTAGGTGATAAAACTTCCGTATAAGAAAAATTGAGTAAAGTTGCATCAATAATTTTATTATTATTACCATTTTCTTGCAATGGTTGCTTATTACCATTTTCCATTCCTAACAAGGGTACTTTTCTAACTTCAAATGTATTGAATATTATTTAAAAATAGTGATCATAAAATATATAAGCCTGCGAAATAAATCAAATTCAGAAACAAGTATTGCACGTGTCTTTAACATTAAGCGCATTTAGGAGGGAAAAAAAAATCTTGCTATAATAGAGACTATAAATACTTCATACCTACACACTTTTCGCTACCAATCTATGATGAGTAAAAAGGAAATGATATTGGTAATAATTGAATTGGAATGTGGAGATACCAAAAATAACTTAATCGTTTTATCGCGTGTCCTTTGTATTTAAAATCTGATATAAATTAGAGAGCTGTTATGGAGATAGGACTTGATATCTTATTAGGAAAGACAATATCTAAAATATTATCCGTAAACTTTAGGGAAGATGGTTCATTTTTCCTCACTAATTGAAAGTTTTTTTTTTAAGGTATGTTATGCTATGATGATTTTTTAAAAAAAATCTGGAATACGGCCAATACATTGCGAAAAATAACCCAGAAAGGGTTTCTAATTATCATATAGCTCTTTATTGATTCTTACTATATTCCGTTAAGAAAGCATAAGATCTTTTTATTTTTGAAAATTATGAAGTAACCAATGGTTCCAAATATAATTAAACGAATAAAATACGATATTAAAACATATTTGTTATAATTAGGTTTCAATTGTTTTGAATAATGTTATAAATGATTAAGTTAACAAAATTATTGAAAAATCGCTGTTAAATTACAAGACCATTTGTCTAAAAAAGAAAGAAAATAATCAATTGCACAAGGAAGTTTCCTATTTATAGACAACTTGCAAGATATTTTCTTTACTGTTTCGGGTCGATAATGCTACCAACTGTTATCAGTACTGTTATTAGTTATCTGCGAGACGTTATTCTATTAGACGTATGCGACATCTTGTTAAAAACTAAAACTGTTCGATAAAATGTCGATATATTTGTATGTGACCTGAAAGTTACACGGGCTCATAGAGGATTAAGACCTCCGATTTTGTTACTTCTCAACTAATTTTATTATCGCTTTTCTTTTCCGCGTGTGAGATAGCTATAAAGAAGCGCTGTTCACATTATTTCTATAATTGATAATTAAGTTCTTAATATGCATTTTAATAATTTTTAAAATCATTGCTTATACTCGTAATTTATTTTTATTCAGTCTTATCATAAGCTGACTGCTATACCTTTTCTGATTTAAAATGCTGGTTTACGTTTATATTAGGTCTTCAGGGAAGTTCGGTCCGATTGTGAAGTGAAAGAATATAATACATTTTTCAGACATTTAATAATATTTATTGTATAATATATTTTCCTTCGTTACTTATGAACTCTTGCCAGCTTCATGGTAATATGTAAATAACGTTTTTGAAAAATGCCTTGTCTTTAGAGGAGAAGAACTCAAGTAGTGCTAGGTTGACGTATGTTTCGAATTTTTTTCCTTTCAAAAATTTTTGCAGAGAGATAAAAAAAAAATAATTAGAGGATGCTAGTTCTGAGGGGTATGGGGGATGCGATAGATATTCTCAGACTGCCTCTGTGATTTTTTGACGAAGCACCAAAGCAGCAGGTGGTTTGGCAATATCATGATACAATATGATGTGCTTCCTATTGAACATCGACCCATGTGGTGACCGGGAATGACAGAATCGTCCCACTGTTGCTCATGCATATCGTAAGAGGCAACTAAAATGAGTACCCAGGATCTGGGAGTATAGTCGGGCACTCTGTCCTTGGGGATTATATCAGGGGACCTCAGGAGGATGCCTTCTTTTGGTAAGTACGGGCATCATGATCCCGAGGCCCCCTAGTGATCTATTTCTTTCCTATGGGATTTACCTTCTTTGGTAAACATGGGTGACGCTCTCCCGGGATACCCTAGCGATCCTTCTCAATTTTTGACCCTCCTTCATGTCAACCAATTTGTGACTTTTTTTCAATTTTTTCACGTCTAGATCACAGTTAAATCTTGTTTGGTGCAGCATAGCTATCTGGCTCTTGCCCCAATAACCTTTACACTCACTCACTCACTCACTCACTCACTCACTCACTCACTCACTCAC
>BMAW01035861.1:392002-411556 GCA_019974015.1 Nephila pilipes | reverse complement strand
ATTGAATGTAAGTCATGGAAATAACACAGTCGAGGCGTATTGAATTTTCACGGAACTTTTATTTTAAGCGGATAGAGAGACCATTTCCACTCAGCCTTTTGATTCATCATAAGAGAGCAAAAAGAGAGCGCTTTTCGCTGTGTTTGTGTTTATATATGAGGGAAATTTCATTTGAAACGTCAGAGACATGTGGTATGGATAAAGGGATTCCGGGGAAATATCATAAAAGATAGGAAATTTGAAGGGATTGTTTTTAAAGATTTATAATTGGTTTAAGTGGATTTAACCAGTTTTAAGAGAGCGTGATGTAATAAATAAAAGGATACTTTGGAAGGGGATCAGGAAATACGAATGAACATTATCTTTTAAAGGCGAGATTGGATAAATTTAGTAAATTAATTTATTATAATGAGAAATTAATTGGAATTAAGTTAAATCATTACACACACACACACACATATATATATATATATAATAGAAAGAAAGGATAGGTATTAATGTCTTCTCTTAATAGGAAATCATGACGTCATTCGAACAAAAGATTAATCTGAATTTCGTAAAAAGAAAAATAAGAATTATGAATCCAAAATATCTGAGAGTGGTATCCGAAGCGATTGCTTATCGAGGGAGCCACAGTAAATCTGCATGTAGAGCAGATTAGCGTGTTAAAGAGCCTCTTGTTAACGGGGTCCGAGGTCCGACTATAATAGGAAAGTAAGGTTAGAAGTGAGATAGAGGAATTGGAGACCAATGTCAATGGAGAGAGTCGAAGGTTTGAGCTACGAGATCAGTCCTGCGAGAGCCCTGAGATTGATGAGGATGAGTTATGGACTCGAACCCTCTTTCAAAACTCAGCATGATTATTTTTGATTATCTTTTGAAGAGGGCAAGTCAGAGAGTTTAGCTCCATTGGCGTACAATTTTCTTGATATTTGATTATTTTTACAGGAAAAACAAATTGAGTAAACAAAATATTAAATCGTTTGATTAGTGAACTATTTTCTAGACGATTGGATTTTATGGGTCAAAGGAAAGCAAGGCTCCTTTTATTGACGTTCTAATAGCGAAGTTGGGCCGACACTACGGCGCCCAAGATCGCAAACCAACCGTTTTCTCTCAAACCTCAGACATATTGAAGACTAGTTCGTTGCAGAATTCCACGTCATCCGATGTGGAACGAGATTAAAGCTGTATATTTCGAATAATTCTCTTGTTCGAACATGGGATGGTCCAATATGCTATGGCGTGATGTTGAAGGACACGCACAATGCGAGCACGATCAGCGACATTTATTACTATTCTAAACTACAGGGCGTGTAACAGCACATCCATAGAAAAGACGACAGGGATTGTCGATACCGATCAATTCTCGAGGGAGTAATTCGTGAATCACGGGGTGTTGCGTGAGCTCGCGAGCGATAGCACAACCTGCTAAACAAAATGGAATGGGAGAACTTTCTACAGTTTCAAACAGATGGTGGGCAGATTATATTGTCTAAGATAAGGAGGAAATATTTTATATCTGAACCTGCTACTCCCTTTACATTCTACATCACGGGACCCACGGTTGTCAATTTTATAAACATGAAAGATGAATAGTACGAAACTTTGACACTATAATTTAAATGGATAGAGGCTACATGCAAAATGAGGGGGTGACGTAAAATTTAGTTTGTTATTAACAAATAACCGAGATTTAGTTAAATTTAATTTAATGAATTAATGTCCTTATATATATGAATTTATGAATCTTTATGTACAAAGTGTAACAAATGTTAATGTCGATTTGTTTAATGTAAAGAAGACGAAGATTGAAATAACTTGAAGAATCGTTATGTTTAAATTATTTCTGAGGAATAACTCAGGTATCTGGATAAAATTTATTTTGCTTATTAACTGATCTTTATGTACCTAAAATTGTAAATAACAGCAATTTTTGTTTTCTGAAAGCCGTAGATTGAAATAACCCTCAGTAGGGAGCAGATATTCAATCTGCTGAGTTCTGCAATAACAACTTCGAAAGGTTAAGAAACAGTGGGGAAAATGTAAAACACAAAAAGGTGACTACGAAGAAGAGTCTTAACCTCCTCAGACCCAAGGTCAACTTTGAACCATAAATTTTAGAATAATTTGTATCAATCGGTTCTAAATACATGAAAAAGCAATGAAAAAAATGTTAAAAAAATTATTTTAATTTTTATTTTTGAGAAATGAAGTGTCTCCTGGAGTAGACACTGGGACAAAGTGACATCATGATGTTAATTTAAAATAATTATTTAATCTTAATTTAATGACTAATTCATAATAATGAGCATAATGTAAAATTTGAATCACTAAACATTCCTGTTCGAACTGTTTGCAGACGAGTCCTAATTTCCAAAATTTATCATTCGTTTTTCCCTCTCTCTCTTTATCTTATACTATTAAATAATTTCTCAGTTTTAAGTTGTTTCTTATTGAAAACTCGTGATTTCCAAAAAATGTTATCTGCGAGTACGGGAGTTATAGTTTTTTCTGTCCAATACCTTCGAATTCTGGGAAATTTTAAATTAGTCATAATTACAGTGATCACTAATTATGTTTCATTTCATTTTGTGACAGATACAGATTCTTTCCTGTATCCCTTAAATATCTACATTTAGTGAATTCAGTTAGTAATTAAAGAATATCATTCCGAGCTGAAATATATACCATAATTATAGCTTCAAATCGAGTGATTATGACAGCCATTGACCCAATGTCTCCTATAGGCGACACTGCGTTCTAAATCAGAAGTGGGCAGATTTGAGTAAGAAATTAATAATGTTATATATAAACAGCAAGTTTGAGGAATTCAACAGAGTGTTTAATAATTTTTTGTTACACAAATAATAAAAAATATGAACACTTAGATATGCGCAAGCGTATAATTTTCTTTCTGTCGGAAAACACCATTTTCATTTTACCATAAATAAGCTACGAATGAAAAATGCTCACTAAAATAATTTTTTTCAGATCTACCATCTATTAACAAAAAAATTGGCTAATTCTGGGTACCAATGATGCCTTTTATTTAACTTGGCGGCATTTTTTGAAAGCGTTGTTTAGCGTCTCCTACAGACGACGCTGGGACTGAGGAGGTTAAGAAGAACAAATAGAAACTAAGTGTCCATCTAAATTATTTTTATAAACATTAAAAATTTCACAATATCTCGGATTAATAAGTAAAATTGTACGATGCTAGGGGTTACTTGAATTTAAGACTTCCTGAAACCTAACGAATCAATATAAATAGCTGTCATTTACAACATTATGTACGTAAAAATAAATTATATGCAGAATGATTTTATGAAGATATTTCGGTTATTTCTTGGTAAATAATTAAAACTGTACTACACCCCGTGATACAATAATGATAAATCATTCGAGGTACTGAAAAAATTAAAAGGAGAGATTGTCTTGTTATCCGGAATAACTTTTTCTATGAAACTAAATTTTGGAAAATAAATTCTTTAATCATATTTAATTACTTTTACTTTCTACTCATAATGCATAATAAAGGACAAAGAGTAAGACTTTCGACTGAAAGAAAGAGATTGCGGGCAAAATTTATATAGCAATTGAGCTCGTACCAACTCCATATCGTTATCTGTAATGCTTACAATTTTTTTTTGGGGGGGGGGAGGGGGGGAGGGTCAAATGTGAACGATTCTCTTACCTGGACCAGAGCCAGTACTTACAGCCATTAAGATTTAGTCCCGACAAGGATTTGAACGCGTTTTAGAATTAATGCCTAATCACCAATTTTTACTAACTAGTGTGTACATATTACTGAGAACATCTTAGACTTTCTTCATTGTAACATTGTATAATTTTGAAAACTTCTAACACCCATTTAAAGGATGGAAGCTCATTTATCGGGGATTTTAATGGATTACAGTGAAATTAACGCGACTTATCTGAGCGATATTTACTTAATTAGATTGTATAATAACTTATTCAAGATAGTCAAGTTCTGAGAAAAGTATCTCCCTCGCGATCTAAAATGGTTGATTTATAAAAGTCGAATATTTTAATTTATCATTGGTCTTAGTAAAGGTCATACTATTATAATGTTTTATAATAAAGACATAGAATTGAAGTTTGCATTAAGGATGGCGATTAACTGCTATCGATTGAAAATTTTAATTGACATGAAGTTCATATCGATTTAGAAATTATGTCAAGATGTTTGTTGATGGACGTTGTAATTCTGAAACAAAGTCAAGCGACGATAACTTTCACCATTAACTCTTCAATATTAATAAACCTTTATATATATATGTGTGTGTGTGTTAAGATTTTATTAATGCAATTAAATATCCTACTGGCTTTGATGAAAGATATTTAAAATATCAGTTCCAGATTCGTAACACAGTCTGAATACATGGATGAAATGAACAGTCCTTTTTTCATAACAAGAATATTTATTGATTCTAGCGTAGAGAGTGTTAGGTACTGATGGACTTTGACAAACTTCCGGCCACCAAGGCTTGAGAGAGAGACCATATGAAGATTACAGCAGAGGTGAGAAGAGAGGAAAATATAAGAGAGAGAATTTCGTTGTGTTTTTCATTATATAGCAGATATCTTTCAAAATAAACGTCATATAACACGTGGTACAGGATTAGGGATTCTAGGGGAATGTTAAAATAGACAAGAAGTCTAATAGGGATTATTTTGGCAGATTTATGATCATGGGAACGATATGGGGACGCGAATTCAACCATTTTCTGAGCATGCGATCTAATAAATAAAAGGATAATTTGGAATGGGATCAGGAAATAAGAATGAACTCTTTACTTTTGAATTAAGGAATGGGATCGAATAGAAAATTAAATTATTATTAAGAGAAATTATTAAATTAAAGCCAAATCATCACACACACGCACGCACGCACGCACACACACACACACACATGTATAATTATATTGGCAATGATAAAAAGTTAATTGAACAGAATTTTTTCACTTTATATTTTTGGTGTTATAAGCTTTTTTAATTATTTTGTTGAAGAGGATAGTTAGACCTATAGTTCTAGACCAATAGTTCTAATCCATCTTAACAGTTTAAAGCCTGTTACAATATTCAATATATTATTCTCCATTTTTGTGTTTTAAAAAAATGTAAGGTTTTCAAATTTTTCTAATCTACCTCATTGTTCTGAAACAGGGTGAAGTGAAAATGTCGACTGATTAACCAGTGCCTTATTCTCACAACTTATTCACCCTTCTATACCTAGGCTAAGGGCGTAGCGAGAAATTTTCCATGAAGGGGTGGCAGGGTTTTTTCACACTTCATCTCATATTTCAAAATTAATTTCTAAATTTCATTATTTATTTTTAAGCGAAAAAAATGTTTAAGTGAAGTAAAGGATTACGAATATTAATTTTTTTTCTAACAAAATATAAAAAAAATGAGTATCAAAAAGTTTTCAAATTTCATTTTACAATCCTTAAAGGGGTTATAACATATTTATACACCCGTTTCTAAGCAACTGCTTGCACTCAAAGACAGGAGGCTTTGTTAAGGCTAATTGGTGTTACAATTATGTACTTTCATCTATTAAACTACGCCAAAAGAAATTTGACACTGATTCATAGGCTAGTTTTAGTTTGGTAGCTATTTGCTGCCCAATCGAAATTTGATTGTTATCATGTCTAGTTGTCATCGTCGACGAGACTTAGATTTATCGTGACACATCGTAAACAAAGCAATAATAGAAAGAAAAAAGGTTGCTTTCGTTGAATTTTCTCCGAGGAAAGCGAAGATGGTTTCATCGGCTAGGAAAATGATTCCGAGGACTTTCTGGGATATGAATGGTATCATACGCATGGACTTCTTAGAAAAAAGAAATCGGACTACTGGACAATGCCACAGTGAGTTACCCCCTCACCATTTCCCATACTTATTACTTTATTTGCCATTTTTAACACTGGAAAATAAAATATTAAGAATGTACTTAATGAACTGTCTTTGCAATTCCTTCCTTCAGATAATTCGTTTATTGATTTTAAAGTTTTAAATGTTAATTTTATGAATCATCCATTATTAGTTAATTAGCTTATTCAAAAAGCAGCTTGTAAATTTATTCTGAGTTTTTTTATACACCTCTATTTAATTATTTCCTTCTATCATTTGTTTTCAAGTTGACTTAAGAATTTTATAAATTTTTATTTCGGGATGTCAGTTTTTAGTTGCTGTTTTAGTTTTAATTTAGTTAAGTTTTAGTTTTAATTTAGTTAAGTTTTAGTTTTGCTTTAGTTTTATTTTTTAATTTAGTTTAGTTTTTAATCAGTTTATTAAATGCTGTTTATAGCACACACAAAAAAGGAACTCATCTTGTTTGTTTTTTAATAAGTTAGGCCCATAATTGATTTTTTTTAAGTAAAAGATGAGCCTAGGTACATATCAGGTAATAAATAAAATAAAATTGAGCATTATTCGGGAAATACATCACAGTAGGAGATAGAAATAAAAGAGTTAGCGAATGTGAACGGAACATGTGGTCTAATGTTTTTCGATACGAACCATTTGGAAACAAGTGGTTGTTCGCTTCCGAATTTCCATCTTTCTTCGCGAACTTTGTGAGAAATAAAACGGATATTAATTCCATTTATGGCACCGAGCATATCAATAAAGGAACATCTGTTGCTCACTATGTATTTTTACGGCACAAATGAGATCATTTAATGCAGGTTTTCTTGGGTATCGCTTTAGTTATTGCTCCTGTTCTCTTTGTTTTATAAATTTAGATTAGATATGAGAGATCTCATTTTATATGTAGTATTATTTTTTCGGATTTAATGTTTTTCTCGAACAAAAACGATGGAAAAAGAAATTCCAAATTTTACTGATATAATTATTTTGAATAATTAACGCGTAACGCTTCGATATGATTATCTTCTCCTGCCATTGTTAATATTATTTAGAGAGTCATTAATAAAAACTTACTAAGAAAATCTGATCAGTCAATAACATAACTTTAATTTATTAGATTATCAAAATAATCAAAGGACAAGAAAAATATTTTATGAAGTCTGTCAGTCAATATAACTTATTACATAAACATTTTGAATCAATCGGGTTCGAGTTCTTAATAGATCATTAAATGAGAGTTTGACACTCTGGTCTTTTATTTATCCTTTCGATGTTCACTCCTAAAACTTCTAATGAGAGTTAGTATGGCACAGAAGTTTCCCATTAAAAACTTCAGCTCGCTATCTTATTACACTATAAAAATATTAAGAGCGAAACAGTTTTATTTTAATAATATATATTACAAACTCAATTACCTGAGTAATACAGAAAACGTGAACCTATACTTGAGGGAATATAGTGGATCATGTAATCAATAAAGTGGGATTTTATTAAAGTAAATCAGACGCTTTCGAAAAGGAAAAATGAGCTTATTTTATACTAAATTTAATAGTAAACTAATTTTTTTTCTGTTACAGGTAATGGAAGCCATATTTTGACATTGAGGCATCTGTATACTTTGAAAATGTTTATGTAAATAAAATTGCATTTATATAAATAAGTAATGATTCACGAGAAATTAATAATCATAGTCATACTTACATTTGTAAGTCATGTACTTATTACATCTTGGATAAATTCAACTGCATTCATAACTTTAAAAATTTTCAGAGAACTTATAAACGTAACATTCTATAAATTAAACATATTTATAGTCTCAAAATATGAATTTATTAATTTTTTAAAAAAATTAATTTCTTATGATTCACACTTCCCAACATATTGTGCCATATCATCATTAGAAAAAAAAGTTCATTGTGTAACAGGAGACATAGTTTTATAATATAGAAAGTAACAGAACTGTGAATTACATAGAATTTGAGAAAAATGCACCAGAATCACAGCATGAGGAAAAATCCTAAAGAAATCACATCGAGAAAAAATAAAACAGAGATATTTTCTGTATAGGGTGACATGTTTCTTTAAACTTCTAAAATTCAATTTTCTAGCATTCTGTTTATCAAGTTCTGATAAACAATATACCGGTAGAATCAAAGAAGTGCCTCCCATTTTTCAACAGCACAAAAAAAAAAAAAAAAAAAAAAAAAAGAAGAAGAATGGGGGAACCCATTGATCCCACGCGCAAATTTTCCCAATCATCCCCTGGCTGTTGATAAATCATTAATGACTAAATACAAGCTTCTCACTCAATTCTTTAAAAGTTACTACTGGATTTTATTTCACTCTGGTTTGCAAAACATTCTCGTCGCAATTTACAGACCTTATTGGACGAGGCTCATCTTCGAGGCTGGCTGGCCGATTAGGTTCAAAAACCCGAGATCCATCGCCAATAGTTCTTGTGTTGTTTCTAAGTACGATGAACAATGTCAATGAACAATCTGAGGTATACACTCTTATAATATCGTCTTACGTTTGCTTGCATCATTATAGTGAGCTTATTCTTCTTGGTAATTCCTCTATATCCTAATATCTCTCTCTAAATCCTCCAGTCTTTATATTATACAATCTCCTGTTCATTGCATATCTTATACAATAATGCTAATTTGCATAAGTCATGGTTCTTTCTCAAGGTGAGTTTCTCAATTTAAGTAACGTAGTAAAGTAGCGACAAGAGTTAATTAAAGGAGAAAACGTGAGATAACCCTTTGCAACAAATCTGTTCAGTGGCGTAGCAATGTGGGGATATAAGGATTGTACCCTCTCTCCCTCCTATAAATGGATTTCTGTACATTGAAACTTCTTTCATACTGACTTTTTTTTTTATTTTTTCAAAGAGAAAATTAATATTCGATATCCATACTCTACATAAGTATTATTTTCGCCTGTAGAATAAACAGTGAAAATTCAAATTAATTTTGAGTTATAAGTTGAAGGGAGAGAACCCATCCCTGTGAAAATTTCTCGCTACACCTCTGCCTTTGTTCATTATAAAAATGTATAGTTATATAAAAGTAGATTTATGCTAGGACATTTCTTTTATTCAAAAAAAGCGTCTCAAATCTGAATTTCCTGCTGATTATCATTAAACGGAAAGAAATGTAAGGTACGAAACAACACTCTGATTTTAACTGTGTTCTTCATATTTCGGATAAATAAAAAAAAAAGCCATTGTTTCGCGCAGCTGACTTACTTCTGATTACGTAACATCATAGCAACAAAAAGTTCAGCTTCACGAAATGAGAACCATTACTTGGATACGTGATCATTGTTTCATCAATAAAAGCATGTAGACAGGTGTACTTTTTTGTAGAGATTTACGAGCTGCATTACGAGATTTGCTTATGCTCTACATTCCAATCTAGTTCTCAGAGGCTGGATTAAACTAGTGATTCTTTTCGACGAATTCCCCACTTTAAAGTAAATGCCTAAAAATGTTTATAATTTCTTTATTTTTCATGCCTTAAATAGAATTTCTTTCCAAGACGTATAACTTAATTTAATGGATTAGTTTAATTAAGTGTGTTTTAATGTGGCACTAGAAGCAAATGCGGGCTATTGACGACGGACCTCATAATTTTGAGCCTCAGTCAAGTGACGAGGGTGACACCTGAGCTGGCACCCTCCTGTCTTAACTTCTACACCATGCAAACGGGAGGACTTTGAGTCCCGACAGATTTAACGTGCATCAGTCCCGACTACACGGCGGGTCTTTAGAGGCTCGTAATTTAATGGACGAGAACAGCAAAGTGTATATTATATTATATATATATATATATATATATATATATAAACCTAGATTTAGATCCTCGTTGCTTTGCTGAATGCTTTCTTTTCATATCTAATGTGCTATATTGTCACGTAGATATTGGAGCAGGTTAAATTGAACAAATAATAGATACCTAAATAACGTGATTTATTAACGAAATAAGAGAAGCCACATTTGGCTGAGAACTCCCTCAGAATGAAAACACATGTTTTTATATATTACATGAGAATATTCCACAACACTGCTCTTGAACATAAAGAATATTCTGGAAAGTCTTAGAAATTATAGAAGAAATTAATTAAACATAACATTAACGGGAATTTTTAATGTTGTCAGCATTGGGTTTTGAACTTAGGAACTCTCGTCTTGGAACTAGCGCTTTACCTCTTCGCTATCAGTGCTTGTAATTTTTGTGGCTGGTTGGTTGATTTTATTAACGTCACACTAAAAGCAACACGAAGACTATTGGTGATGGAACTCGTAATTTCGAATCTCGGCCAAGTGACGAGAAATTTATTTTCCTGGAATTGATCTCCCCTTGGAAAACAACACCCCACTTTTTAGGAATTCAGCGACAAGGCTTTCGTCCGCGACCATGTCATGGATGTCCTGAATACTTGTATAGGAAATCCTGCACTCGGATCTATTATTTCAAAGTTTTAAATTAAAAATAACAGAAAAACTGTAACATTAAAATTTTCGTTTATTATTATTATTTTTATTTTGTCGAAAATATAAGAAATATTCTATGCTCCCTTAAGGTGTTTTTTTTCTTGCGTTGCATACGAATTGGACCTACTTGTTGGATTTAATTTTTTGATTATTCTTTTATTTATTGGTTGGACTTATATTGTAATGGTGTAAATTCATTAAGAAAATATCTTACATTTTTTAAAGTTTCGTGTTTATAATCACACACACACACACGCACCCCTCCATATATTACAACGTTTTTCTGAATTTCACTTGGTGTGTGTGTGTGTCATCAAATTTTCGATCGTTAATTTAACCAACTTCCCATCAAGCTAGAGCTTTGAAATTTCGGGAATCGTTCGTACTCGCCTAACAATGCAATATTTAGACGTTTGCGACAAGTTTTAACTCATATTTTTTTTTAAATAATGCAGTTTAGCCCAATCACTTGGCGCAATTTGAATAATTGCCAAACTTGGCGAATTTTTTTTTTTTTGGCTGAATGTTAAGTCCGCTTCGCGGACCAATTTAGCAACATTTGGCAAAATACCGCCAAATAATTCCTGTCTCCAAGAGTGGTTTGACTAAACTGTATTCCAACCATTTAATTTACCGGATTAATTAATTTTAGTTAGTTTTAACGTTGTTATGTATTTCACTTGGTGTGTGTCTGTCTGTATGTGTATCAGTGTATCATCAAATTGTCTATTGTTAATTTAACCAACTTCCCATCAAGCTAGAGCTCTGAAATTTTGGGAACCGTTCTTATTTGCCTAACAATGCAATATTTAGATATTGGAGACCAGTTTTAACTAATATTTTAATAATTTTTTTTAATAAACTTTGCCACCATATAAAAACGTTATTTTCGAAATTATATAGGAAGAGAGTATATAGAGAGAGATATATATATACACACATATATACTAGCTGATACCCACCCGCTTCGCTGGATAGACGATAATATTATATTTCGCAACCTATACGTAAAATATCAAGAAATTTTTCAATTTTTAAATGATAATGATAATCTAATTTTAAAATTTTAAGAAATGGATTGTCTTTAATAATGGTTATTCACCACTTTCAAAAATATGAGAAAAATAAAAAAAATTAGTAAAAAAGTCACCCATATAGATCGTATACATATATATGAATAAAATTCATTCCATTGTATACATGAAATACTTCAAATAATTTCTGAATTTTTGAAAAAGATATTAGGTGTTCATGTGCTGGATATATATGACAAACATATAGCTAATTTGTATATTATTACATGGTTTAAAATGTATAAGATCATCAATGTATTATGCTGTAGCACAGAGGTTAAATTACTTAAAATTAAAATACATTAGTAAAACTAATTATTTATTTTAATACTGTTATTTAACTTTTATGCCGAATTATTTTGTAGTTCATAAGCAAAATCTATGAAAATATATTAAAGGTACTGTACATTTACCGTCAACTGATAAAAATATTCATGTTTTCTATTAAATGTTTGTGCACCATCTTTTTTATTGAAATAAAAATGCAATTTGAATTCTTTTGCAATGGTAAAATATAAACATTTAACATTTGCTGTTATAAAAATGTTCTTTTGTAAGCTACGTTATTTTTACAATTTTGTGTGTTCTAAGACGTTTTATTCTATGAGGATTACTGTAAAAATGATTACTGTATAGATATATGAGCCGCGGTAGCCTAGTGGTCAAGGTCGTGGACTCGCGACCGGCTGTTTTCGTTCAGTCTCGGGTTCGATCCTTGGCCGCCAAAGACCTGCCGTGTAGCCGGGGCTGATGCACGTTAAATCTGTTCGGGGCCCAAAGTCTTCCCATTGGCGTGCTGTGGATGTTAGGAGTGGGGGGGTGTCAGCTCAGGTGTCGTTCTCGTCACTTAACCGTGGTTCAAAATTACGAGATCCATCGCAAATAGCCCTCGTATTGCTTCTAGTGCGACGTTAATAAAAACTAAACTAAGTATAGATATATATTTACAGTAATCAATTATTAAATATTTTCTTTACATTACATGTTTAAAAAAACGGTAATTGCTTCTAAATGCTATGACCATTTTATCATTGAGGAAGTAGCGTCTGAATTATATCTAAGCCGTTGTCAAACACATTGTATGAGAAATCTTTTATCGATGTATCACAAAAAAGAAAATCTTTTTTTATAATCCATTAACACGAAGACAAATTCAGAGGACAAAAGGCGGGTGACGAGGACAAATGCGATCAGGATCATATGTGCGTGCTGATTGTGTTTGAAACAATGTTCTTCAAATTTTTAATTCTTAAAGAATAAGTATAACTATTATTTCATAAGTGGATCATTGTTTGCCGAATAGTTTTGAATAAATAAGATATGATGAATGTGTGATGATAAAGAATCAAAAAAATTTGAATAGTCCAGGAATGATCAGAGAAGAGAGAATTAAATATATCCGAGAAAGAATTTTCGGTGTCATGCAGTTTTCTTTAGAAATTTAATTTTCTGACGAACTATGCATTTGTGGAAAATTGAATCATTTCTTAATATTTATTGCGGAAATCAATATTTGAGTTAGCATCCAAATTCAGTTTGAGAAAACATTTTAAATTTCAGAGTGAGATAGGGATTAGAAATCAAATTGGAGTTTTCTTAAATTTTTATTCATCAAAAAAGATTGAAATGTTAGAAATTGTGTTGTTTGAAGGGGTAAAAATATTTCAAATTCTTATATCTCTTGAAATTTATTTATAAACTTTATATACCGAGTCTTTCTCTCGTGTTTCAAACTTTCAAGAAATAGTGTCCGTGATTTGGGAATAATCGATGCTCACAAAATTTAAATTGTCAGATGTTGTTGTAAAATTTTAAGATGTTGAATGGGATGTTAGAACGTCAAAAATCTGTTTCCTATCAATTAATTTTCTTATTTATGTTTAAATATGTAAGTATGTCACAGATATTATTCGCTAAATGTTTCATTTTTGGTGTTTTTTTCATATTTGTTGCCGAACATGAAAATTTACTGTATTTAGACATCACGCAGAAGCTATTTTGAATTATAAAAGGTAGATTTTTTTAAATACTTGTGTGAAGGTAACGAAATTATCTTGATAATACATGACTTGACAATATCTGTCATAAGTGTTTTATATAATTATATTATTATATTATTTTGCAAAATTTGAATTAAAATTATTGTTTTGTTTATATTTTGATCTCTTGGGTAGTAACGTATGTAAATATGAAGAACTTTATTGACAATTATCAATATGCTTACAAAAATAGAAAACTGCTTTAGATGTGAAATAATTTAAATTTAATTATATTTTTTAGCATTGATTTCGATTATTAAATAAAAATTATGTACTCTGAAGCTAAAACTCTGTTTAGAAATGCGTTCGCAAGTCAATACACCGTTAAATAATATGAAAACAAAGCAACATCATCGAGTAATGTCTTATAAACGATAAAACATTTTTATAAATATTTCAAATGAGTTTATCAATGTACAAATTATAAACTATAAAAAACAATTTTTTTTTATCGTTTCATTGAAATTTTAAATAATTTTGAAGACCCAAGTAGAAAGTGGAGAAAATTCTCGATTTTTTTACATTTAGCAATCGTATGGCTCCCTAAAGTATGTAGTTCTTCAACAAGACATTTTAAATTTAGATTCACTGTCAAGTTGTAGAAAGCATTTTTCTCCCTGAAACAGAAGGAATCGAAGTGTTTGATAGTAGTTATGAGGAAAAACATAAATAGATCTAATCCTCACCACTGCAAAATTTCTCTACGGTACAGAACGGCATAACTTCAAATTAAAAATGAATTGATCTCAATGTTACTAGGCAATTAACCCAGCCAACTCGATAAAACGAATTCTGCTTAAAATGTTTATTTGGATAGAAAAAAAAATATGATTTCCCCCCTTTTTGAAAACCAACTCGCGAACCGTTTGCATGTTTGTTAATAAACAGAGGTTCACAAAACAAACCCTAGGCAGCAAAAATCCCGAATTCTGCAGCTGTTTCGCTGGCACCTTGCCCGCGGGTGCGTCAAAATCATGCGCCAACTCGGCCGCTGCCAAAAAGTCCTAAAAACCAACCAACCACTCGCTACTCTTAGACAAAGGCATGTCACCGGAATAGCCCTTTTAGACTACGCATTCTGTAGAGGGAAAGGTGGAAAGAGCAATCGATTTGAATAAAATATAGACATACCCCGATACACTCTTCCTTGCCATGTAACCGCATTCCGATTACGTAAGGTAGTTACACCTTGCTGCGAGACGTTTTTCTCGAGTTGTTGATTTATTTAGTTGCAATTGGAAAAATGTTGCCTCGAAACAGCTTTTTTAAAAAACTTTATTCACTGAATATTTTAACTGTTAGTCTAGCTACTGCAAAGTTCATTAGTTTAATTAATTAAGCATTATTTTGTTTAATTATATAATTTGTAGTTAGTTTTCCTTATAAGAATTTAAATGAAGTTAGTTTTTAGCTTAAGTTAGGTAGACATTTCTAATTTTATTTTTTTCTTATCATTGTGTGTGTATTACAACTGATTTATAAATACCTAGAACACACGCGATTCCTACAAGCCTGATAAAATTTTTGACATCCTATTTTTCTCACATAAGACTCTTTGATTACTGTTCCTTTGAAATTTATTATTATATGAGCTATATTTATGGGTTAAAAGTTTGTTTTGTTAAAATTGCAAAACATTTGCTATTAGTAAAACTTTTAGCATGATACTTATGATTAACCTACCTCTACACTCACTGTGGGACATATTTCTTTATTAAACGCCACAGACATCTTAAGGTCTATTTAAATAGCCAATAAGTTCAGAATTCCAATTCATGTCAGAGAAAGACAACATAATTTACTATCCATTAAAACAGAATATGTAAGCCCGCTCTCTCTCTCTCTCGAATCCGTCTTCATTGATTTAATCCTAGTTTATATTCAAATAACAAAGTTTTAGTGTCCTAAATAACTAATTCCAATTCAAGAACTTCTCGATTGTGATAAATTCGATTTCTATTATTCCGATCAGGATTCACTTCGAACTACTATCAATGTACACAATCAATTACGACGATTCACACAAATCAAAAACATTTATCAACTTGTTATCTTCTATCTTCCTTCACTTTTCTTTCAATTCTGTTTCGCTAAGAAATTATTTTCATTAATTCAGTACACTGCACTTCTTATTTTCAACCATTTTTTCTTACCACGTTTCATTTTGGTTGGCAAGGAGTTGTACACCATTCAAATGATCAAAAATCCCCGAGGTTAGTGAAAAGTAAATTACAGATTGCCCAATGTCACAACTGTTTTGACTTTCTGCATCACATGACTACTTAAAAACCTTGAATTCTGCATACGTGTTACGCTTTACCTGCTGTAATATATTTCTCGGATTTTAATAAATTCTGGAGTGAAAGTATTCTATGGAGGCTGGTTTACACTTTCTTCCAAGCCCTTGCTAAGCGAGCGCGGTCTCCATAAGCGAGCCCCCCCCCCAATTTTTTTTTAAATGAAAATGTTTGAAAAATTATTATTTTTGTTCTATTATGCTCAAGTAAGGCATAGTATACGAATAATAAAGGTACATTTTTATCATATTAAGCATTTCAAACGTACCATTACCTCTCCCAATTTAGGAACTTTATTAATGAGACATTAGCATACAATGGTATAATTGATCATATGATAGCAATACGAAACTGTTAAAAGTTAAAGTACATCTAAAATATAACTCAAACATTAAATATAAGTCTTAAAATTATATCCAATACTTTTTTGAGCAAACTTACAAACAATACTAAAATTTATATCGTGTGATAAATGTTAAAAGACTATAGGAAATGAACTATGTAAGAGATTCTAAAGTGCATTTCTCATTTACTAAACCTTGAAGTTACTTTATCACGTTATTTGAGTTGAAAATCTCGCCTTGTGAAAGAACTATGATTTATGTAAATAAGCATTAGAATATAAAAAAGTGTAGTGAATCAGATAGAGATATTGGAGATTATAAAGAAGGATTACTTTTTTTGATTGATCGTCAATTAACATCGTACTGAAAAGCAACACAAGAGCTATTGGCGTTGAAACTTGGAACTTTTAATTTCAGTCAAGTGATGAGGACGACTCTTGAGTTGTTATTTCAACTCTCCAAACTTCAGCACTATGGCAACAGGAGGACTGGTGAACTTGACCAGATTTAACGTGCATCAGCCACACTATATGGCGTGTCTTTAATGTCATCGGGCTTGATCCCACGACTCGACCAAAACAACACTGGCCACGAGTCAACAACCTTTAGGCTGCTACAACTACATTAAAGAAGGATAAGATGAGATAGAGGAATTAGCGAGAGGTATGACCTCGCTATACTTGTATAGATAGAGCAAGTGTGAAGTGGTATTTTAAGTTAAATACTGGCTGAAGAATAATGTTGGAATGGGATCCATTTTGTTCGATCCTACTTTCTTCGATTGTTACGATAAGTAGAATTTTCAGTAATGGTTGAGGATACGATTGAGTGAATGTCCTCTATTATTAAATTATTTTGATATTTATTTGAGAGAAAACAAATTATTTAAATATTTTTAGAACTTGTCTTTTTAGAGTGATTAGGTCTCTAAATATTAATAACTACGCCATTTCGTTCCAACTATATACAAATGAGTGCTTTAGGATTTGTTTCCGAATCTGTCTTTCAGGTAAAGTTAATAAACAAGATTTGATGATTGCATATTTACGTCGTACTGAGAAGCAAGATGAGGGTTATTGGCGACTGACGTCATGTTTTTTAGCCTTGATTAAAGTGACAAAGACGACACCTGAGTTAATACCTCCTCTCCAAACTTTTAAACTACGTTAAAGGAAAAATTTGAAGCTTTGATAGAATTAGTGTGTATGAACCCTGATTGAAGGTGGTTTTTTCATGGCGTCAGAATTAAAAAATACGCCGGCCATGACCTTGACCAATCGGCTACTATTAATAAATATAATAGCATTAATTGATACCCTACAATGACTTTTTTAGCATATAGAATAAGCCCCACATTCATTATATTATTCATTCAGATTTTAGTCTCTACATATTTTCCTTTTTAAAAATAGCGTCTTTTGATATCCTTAAGTAGGATTGAAAACATTTTTAATTTTGCTTGTGGGATAGATATGAAAAATTACGTGTTTTTGGAATATTACATATTTTTTAAAAAAAATAAAGGAATACCTATATAAATATTACAATCTTATTAATTTATATATATTTAATTTATACAACAAACCATTTTTCTTTCTAAAACTGTGTTCCTTGTATGGCTCCTCTTTTTCGTATCCAATGAAAACGACCTTTTGTCGTTTGAATTACCTTGTGACGTAATCTTTTTACCCGTCTCGTCTGTCATCTTAAATGCTATTCTAAAAACAAATTTCAATTTCAATTTAAGTTCAAGCACAGATAAAGTAATTAAAATAATCACTTATGTTTCAAGATATATATATATATATATATATATATAACAACGACAATAAGAGTTTGGAAAACAAATTGCATTCGTATATTTTTATACTTAATCTTTTACTCTTTATACAAGAGGAAGATTTAATTGGTCAATAAATTCAAAATTTATAAGAAACATATCACAAACTTAATATTGTTATACATTTTTCAAATAATATTCCAATAAATTTAATGCAACTGCTATAAATGAAGATGTATATTACTGAAGTTCAAAAAATTATGTATAACCAAGATTTTTTTCTATGAAGGAAGTGAAGAGATTCTGTAACTAGACTTATTGCCATTAATGCAAACTAACGAAATTTTTTTTTGAATTATAGGTCGTAAAATTCTTTTTAAGACTAGCAAAATGAGCCCAAAACTAAAAATTACAGACAGCAGTTCTAAATGATATTCAGTAACTATGGTAAAATCCATTAAGTTATTTTGGGTTGTATTTACCTTGGGAAACTTTCATGGCGGAAGGATTGGTTCTTAACATTTTGTCGTCATGCACGTCGATTGGCGACATGTCATAAAAATGAAATACAATAAAAAGAATAAAGATACATTTCTGTGTGCGCGCACACACACATACCTAAATGTATAAGTAAAAATACAAATAATATTGTTCAACAGAATACATATAATTATTAATGTTAATTAGAAATAACTTTAAATTTGTACAAAATCATATTCTATGTATTCATATATAATTATTACGAATTATAAGCACTAAAAACCAAATTAAAATTTAATAAAACTAAAAGAACTAAACAATTAAGGGGAACTGTCACTAAATATATCAAAATGACTTATGTAGCCTTGTTAAAAATACTTTTATAACTTACTACACACAAAAATTTACAATAAAAAAAAAGCCATATATTTACTGAAAATAGCAAATGATACATAATATTTTTGATTCAAAACAAATGTAAACCATCAATTAAAATTTGCAACCAACTTAAAAACAAAGCTACCCAGGAAACAAAACAAATCTCAAGATAAAAGAATTAAGGAAATACAAAATAGGAATTAATTTAATATCAATACTATCCCAGACTTTGGATTGATTAAAATGTGTTTAAACTAGTTTAACGGAACCAGCTACCACATAACTTGGGTAATTGCTATATCATTAATGGTACACACAATGGTATATCATTAATGGTACACATTAATGGTACATATATATATATATATATATATATATATATATATATATATATGCTCATACATACATATGTATTTATTTAATACGCTTTATTAATTCTAATTATTTTTATTTTATTGCTGCTTGATTTTTATTCTATTTTATTGCTTTTTTTTTCACTGGGCTCTGTCTTGTAAATTTTCTGCTTTTTAATAGATTTCTTTGGTTATTAAGTTTAAGTTTTAGATTATTTTATTTAATTAATTATAATAATTTTTATATGACTCGTTTTAAATATGTAATACCTTAAATATTAAGAGTGGCGAAGTTATGATTGATATGCCTAGTTTGTTATATAAATTAATGAGATATTTTGTGTATTATACAATTTATGTTTTGTTCATATATATATATATATATATATATATATATATATATATATATATATA
>BMAW01035861.1:355847-376364 GCA_019974015.1 Nephila pilipes | reverse complement strand
ATTAAATTACGGTAAAGACTGTCTGTGAATAGGTTTTTCCTTTGTTTCTCGTTCTTTAATGCGATCAGTAGAAAGTCTTCTGATGTTTCCATGATAAAAAAAGAAGTACATTTAAAATCGAAATCGATGATAAAAACATTTGCAACGTCACTCTGACGTCATATTTTTTTCCCGATTGAAAGGGGGGGGGGTTCATTATAGGTCGCACGCTTCCCTTTTTTTCCAAGAAAAGAAACGATATCGTTTTTGCAATCAGTGAGATTATGGTTAAGCAAATTTGAATTTCATGTGTGTCTTCTCTTTCCCAAAAAGGAGATATCATCTATTAAGGAAAATGAGTTTTTCCCAATTCTTTGTGCAATGATAAGGTATAAAAATATTAAAACAGTTTTTAAGGACAATGCATTGGAAATGCACCAATACAATAAGACCCGAATAATTGATCAATATGACACATCAATTGTGAGATTCAATAAAGAAAAATATTAAATGTAACAAATAATTTTCATTAACGATAAAAAAAATAAATAAAATAAAAATAAATATTAAATATATCAAGCAGAAATTCAAAGTACTTGAGACTTATGTTTAAAAAGTATAAGAAATAAAATAGGAATTGTCATAAATATTTATAATGAATACTGATTTTTTCATGAAATAGGGTAAAAGCTAAGAAACGCATTTGGACAAGAGAGAATATTAACTGTGTGCAGGTCATTGAGCGTCCGTTTTAATGCCAATTACAGTGAGGGGTCTTTTCGATTAAATAAAAAAGTGTAACAGTATTTTGTAAAGTAATATAAGTTACACATGGACAGCAATTACACATATAACTTCAAAATAAATAAGGATTGTAAAAGAACGCAGAGTCACGACATATATGCAGCCTCCCAATCTTTTGCCTCTACTGACACGTCCTTCCCAGTTTCGCCTTGTCGCTAGAGTAACCCACTGCTGTTTAGGATAGTCATCATAAAGTTAATATAATAAGGGTGGTTAAACATTTTTTTTTTAAATATATGATGTCGTTTAAAATATTTAATTCCAGTCATCAGTTGAAATTTTTTTTTTTTTTTATAGTTTAAGAGAATAACATTTCGAAAGGAATTTCTTTTTCAGGAAATTTTTCGATAAAAAGTAACTGCAAAAATTTGACCAGTTGGATTGTGCTGAAACTTAAATATTTTTCTTAATGTTAAGAAGTTTATATTTTAATAGAAAAAAGTCCTGACAAGAGTTATTTAAAGTAATAAACGACTTTATTTGCTTTTATGAACAGTTGAATTAATGATTTGTCTATTTCCAACAAGTAGTTGTGCATTACGATTATGTTCATTTTAAAAGAATTTGTAATCAAAATTCGTGAAGTTTACTGAAAATTAATCGACTATAAATTTTAATTTTGGTAGAAATAATTTTATTTATTACAATTGAAAAAAAAATTATTTTGGCCTGTCAAAACAAATAAATCAATACTTACCCTGTTCATAGAAAAAAAATTCCTTTAAAATACGATAATATTTCATTTATTTAGCAAATATAAAGCTTTGTAGTCGCATAAAAAATAAAACACATATAAGCTTCATGCTGTTTTGAAATGCACACAGAACTCAAAAGCACAACCAAAGAGCACGGAAAATAAATCTAAACATAAAAAAAATATTTTGTCGTAGAAACTAAAAACATATAATAATAACGGAGCATTACTTTTTCTAATTTATTTCAAGCTACATAAATTCGTTCTTTCTCCTTTGGCTTCGCTTTACCCAAATAAACAAACAAATAAAATGGAAAAAAAAGGTTTGCATTCTTTTGAGCTTCTGAAATTCCATGATAGACAAAAACAATTTTTTCTCGAAAATGGTACATTAACTCTAACCAATAACGAATCGCCTGAAATTATTAGTTTATTTTCTTCCTTGTAATCCATTTCCTTAAGCTTCTTTAATTTTTCTTATACACATACACAGACACACTCGCATATATATTTATATATATATATATATATATATATAAGGTAAAGCAAATAATTTTTCATTAAAAAACACAAAAGGAAGAGAACAATTAAAAACCAAAATCAACAAAAAAAACAACCCGATATATATATATATATATATACCGGGTGGTTATAATTAAAGTTACACTATTCAGAGGCCTTTAGAACCCGTTCTGCTTATCGGATTTTGATGAAACTTGAAGTATATGCTATATGGATCATGGGGAAAAGATTTCTACAATAAAAAAAAAAAATTAGTGCACATTTTGCCCACCAGGTGGTTTTTATCGAATATTCCTTATGCAAATCCGTAAGACCTCTGTATAAACTTGCAGTCATAACCAAAGAATCATTCAGCGTGCGTTTTTCATCGTTAATCATGCTCTTACAAAAAAAAAAAAAGATCGAGCTTTTCTGGAAAAACTGTTTTATCCGAACTGCAGCAACCACTTAGCTGTTCTGCGTGAATATCGTCAATTAAAGGATCAGCGAAAAGGCCCCATATAGAGGATTGGTTTGAGGAAGATGATCATGAAATTCGAAGAGACTGGAGATTTGGGTGCACTGCCCGGAAGTGGACGGAAACCAGTTGGGACTGAAACTGTCGAAGAAGTCGCTACTGCTGTGGTTGAAAGAGCTTCCACTTCCATCTATTCTTCAGCAAGGGGTCGATCCGTGTCGCTAGAGTTGGAGATTCCGTGGTCGATAGTACGAAAAATTCTGCGATCCATTTTAAAACGGTACCCGTATAAAATCCACAGGATGCAAACGCTGAAACCTCAATATCACAAAACACGCCTTGAATTTGCTTGCCAATTTTTGGCGATAATGGAAGTTGATGACGCATGGCCTTGGAAAATTCTATGGTCAGATGAGGTACACTTTTATATAGATGGAGCTGTGAATAGTCCAAATTGCCGCATATGGGGTACTTCACCTCCTAATGTCCTGCATCAACAACCATTGCATTTTGTTTGCGTGACTGTTTTTTGTGTATTTACTGCTGAGTTTATCCTCGGACCTTTTTTCTTTGAAACTCTCACTCCACAAGATCCTAAAAGATGCTCTATCAAGAGTGCTCGGAACAGTGAACTTCTTCAATAGCAGGTCACTCCTGCTTTAAAGGAACGACAATGTTGCAAACCACTATCTTTATGCAAGATGGAGCAACTCCTCACATTGGGTGCAAAGTCAAAGCACTGCTTAGTACTAACTTTGGCGATAATCGTGTAATATCTAGATATTTTCCGGATGCATGGCCTTCTCGTTCACCCGACTTAGATCCCTGTGATTTCTGGTTGTGGGGATTTCTAAAAGACCGCGTTTATAGAGGAGGAATTAGCACATTACCTGATTTCAAAGCTAGCATTATACGACATGTGGCTGAAATCCCTCGTGAGTTGCTTCGCGCTACCATTGAAAATGCTATAACGCGCTTTCAACACGTTATTGATGTCAATGAAGCACATATTGAGCATATTTTGTAACTGAATAAATTTTATAGATTCTAGCATATTTTTCGTCCTTCTTTGGGCATCATATTTCCTCCTAGTGGTCAAAATTTGTACTATTTTTTTTATTGCAGAAACCTTTTCCCCATGCTCCATATAACATATAACTATTGCAAGTTTCGTCAAAATCCGATAAGCAGAATGGGTTCTAAAGTCCTCTGAATAGAGTAACTTTAATTATAACCCTCCGGTATATATATATATATATATATTATGGGAGGATATTGAATTAAAATTTATCATTTTTCTTTTTAATTAAAGTATTCTTAGCGTCAAATCTTTTAAATTAAAACCTACTTTGACTTCCATTTTTAACTATTGTAATTTCCTTTTTAGAATCGCACTAATTGTAATTTCCTCTTTAGAATATCCCCTTTAGAATGTTTCTAGAAAGATTCCAAACTCCATTTTAAGCCACTGAATGAATAAAAGTTCGAAAAAATTCCTCTTTCACCCCTATGATAAAAAGAGTTCGTCTCGATCTAACGCTCTCTTTCTCTGATGACACTTTCTGCCTGAACCACCGCAACCTCGTGGGCTATACTTTAGTCGTGGCGTAGTGTTCCAAATTCACTGAAGAAATATCAGTATTAAGAATACTAGGACATGCAAATAATCTTAGAATACAGTATCTCAAATTCTTTATTTTGTGATATAAAACCTTTCAAATTATAAGTAGAGCTTTGATTCTTTTGTGTGCCTAATAATGATATTTTAATCATCTTATAGAACTATAAAAGTAATTTTTTGTCAAAAAGTCCCCTCCTCCCCTTTTAGTTGAATGTGGATGTGATTTGTGAGATATATTTGCATTTAAGTACCATTTAAAAAAAACTATTTCACAGTATGGTCCCAAAATGTTTATACTTCTATGAAGGGTACTTATGGGTATAGCGAACCAAAAGTATTTTTTTCTCTAAGTAATACCTAAATTTTTAGAAATAGTTTTCTAAATGAAGAAAGAAAGAAATTAAAGTTTTCAAAATTTTAAAATATTTTAATTTTTTTCGAACAAAAAAAAAATTACAATAAATATCATTAAAAAAGTTTATTCACTATTTTTATGTATTGTCTCATACATGATGAGTAAAATATTTTCTGTATTTAAGGAATATTATTTTTACAAATGGTAGCTAAGCGCAAAAACATCTGAAAAATCATGTCCATAGTCCACTAAAATGGAAAGAAAAACTTTTTGACGAAAAAAAATACTTATCCAGATCTATAAAATGGACAAAATATTATAAGGCCCACAATAAAATACCTTAATCCTCTATGAATAATTTTTATAACGTAAGTAATACAAAAAAGATGATGCCTTAAATCCGGTCTTTTATTTCCACCTACATGTCCTGGTACACTTAATAATTAAATAGTAATTATTACCAGTTCAACAGTAACGAATATTTCATTTTCAACTGTCGATATATATTATATATATATATATATATATATATATATATATATATATATATATATATATATATATATATATATATATATATATATATATATATATATATATATATATATATATATATATATATATGGGAGTTCTCTGTGTGTGTCTAGGTTTATCTCGGAATGTTTCAATAAGCCCGATCATTTTAAGAAGAAAAATATACTTTTTAATTGAGTAAAAATTTAATAAGGCTAGAGTAGAGTTAGAGTTAAGAGAAATGCGGATTAAAAGCGTTGACTCAGTGGTGAGTATGAAGGGATCATAGATGAATAGATGTCAGGTCGAGTCATAAAGAGCTTCCACTTTATTTTTATCAAAAATTTATTTTGCTTTCGTTAAACAACAAAACTATATTAATTTATTATGCATTCCATTCTTTTATGCACGACCTTATCCCATTTTCCTGTAGCAGCTTATCATTTCTCTACATGTAAAATGTGGTTGGTTTGGACTGGAAGAAATTTTCGGCAACTTGACTGACTTGCTTTTCATAATTGAAGGTTTTTCCAATCGTAATGTTTTGTAAGGAACAGAAAAGGCGGTTGTCCGTGGAAGCTGTCCAGAGTGTAAGGTGGATGTGGTAAAAAAAAGTTTATCCAAGCTTAATAATTTTTTTTTCTTGAGTCACAAAAAAAGAATACTTTTGTGAATGATAATTGCAAGATGTTTTTCGTGGAGCTTTTCTTTGACTCTTTGCAGCTGCTTGACCAATGTATCTGCAGCGAACATTAAATTTGACTTCAGTAACTCTTGATGAATTATTCCTCTACAATCTCCTCATATACATGTTAAATATTTTTGTATAAATATCAGCTTTGGGATCTGGTGAGGATTTTAGATTCTTGTTAAACCACTATCTTTTGCGGATGATATTGTCATAGATAACCCATTTTTCATCGCCTGTTATAATATTATCTAGGAAAAGCTTAATTGTCACTCATGACAGAAAGCTTGAAGCGAGTTCTGGCGACAAAAATTTCCAAAATTATTGATTTATATGTAGTTATTTATCATTATACCAGCTCATTTATAGTGGTCTTGGCGTAAATTTAAAGCCCTTGTTGAGACTGCTTTGGTAACATGTTTGAAAAACTGGTTATGCGTGTTCTTTACGTTTTGCGTTTGTTTACAAGAAACAACGGCGACAAACACGTTAAAGACAGACATTCGTTTTTGACATAATGATTTCTATTGTGGGGGAGGGGGGAGTCGTCGTAAGGAGGGATGAGGATTCCACATTCTAACACAAAGCTGGAATAGCAGTTCAATGAAAATTTACAACCATAGTAGTGGCGAAAATCTATTTCTGGCGTCGAAGTTATGAGTTTCGATTTCTCTGTTATTGTGTCCTATTGCGTGTTTTTAATTATGTTCCATCGATTCTACTTATTCTGGCGATCTCGAGTTCATTTCTCTACGATGCTTTATTAAAGTATGCTGGGAGCTATATCTTCGTATTGCCAGGCTTTTCTCAGATACGTTCGAGAGAAGGATACAGGAGAAGTAATATAGAGATGCAATCTGACTCCTTTAACACGTGATAGTGGAGGTCACTTAACCCGTGGTTGCTAAACTACCGGTTAAATGAACCGGAAGTTAAACAGTTAAGTCTCCTATAACGCGGTTACTTTGTACCTTTTCGTATAAGAACATTGCAACAACTTAAATTAGAAAAAATTACCTATTTTCAGCTCTTATTCAATGTGCTACATTTATGTAGTTGGTATTTATGCTGTAATTCCCTGTTTAAGAATTACAGTTATATCAATACATTTCCCTAAAAATATGTCAGCAGCAAGACTTTGCCCTTTCTTAATTTATTCTTTGGTTGTCTTTAAATGTGTTGAAATGTATGTGCAATACATGTGATTAATTTACATTAATAGAACTGTACAACATTAGAGAACATCTAGGCAAAAGTTATGTTGGGCGCGTAATATTTATCTGGAAAAGATAATGATTACATGTTTGCAAAATGGTTGAAATAAATAAAAGCTGAAAACGGTTAAAAAGAATATATATATATATATATATATATATATATATCTTGAGAAAAAATTGTTTGTAGGATTTAGAAACAAATATCCTCTGTTAGAAACAATAGTTTTAGATTATAATTTTAAATTGTACGAACTATGTATTATATCCAATGAACCTAAATTCAAATATGTAGATATCGATCTATTCATTGCCATTTGTATTCCAATTTTTTTTTTATTTATAAATCGTATCAATTACTGCTTGATATTTTAAGAATGCAGTTTTTATATGGGTACGAATATTTCTATGTTTCTCATAATAGGGTTTTCATCTGTCATATCCCATATACCGTTAATCATATTTTAATAGACTGTCCTATGTAAATGGTTATAATAATCGCATCACATTTTTTTTAAATTCCCGACTTGTACAGAAACTTGTCCGACTAGCTAGGGGAACACCTCGCCAAAAATGCTTAAAAAAATAAATAACTTGGTTAGTTCCAACAGATATTTGGCGCTGCTTAGATAGATTTGGCTCTTGCGCCACGAACAAACAATCACAAACACGGCAAACAGTGAGCTGCTTTAAAATTACTTACCACGTACGTTTTCTTATGTTACAGCTGCGTAAAAAATTTGGCAGCTGATGCAATATACCCCGGGAATGAAGCCATATTTTAGGCGATGAAGCTTTTCGTGTAAATTCTCGCGTATGCCAATTCCCATTGTTGAGTCTAAATGCCGCACATATTAAGTTGACGGGGGGAAAAAACCAAATTTGGCATTCGGGCGTATACTGCATTCAAGCAAATTTGTTTTTCAATTCATTTCGTATCTGACTGAATGCTTACTTATTATCATATAGTTCCCAATGAGAGCTTACTTCCAATACAAAATGAGAACTTTTATTTTATTGCAAATGCTTGTTTTGTCGTCAACATTTGGAAACAACTATTAGTTTAAAAGTACTCATTGTGGATAACTATTAAAATAACTTAAGACCTCGGGTGAATTATTAAATTGTCTAAAATTTGGATGTAACGATTTGCCTAATAATCAATCATTCGTTTTTGTTGCCTATTAAAATTCATACTCTCCTTCAAACGTGAATATATTACAGTATAGATGAACAAACATGAACGCATTTCGCACCAAGCAAATGAAATCATTCAGACTGAAATAAGTTAAGTTACTAAATGTGCTGCTCTCTGTAAGATGGTGAGTGTTTGTGATAGCCTAGTAGTAATAGTCGCGGACTCACGGCCTGCAGTTTTCGTCGAGTTGTAGGCTTCTGCATTGGATACATCGTGTAGCCGGGACTTATGCCCGTTTAATCTGTCGAGGCTCAAAGTCCTCCCGTTTGTGTGGAAGTTCGGAGAGGGAGGCTCCAGCTCAGGTGCCATTCTCGTCACTTGATCGAAGTTAAAAATTATGAGGTCCGTCGTCAATAGCCCTTATATTACTTCTGGTGATAGTTAATAAAAACTACCAATCAATCAAACTAAGATGGTGAAGACAGAAGACAATGATAATATTGGAGCATTTTCGTATCTAAGAAAAAGTTCTGACTTCTGCTACTATTCTTTGACTTTACGCAAGACTAGTCAAGAATAAAATCTTGTTCTAAGAAAGCATTAAATATTTCGCATCAAGTATTAAATATCTTGTTCTAAGAAAGAGTACTAAATTCCAGAGCTGATGAAATATATGCCCTTATTGGCGCCATTTCTTTTACTTATTTTTTATGATTAGGTTTTTCACACCAAATATAAAGTGCGTGCCGTTGCCTGTTAAGCTTAAATGCCACACATTAAGTTTTCGAAAATTAATTGAACATGGTGTCAGGCCGTATCTTTACTGTATTTTGGTCTATATTCCATGTGCGAAAATGAATGCAATAAATAAGAGTTAAGAACTAAATTTGAAAATTATATGGATAACAAATGTTGAAATATTATATGAAATGAATTTAGAAAAAATTATCAACAAAAAAAAAAAAAAAAAAACATTCTATAGAATCGATTGGAAGAGTGAAATAAAAGAGGCAACGCTGTATATACCTGAATTGTTTTTCGGTAATTACTTTTATGCAAAATTTCGTACATTCCAATTGCCATGTTAGGCTGAAACATACTAAGTTGAGCGGGAAAAAAACGAATTTGGCTACTGGAAGTATACTACATCCAGGCAGAAATAAGTTTTCAAAACAAACAAACAACAAAAAAAAAAAAAAAAAAAAAACCCGGCACTTTTCTATTATCTGGGTGATAGACAAAAACGGTCAAGGTTAAAAAATGGCCAAGTGGTAGCTGTCGTCATTTAGCCATAAAAATGTAATAAAAGTCCAACCAGTATCAAGTATTCTTTTTTGCGTCAACATAACTCGCCCAGCAATAATTGTGCCAACTTTAAGTTTGGCAGTTTTTGTCTGGTACCAGTCTAACGAATAAGTGTCCAAAAAAGTTTTTCGAAAGCATAATAATTTTACTATCTACAAACTCAAACTTGATGAAACACAGAACAATAAGTTTAAACTACAAAAGAATTCAAATTTTTCTCAGTCCAATTATGTATGGAAATCCACTTATGCAATGCTGTTTTTCCCAACATTGACGTTTTTATCACGTCATTTTCGTCAAGGACTTCATAAGCCGTTTTTGTTCAAATACTGTAAAATAACGCATAAATTATCTAAATTATTATTTCTTGACAAATAAAAACAAAATCATTCTCAGCCGGTTCTAAATTCTTAAAATGAAATCAAAGGAAATCTTTTGAGTTTTGTTTACTTTTCTCAAAATACATGATTAATTTTTCTGGGATCTCAAGGAATAAAATTTAAATAAATGTAAAAATGGGTAATCTATTTTGAGAAATAAAACGCTTGCTCCATGTTTTTGAATCAAATTTGGCTTAGAAGGGATCGCATTTTATGATTGTATCATCTGAAACAGCCTTAGTAGATGACATGTCTCGGAAAAAAAAAGAAAATGTGGATGACTTATTTAGTTTTGATGAATCATTGCTTTGGCATTATTCCAAGTTATTCCAGGTTTCCACGCATTCGCTTATTCGTTTGAGTGTTTGTATTGAAAAGATAATCTAATGAGTGATTACATATTTTTTTAGTTAAAAGTAATTTTAAAAACTTTATAACTGCTGATTTAAAATTAATTTATGCTCGTTTATCAAAATTGTTACGATGTATGCTATACATAAATGCAAATTCAGATGAAAAGTTGAGGTAATTAATATATATATATATATATATATATATATTGGAAATTGGAAGCTATGAAATGTACTATATTTTAACGTGTATTAGGAACTCTAGTGACTTTTTTTGTACCCCCAGATATTTGAGGTTGGAATTTGAAAATAAATGTATGCACAAACGATATTTTCGAGATGATACGATATACGCAGTGATAAGTGCTGTTTTGCGTTTATTTTGAAGACGAGGCTTTTCATGCCAAAATTCGTGCATGCCATTTGCCGTCCTTTGCCTAAATTTTGCTTATATTTAATTGGCAAAAAAACTGAACTTATCCAATAGGGCGTTTATTGCATCTTGGAAGATGATTGTTGTTCAAAGCAGAACATTTTAAATAACTTATCACTCTCATTCTATACATCACAATCAGTTCACTATTGTTATGAACATGACATGGTGATTCCCTTGTGATGGAAAAGAAACATTTGCAGAGATGTTATCAGTCAGCCAAAGAAAGTTTAAGCAATGAACCTTTTAACTTGGCGACGGATTTGGCAATAACTTTGGCGACTTGGCGAGAAACTTGATGACTTAAGCGACAAATGGAAAGTCTCCGAGAGTTCTTGAATCGAGTCGACATCTTCACGGGGAAGAAAGTTAGACTTTTCCTGAATTTTCGCATGAGACATCATGCCTGGCCGGAAGAGGTAGAAATACGTCGAGTGTCCAAGCTCAGAAACCTATATGTTGTCCTGAAAATATACAAATAAAGTGCCATTCGCCATTATCCTTCTAGATGGATTTTATTTCACTCTCACACAATCAGAAAATTTTGCATCAGTATTATTATGAGAATCATTCCCGTCGTAAATAGCATTCGTACCATGTATGTTGTTGCCCATGTCGCACTTTTTAAAGGCGTTAGCTATTACTTCATCCCTCACACTATTCTATTAAATGTACCTACTTCTCCCCCAATAGAACATCGCGACCCGTTGGATGTCGGCTTCAGAGGTACGATGTTACATACTATGAGTATTTGAGTTCTGAGGTATATAGTCAGTCATTTATAGACTCTACAACACTATCGGTGTGCAAGAGCTCCCTTATTTTAAAGATCCCATTGTGGGAAAAAAGGCCTCTCATTCAAGTTAAAATATCGCATATCAGGCTACAATAACCTTTAATACGGCATTCGATAGCTCGACACATTCTATTGTCCGACTCTGATCGAGCCATTCGCTTTCGTATTTTTTCGAGTGCATACGAGAATTTGTTGATCTGGACGGCTAAGTCGCGACACAGAGCTGCTTGCTTTTTTTGAACAGTAATTATTGTAAATGTCAGTTTTCATTTCAGTGTAGACCATGGTAGTTTAGCGGTCATGGTCTCGGACTGGCGCTCGGTATTGTTTTCGTCAAGTCTTGGTTTCGAGCTCTGATGTCCGCCGTGTAGAGGAACTAAGGCATGTTAAATCTGGTCGAGGTCTCGCCGTTGACATGGAGTGAAAGTTTGGAGAGGAAAGTTCTACATCAAGAATTATCCCAGTCATTTGACCTAGGTTTAAAATTACGTGCCCTGCATCGCCAGTAGCTTTCTTGTTGTTTCTCAAAGCAACATTAATAATCAGTCACAATAACTCCAGGGTAATTTTTTTGCTTTCTGCCGGATTATGTATCATAATATTACAGCGTTACTATACAACAGAATGCTCTCTAAACTCAACAGCTTTCATGTACTATAGTAATGATTGTAATAGAATTAATAATGACTATAGGAACCTGTTAAAATTTGTTTTAATCATCATGGTACTGCAATATTTTTTTCTTTTTTGTTGTTTTTCTATTAATAATAGAATATTCAATTAATGAACTCAGCAATGTTAGAAATTAATTTTATAGTTGCTCGAATGACATGAAATTCTCAATAGAATATTTATATCGTATACACAGAATCAGAATGTGAGTAAATACCTAAATACTTGCTTCAGTGTTTAGAGTTTTATCCAGAGGAGCTTATCTTTGGTATCCCAGCATTAAAATTACATCGGCGTTCGATAATTCAAAATCGCCAATCCTGAATGGCCACGGTCTCGAACAAACCGGATGAAAGACACCTTGCGGTATGTTGTCAATCGCATTGATTAAGAATCAAATATGAGGTTGTATCTTTTTTTAAAAGTGAAGTACACTCATGTAGCAAGCAATTACCTTTCACGACGAAAAAAAAAAAATTCTGAATGCTGAAACAGCGTCGAACGGGAATTGCTGGCGTAGGTCATTTGGGACGGCGCAGATGGAACTCTTGCTGACGCCGTAGCTTAAATCTTTCTCCTCTAATCGCCTAACTATTCTTGACATAAATAAGAGGTCCGAAGGGGGAAATTCGCTAAAGAGAATCTAATCTACCATCTTACGTCATTTCAAGGAGGGAAAAAAATAATTTTACATGAGGAATTCTTTTTAAACGTGTTTCGCGTAATGTTAAAGAATAGGATGCAGAACACACCCCACCCCATTTTTTCCAAATAAAAGAATACTTGCAATATTTATACCATATTCTGATATTCTTCTCCTTCAGAGGATACCTATTTTATTAACATGCGCTAACATGTTTCTGTTTTGAAAAAATTTTGCCAACAAAAATGCATGGGCATAAAATAAAGGATACATGAGGTTAGGTTCAAAAGATTGACATTATAATACATTATGGTTATAATAACAAAACGTTTAGTTTGATTAAAGTGCATTTACTTTTCTCAGATATATTTCATTTAATATTTTATCGTCTGCTCTTATTTTAATATCCGAACAAAATACTATGCTTCACTTTCATAATTTATAGTTTGCTCTTATTTTAACATTTAATTTAAGCATTGATTTTTATGGCAGAAATGTCAGTTTTATTCTTTTTGTTGTTAACTTTGGCAACGTTTCTGTACTTTTGAAAGCTTTGCTTGTGAAAATAAGAAAATGCTTTAGGAATTTGAAGAAGGTGTCTTTTTTCCTTGACAGACATAGCTTCCACGGAGCCTGAGGCTCGGAAGTACGCTTACTTTGCTCTAATTAATATTCATTTTGAATAATTCTCTTTTTTCGAGAACGAAACAGGAAAAAAAAAATGTTAGCAAATGCAAACTGAAATCAAACCAATTTCAGTTTTTCTAAAAATACTTATTGTAATGAGTTATAACAAATATTTTCCTTCAATTGTCCATATGATAATATCCATGATCAGAAAATCAGGTAAAACTCAAATCATTTTCTTACATATTTTTCTTTACACTTTTATTTAATTTTATATTTAATGAATTTCTTCGGATTAAAATAAATTTGTAACCAATTCCTGATAAGAATAGAGAAAGTGGAATGCTTTTCAACATTTTTCGTATAATTTGCCAAAATTACAACATTTCTGTTTGACTTAAGAGATTTTCGAAAGATTTGTGGATTTACTTTAATTCCATATTGAAACTTACAGTCAACTAGTTTTTTGCATTTTATCTCATCTGAAATTTAAAACTTTGAATTCCCTAAAAGTTTTATTGTAGTTTTTCCAATAAAACTGGATTTTATAATAACCCAAATAATTTTTATGGAAAGTGGAATTTTATATTTTTTATGTGCTTCCTAAAGCAAAATATGTTGTTAATTTTTAAAATGTCTATTAAGAACGAAACAAATTATCTATATAAAAACCCAAAAGTGACTAGCAAAAAAAGAAGCACCTTTGAGAGATAGAGCTGACGATTTTGTGTAACAACAACTGATTCCCTGCAATGATGGAAAAAAAAATATGAAAGAAATCAACTTAAAAATCCAAGCCAGTCACTAACATCTACTCTCGGCATTGTAATTCAATTCCAGGCAATTATTTTTAGCAAAGGGAAGGCATAAATTTTGATTGCACATTATCGATTTTAAAATGCCAGTTTCGTAACGACAGCGGTGAAAGAAATGGGCTATAAATTGGTTCTTTATTGCAAAAGAGCTTAGTTTCCGATAATAAACTAACTGGCAAAAATAAAAGCAGTTTTATCGATTATGTCATAAAAAAAGCATATATTGAATGACCACTTAAAATTACGTCCAAATCATCGTCAAGAATCGAACATTCATTACAAAACTATATTTCAAACAATGTAGCTTATTGTTTGTGTTATAAATCATGTAATCTGGTTCAATGCCACTGAAGAATTTGTTTACTTACACTGTTGATACTAAAGTGTAACTTTCATTCATGAAACAAATAGAATGCTGATTAAAATTATTGAAAAGGGTTTCTATGCCCTATTTCAGTTGTCTGTCGAAAAACTAATCTGTTAGCTATCAAAAAATATTTTTTTATTGGAAAACTGGTGTTCATTGTGAGTTTAGAATTGGACCGCGAAATGGCTTTACATATGTTGATTCAATTTTAAAAAATTCCTGGTTTGATTGAAAAAAATGTTTAATTTCAAGAACCACACACCATTAATATTTTAATTGTGCAGAAAAACTGATAAACTTATACTGTAAAGCTTTTCTCTAAGACATAATTCTTAAAACAACTGTCCGCGAAAAAGCACCAGCCAACGAGTACCACCAAACCAGCCCACCACAAATTATTTTGATTATATTGGAAAATTTACTATGTTAATGTATGTAAATCGCACAAATCATTTAAAAACCACAATAACTAATGCACATAATGAAAGTGAACATTAACTGTGAATAAAGTTATGAGATTTATTCTAAAAACTTGCGAGAAATGACTTACACTACATAGTGGGTCTTCGGTGGAATCAGGTATCGAGCCTACAACCCGACAAAGAATAATACCGTCCGTGAGTTCGAGATCGTGACCACTAGGATACCACGGTCACACGTTCTGCACCGATCTCCGTTAGATGGTATGGTTATACAATTAGCATAGTTAAAAGAGTACATAATACGCAGGACGCGCAACGGCTATCTCCGCTGTAATGACATGTTCTTGGCATTTACCGACGAACATCACCAAATCGGAGACAGAGATCTATTCTCGCACCACAAACACCTCACTAGCTTGTCCCGAAACAAAAATTTGTGCAAAATTCGAAACTATAGTATGTTGGTATGATGAACTAGCTAGGTCTTGGACCTTGGGAATTAGAGGAGATGGCAGTTAGTTGTTCCATAGGCTAAAACTTTTAGAGACCCTGCTCTGAAACATTGTTCGATATGTTTACCTTCCTTGTAAAAATGGGAAAGATTTTCTACACACTTACAGATTTAGAAAATATTTTAGAAAACAGTAAAAAAGAGATTATATTTCAATACAATTTCAGCTTTTTCATGTTACTAAAATTTAAGAAGTTTCATTGATATGATGATATTATTATTCCCTAAAATTGATTTATTATTTATAAACATAATGTAGTTAAAAGAAAAAGTAAATCTTAAAACTACTAAGAAGGAAATGCTATTTATTATTATATATAAATGTATTTTTCTAAGGTTATTTTCATATTTATAAAATTTCGAGAAAAACAAAAAAGGAAAATAATACAGTTATATATTTGTATTTATTGAATAACCTATTTTATTAGTAACTAAGGATCAAGGAAAAGTACTGTATTTTTGAAAACAAAATGTAGCTAAGGATATTATAGTTTGTTCATATTACGGATATATATATATATATATATATATATATATATATATATATATATATATATACATACATACATACATACATATACACATACTAAGATATTGTAAATATAAGTAAATAAATGTATGGCGTATATTTTGGTTTGAATTGTAAAAGTTTCTTATAAATGTTGCCATGGTCACTATAAAAGCGTTGTAGTTTTAATATTTTTAACGGAAAAATAGTTCGATCAGGTATAAGCTGTAATGAAAGTTACTTTAATAATGGTATACATGAAGAAATAAATTTATTCAAATTGAATGGTTTTATTTTCCTTTTTTTAATATTTCAATTAAAGAGATGAACGTTGAAAATATTGCTCTCTATTCAATAAGTTAAATATCAGGATATTTAAAGAAAAAGAGATTGAGTATTTGTTAGCTTAATTTTTGTTACACGCAATAATGGATTTCTTAAATCAATAGCAAAAAAAAAAAAAAGGATCAAAATAATTTATTTAAATTATATTATTTAAAAAATAATTGAATATATATATATATATATATATATATATATATACATCATTCCATGAGTAATTACATTTTCAAATATCGTTTCATACTTTTTACACCACATCTAAGTATAAAGTTTCACAGAACTCTTCAGAAAGAATCATATAATTATTCATAAACGACGCCATATTTTAAGAACAAAATTACTAAAACCAAACGTTTCTGGAATGAAAAATCAAATTAGCTTCCGGGAATTGTATTAAATGTGAACGATAAAATACTAAAGTAGACGACTATATATCTGTATGTGTATGTAATTATTTCTTTAAATGAATTAATTTCCTAATTTTTCCTACATTTTAATTTCCGTAGTAGTACGTTAATCCTTATTTCTTGATCAGATTTCTTTTAGTCTTTTAATTTATGCGATCACTCCATTTTCAAGAATAATTCGGTCAACATTTCCCACACTCTGAACTATTGTAATAGGGATGTTTCCCTACTAGCCACACAGACTCCATATAAAATATCTAAAGATTCCTATACCTATTACCATCTCTGTGTGATCTGTATAATCCTTAATTTAACTTCCTTTTGAGAAACAAAAGTTGAAATTTTGTATGAGCTCTCACCTTATAATCAGATTGAGTGGACGTGTTTTGCATTCTCCTATAATCTCGATATATCTCCCTCCCTCTTGTGTGAAGATAAAATAAATTTGTTTTCATAAATTGAAAACTTTCCTTAACACGACTTTAGTATTTAACATGTTTTAAATTATTCCAATCTGCGATTTTCTGAAATTAAACAAATCAACATGAATAGCTGTAATTTACGACATGACGAACAACAGGATTAATGAATTTTCAAAATAAATTTTATCCAGATTTATCTAATTATTTTTAAATATAATTCTGAAATTCTCCATCCTACGAGCCATCCATTAAAGATAGTATGGAAGTTCTGAGAGTCAGGTTCTGTTTTAAATGTTCTCCTCGTCACGTGACCGTGGTGGTCCGTCGCCAAAAGCCCTCTTTTTGCTTCTTAATGTTACATTAATAATCAATCTGGTATTTTCTCTCTCTGTTCTAGATGTAAAGACCGAGCTATCTGTCTCCTTGATGATAGTTGACTTTTCAACCTATATGTTTATCGGATCACGTAAAGGTTATTGGTGCGTTGAGAACGTGCACGGGTCGCATAATTGATTTCACTTCCTCACTTGCAACTATTTACATTTAAATTATTACAAGTCATTTTTGCCTAAGAGGAAAAAATGGAAACAGTTCTTTTGAATTCCTTTCATTACAATATTTCATCCTGAATTTTTCAAAAATTATTTTGACTTTGGTCTAAATGGATAAAAATGTGTGCATAAACCATTGTCATAAATTCTTTTTATTAGAGCATTCCATCATAAAAGTCTTATTTTTTAACCTATTATGTCTAAGTAAAAAAAAAAAATTAAAATTACTTCCATAAATTCTATTCATTAGAACATTACATTATGATTTCCATGTTTTTTTTTAAAATTAACGTGACTTTAACCTAAATGGATAGAAATGTAAATCATTTTTATAAATTCTTTTTGTTAGAACATTCCTTCGTGATTTTCATATTCTTAATGTGGGCGCGGTCATGGTTTCAAATTCATGGCCGGCAGTTTTCGTCATGTCGCGGGTTCGATCCTCGGCCGCCAAAGACTCGCTGTGTAGCCGGGGCTGATGCACGTTAAATCTGTCGGGGCTCAAAATCCTCCCTTGGTGTGGTGTGGAAGTTAGGAGAGGAGGGTGTCAGCTCAGATGTCGTTTTCGTCACTTGACCGAGGCTCCAAATTACGAGGTCCGTCGCCAATAGTCCTCGTGTTGCTTCTAGTGCGACGTTAATAAAAATTAAACTAATTCATATTTTTCAAAAAATGACAGCGGTTTGAAAGGGAAAATAGAACTATTGCTTAACTTTTATATTGACTTTTTAATATTTTATTTCGTGTAACCGTAAAATATCAATTATAATATATAATTAATAAAATGAATGAAAAACATGTAAACAATTAATTAAGGCACCGCTGTATCTTTTCTATCATTTTCGACAGCAATTCAAATGAATTTCTGTGAAGAAAAAAAATAAAAATTCAATTCAGTAAAGCCAAAATATGATTATTTTTTTTGGATTTTTCGAATATAGCTATTATTTACCTTTTATTGAAGTATTTAAATTCAATTAATTAACAACAAACAAAACCAAGGCATTCTTAAAGTTCCCCTTCTTCTGATTTCAATAAGGTTAAAAAAAATTTCCAAAATGAAAATGTCTCAGCGATTTTTAAAAAAAAATTTGGCGCCAAATTATATAGGAACTGTGTTTCAAATTGTCTATTTAACGATTACATTCTGAAGAGTCCTTATTTTCTTTCTGCCTGTTCTAAAAAAGTATAATCATTTGCTCTCAATCCAGTATTTACTTGATTTAAGAAACTAAATTCAATTGAATCATCTACGTTAAAGATTTCATTTTATTAGAAGGAAGAAATTCTTTTCTCTCTGAGTGTTTTTCTGAAGAAAGGTTCTTCATTCTATGGCCATAGATTCTAGTATAGGAAAGTATTAAAGAGTTAGCGGAAATACTTTCAATTGGTTACTTTCTCTGGCAGAGCTATTGATTTCTCTTTGAATAGGCGGAGCTATTGATATAGTGCGAAGAATTTTAGCAAATGTTAGAAAAGCAATAAAACTTCTAAAGATACAGCGTACAAAAAACTATTTTGTTGTCTGAAAATGTTTGTATCCTGACACTGTTGAAGCTCTTTTTTTTTCGCTTTTCAGATAATAAGAACTACTAATTTCATTTAGTAGTTCTTAATACTTAAAAGAAATATAATTGTCAATGTATCATCTATATCTATGCATATTTGTCTATCTATCCGTCTCTCTCTCTCTCTAACACACACACGCACGCACACACACGCACACACGCACACACGCACACACACACACACGCACACACACGCACGCACCACACACACACACACGCACACACACGCATCATTTAATTCTAAAATGTACCTGTTTCCCTTTGTTTATGTTTTCTTTATTCCTTTAATTGAATTGTTGTTCTGAATTAGCAATTCAGCCTTGTTGTATTGTTTTTATACATCCGCATTACTTGTAAACATTGAATAATGAGGTTTATCCGTAATAACAGATGTCCACTACCAAAAGCTATGAATTGATTAATTACTAGTTACTCCAATTATTGTTGTCTTTTATTCTTTTCTTGATTATTCAAAGGTGCCCTGATGCAAGTTGTTCGCAATAGTTAATTTTATTTTTAAAGGCTATCTGTAACAAATTATTATTATTATATTTATTATTTACGAATTTAAGCAGGTATTTAAAGTAAATTTGATTATTTCATCCAAATGGTTTGCTTTAAATTCTAGGTTGATTTTTTTTAATTTGATTTTGTGATAATTGCTTACTCCGGCTGTTTTGTAATTAAAGTGTAGCATATTTAGATTTAGTCCAAATAATTTTGATAGATTTCAATGGTTAATTTTGTTTTGTAGATCTGCTCCTACTTGTCACACGTGTGTATGCTATGTGATGTACATTGAGCTTTTTAAAAAGTAACACTTGGCTTGGAATGGGAATTATTTAACTCCTGTAATATTATTCTTCGATCGTTTTTGCCTTTTCAAGAAGTCCAGAATAAGAGCATTCTTCATCATACAAGCCGTCTCCTAATAAAATTGCCTGGCCAATGAGATCCGTCTTTGCCTCTTTGTGAAGATCTGATAGAAATAATCCATTATTTCGATTTGGTTGCTTCGATTATACTTTCCGTATTGAAATCAGATTCATACTAAAAAAGATTTTTCTTATAAAATTGCTCAATATTGAGCTGCAACTGATATAAAGTTAGGTGCAAGTGTTTTTCAAAATAGAATTATCGATTTCAAAATCGTTTTCAAAATAAACGATAAGAATGATCAGACTAAAATACACTAGGAAAAGTTGTGAAATTATATTAGAATTAATGGCCTGCTCCACGATGCTATTTCACTAAATCTTTTTATAAAGCTATTCGGACTACCTAGATTGGATTAGGTGCAGGGATCAAATGACATCATGTACCAGATGGCCACCTAAGTCGCTGATATGATCCCATGTGACTTCTAATTTGGAGATTTGAAAAGATAAAGAGCAATACGTAATTGCTTCGTTC
>BMAW01035861.1:210702-355728 GCA_019974015.1 Nephila pilipes | reverse complement strand
CGTGTGTGTGTGTGTGTGTGTGTGTGTGTGTGTGTGTGTGTGTGTGTGTGTGTGTGTGTGTGTGTGTGTGTGTGTGTGTGTGTGCGTGCGTGTGTTGTAGAGAGAGGACCGGATAGATAGACAAATATGCATAGATATAGATAGCAATGCAGCCACACATTTAATTTAAATGTACTTGTTTCCTTTGTTTATACTTTCTCTTATTCCTTTAGTTGAATTGTTGTTCTGAATTAGTAATTCAGCTTTGTTTGTGGTTTTATATCATCTCGTTACTATGTAATACATTGAAGTTGTGGTGGTTTTATCCGTAATAACATAATGTCCACTCCAAAGTATGGAACATAATTAATTACGTTACTTCCAATTATTGTTATACTTTTATTCTTTTTTCTTGATTATTGCAAAGGTGCCTGAGGTTGTTCAGTATTTAAATCAGTTGTAATTTTTATTTAAAGGCTTATATCTGTACCAAATTATTATTATTATATTTATTATTTATGTAATTAACAGAGTATTTAAGCAAATTTTGGATTATTTTCATCCAAATGTTTTTAAATTTAGGTTGATTTTTTTTTAATTTGATTTTTGATTAATTTGTTAACTTCCTGGTGTTTTTTTAAAATTCTGTAGTACTTTAGATTTTTAGTTCCAAATAAATTTTTTGATAGATTTCAATGGTTATATTTTGTGTTTTGTATGATCTTGTCTACTTACACACACGTGTGTGTGTATGTGTGATACATATACGAGAGCTTTTTAAAAAGCACTTGTGTTTGGAATGGGAAATTTGTTAACTCCCTGTAATATTATCTTTCGATCGTTTTGCCTTTTTCTAAGAAGTCCAGGAATATGACATTCTTCACATCCCCATAAAAGCGTCTCCATAACATTACTGGCCAATGAGATCGTCTTTGCCTTCTTTGGAGCAGATTCGATAGAAATAATCCATTATTTCGATTGTTGCTTGATATATTTCCCGTGTTGAACAATCAGATTCATACTAAAAAAAGATTTTTTTCATGTAGCAAAATTGCTCTAATATTGACGCAATCTGATATGGTTATTATGCAAGTGTTTTTCAAAATGAATCATCCGATTTCAAAATTCCATGTTTTCAAAATAAACGATACAGAATGACTAGTATTTCAAAATACATAGGAAAAATGTGGAAATTTTATATTGTGAACAATTGATGGCTCTCGCCTGTTATGTGGGAAGCTATTTCACTAAATCTCTTTTAAAAGCTTTCACGGAGCTACCTAGCAGTTGGATTGGTCGCAGTGGATCAGATGACACAATGTTACACAGATGGCCACCTAAGTCGCTGATATGATCCCATGTGATTCCTTAATTTGGAGATTTGTAAAAGATAAAGCGCATGCACCACCATTACCTGCACATTTATTTAAAACTTAAACAGAGGATTTCTGCTCCTGTATACTTCATCACCACTGACATTTTACAACTTGTTTGGTAGAAATTTACATATTGAATTGACATTATATGTGTTAAAAAAAGAAAGTATATCGAATACTTTTAAAAACCCTTTCGAATTTTTCTTTTGTTTATATACGTTACTTATAATTCTGTGTTATTTATTTATGAAAATATAGCATGTTGAAATCGGTTGATTCATTTTGAATAGCCTTGTTTATCAGGTGCTCCCGTTTACATGTGGTGCGGAAGTTAGGAGAGTTGGGGGGGTGTGCCAGCTCAGGTGTCGTCCTCGTCACTTGATCGAGGCTCAAAATTACGAAGTCCGTCGCCAACAGCCCTCGTGTTGCTTCTAGGGCGACGTTAATAAAAACTAAACTAAACTAAAACAAAGCTCCCGTTTACATTAATAAATTTTTGAAATTTTAAGCCATTTAGTATTTGCGCTATTGTTCATTTTAATTTAGGTCAGATAATTAACTTTACATGCTAAGTAATGATATACGAAACATTTTATATACTGGAGAAAAATTGTTTATTACAAACAAAAAAAGATCTCTTTATAAATTAGTGAATTTAGAATAAAATATTAACATGGAATTTTTTTTAATGAAAACAGTTCTGTTTGAAAAGTAATACGTGTTTGGGTCCTATTTCGTAAACGAGATAAATATATATTTAAATTATAAACATTTTTTAATATACTTCAAGTACTTCTCATCTTTTGATTATTTATTTTCATTTGTATTTTTAATGCGTGACTTCAATACGGATTAAATAAGACCTACGTATTTGAGAGGTAACCATCTGAATTATTACTCTAAACAGGTATTTCTAGCGTCTATAAAATGGTTAAATTATTCTCGTAGTGTGGAAAAGTAAAATGATAAACAATATCGAACTTCGCCAAACTTTTCAGACCTGGCATAAAATTCCCATCATACATCTGGAACTTGTTCCAACAGAATTTTTAAACCTAATGTTGACCGAATATTATGTTCCTGATATCTCTCTTTAGCTGGGCTGAGTGGTATTTGGACTGCTTCCAGGACATGACCGTTAAAAGTATCACGTGATGCCGCAACGTTCCGGCGCCAGCAATGTCTACTCTCTCTCTCCAATGTTTGTGTAGCCAAGCCGGAGAGCAGGAAAATAGTTAAGCTCAAACCATTCGGCACGACACAGGTTGCTGGGAGGGAAGTCGTAAAATGGACCAATGAAATGACCGGAGGAGACGTTAGGTCTGGACAGACGACCGATTAGAGAGAGTTAATTTCCTTCGTTCCTCGTTATTGGTGGTAGTTAATTATTTTCCGGAGAATTATTTGCGCTATGTTTGTATTTTCTCCAAATGGTATCGGTTTCCTAGTGCATGGAGTAAAAAAACACTATATTAAACAGATAGGGTTATTATAAGCTAATTATTAAACAAAAGATTATTTTTTGGGTTTTTTTTTGCATCTCCTCGTTTTAAGTGCGATAGAAGAATAGAAATAAAATCTTTTCTTAAAAATTCTTAGAAAGCGTTTGAAAATTTAAGAAAAATCTCTCTTTTTTCTAATAAATAGTTAGAAAAAAAGCTTTAAGAAAATGTTTCAACTTTTATTTTTGTCAACATTTATTCACTTGCTTTGGAAATAAATATAAATTTAATGAACGATTATTTTATCATTACGTTTTCTTGTGCAAAGTACGACATAATAGAAAAAAAAATCTTTTTTTAAGAGTTCTAAAAAGTTTTATGAAGATTTTAAAACATTTTTTTCTTGAACAATAGCTTTAAAAAAGCATATAGAAGTTTTAAAATTCTAACGGGTTTTTTTTTTATCAAATCTTATTCATTTTAAGAGACATATTGTTTTCTTACTATAACAATAATGATATATCTTTGAGAGATATATCATTATTGTTAATAAACGATTATTTATTTTAATCATTTTACGCAAAACAACATTAAGAATATTTTTATCTCAAAAAATGTCATAATATTTAAGTGCAAGAAAAAAAAAGAATTAAACAAGAATTAGTGCATTAGATATAGAAGTACTGATAACTTTCTAAAGTAAATGTACTTTATTTATTACAAATATGTATTGAAATTATTCAAATTAATCAGAAATATTTCAGATACCTAATACTATTAGCAATGGATGGGTGTAAGGATACTGGTATTTCATTTAATTGGAAAACAAAATTTCTCATCCAATAAAAATTTATTATAGAAATACAAATATTCTTTACATTGTCGTCTTCTTTCACCTTGCCATAATTTGGTTAGAATATAAATAACATAATTTTAAGTATAATAATATAATTTTAAGTATAATAATATAATTTTAAGTATAATAATATAATTTTAAGTATAAGTGTAATATTAATTTTTAAAAATTTCTTTAAGTCTCAATGCATTGCTTATTGTTCTATTAAAAAAATATTTAGAGCTTCGGTATTTCATTAATTTTTCTGTTTACTTATGAAAAATTCGTTCAATTTTCAATATTTTATTGTTTCGCATTTTTAACATTCTTCCAGTTTCGCTCTCTTTCGTAAATTTTGTTATTTTTTAAAACCATCTTTAACTTCAGCATTCATATGTATTCAATGCTATATTTCATTCTAATTTTTTGAACATCGAGGCTGTCCAATATAACTAGCTTCAACCGACATTTTCATAATTTAAAAAGTTATGATCTTGTTATGAAATCATTATCAACATAATAATTCTAATTGCTTACGAAATTCTCCCCTATTGTGAAATTTACGATCTTCATTGTCAGACTTGTGATTTTTTTTTAATGTGTAAGGGAGTCATAAAGTATATTACACCAGCCGCTTTCCTTGAAAGTGGTGTAAGTCTACTTTTGACAAAAACCTCGTTAATGATAACAATGAATGTAACCTGTTATGAACTTTTTAACTATAAGCAGTTCCCACAAAAAAAATTCCTTCAAAATTTTCATCATTTTGTCAAGATAAATTTGTGTAGTCAATGAAATTACAAATATAATTGAAAGTGGTTAAGTTTATTTTCCGCAAAGACATAATATTTATATAAAAAATTATACTACATAATTTCTCTTTTTCAACTGATGGATCTATTAATTTATATTCCTCCAATACTTGTCTATTTTCAAAAACTTTTTCAAAATGACAAAAGTTAAAAACGGCACATATTAATATATAAATTTGTGATTAAAGTAATTTAAATGACATTACCTGAAGAAATATTGAAATAAAACTTAATTTTTTTAAAAAATTATTTTTGATAAATTTAATAAAAATTTCGTACAAAAATTGATTTGATTCGATTGAAATCTCATGTTTAGTAATTCACAAATATGTGATTTTCATGTTTTTCTGACTTTGAAAATGGTGTAAGTCCATTTGAGGTAATCAAAACTATAAATTTATTTAAACTAATACTTTAAAAATTATCGCATTGAAACTTGAATCAATTTAACATTTAAAAAAAGAAACATAAGTGAAGCTTATTAACAAAAATCAGTATTTTTCAAATCATTCAAATACAAAACCTTAAATATCTATAAGTAATACAAAATGGACTTGCACCTCTTTCAAAGAAAACGGTTCGTATCGAAATTGGTATTGATGTTTTCCATTGTTGTTTCTAACATACTTCTACGAGGTAATTTTCTCAATGATATATTTTTGCATGAGCGCATTAAATAGGAATAAATTATTATTTATATCCTTAAGAATGATTTAATATTAGTTGCCAGAACTGTTTGAATGTTAAATTATACAAACTGAAGAAAATCAAGCAGACAAATGTTTTATTTTGGAAAAACTGAATTCATTTGAATATATATTTGTCGACAACTATTTAAAAAAAAAAAACCCAACCAACCAAAGACGAGATGGCATCGATTTATGTATACCTTTAAAAATCGAAACATACTTAAAAATAACACTGAAAATCAATGCATTTACATAATTTTATTATTAACCCACTTATTAAAAGAGAGAGACACAGGTGGAGACAATTCACGGTGGTTGGGAAGACAGAGTGTCGCCTTTCTGTCTAGTCTAAACAAATGTTGCAGAGCCTGATCCAATAATGGAGTCGTGAGTCTAATGGAAAGCAGCTAATTTCAGAAATTCTAGTGGCAATGGAATGACTTGAAATAACATTTATTGCTCCTTTAGCAATCTAGGAAATATTTAGAACAAATGAAGTGTTAAATTACTTTGAATCGTACATTTTCAATGCATGGTAACTATCTCAAAAATGTTTTAAATAAGGTAGGAAATAATATGTATGAATTGTATATAAATTTATTTTAATTTATTACAAAAGTAAACTTTTCATCCATTTTGTTAATAAAATTAAAAAAATACCCATAACTGTCTTTTGAAAATTAAAAAGGGAAAAAAGTCAAATCACTATAATATAATTTGAGATTGATTGATTGTTTATTAAGTCGCACCAAAAAGCAATACAAGGAAACCGTCATTTTTACCCTATATCAAGTGACGAAGACGAAGCCTGAGTCGGTATCCCCTTCTGCAAACACCCACACCACAAGAGGATTCGAAGTCTCGACAGTTTTAACATGTATCATCCTCGCTGCTGGTTGAATATTTAGTGGCATCAGAAATCGACTCCATGAATTGATGGAAACAATACCAGCCACGAGTTGCAATCATGGTCGGGTACCAAGTTAACACAACCGGATTCGAACTCGAAGCTAATTTCATAATTTTTATTTTAGTCAATAATATAACTAAAATGACATATGAATAAAATTGTAATAAAAGACTATACAAAGGAATAATTTAAATGTGATATATAGTTAAAATAATTCGATATAAAAACCAACGTTTTTAAAAACAACGTTTTTATATGGTGGCAAAGTTTATTAGAGAAAATTATTGAAATATTAGTTAAAACTGTTAGTTATTTTTAACTTTAAAATTTACTTAAAAAGATACATTTGTGAGCGTATTAAAAAATTCATAATACTCATAAAATCAAAACATGCATTTGAAAGTTTGTAAGTCATTCTATTAAAAAAAGAATGGGAACCAGAATTCAGAAAAAATTATTGTGATAAGACATGGTGCCAAATATTGGAATCTTTCTTTCTTGAGAGTGATTACTGACTGAAAGTCAGCAGCCCTTACTATCTCCCCTTTGTGAGTTTTACGATACCTCATGTGGCGCATGGGGAGTCCCCGGTATTCCCAGAGGGAGAAAGAAATTTTTTCCTCAATCCTAAAAGTGCCGAGGGGAAAGAATATTTTGACTTATTAAAATTATTGAAATATTAGTTAAAACTTGTCGCAAACGTCTAAATATTGCATTGTTAGGCGAGTACGAACGATTCCCAAAATTTCAAAGCTCTAGCTTGATGTGAAGTTGGTTAAATTAACGATCGAAAATTTGATGACACACACACACACACACACACACACACCAAGTGAAATTCAGAAAAACGTTGTAACAAGTGATATACCATGTTTACAGAAATATGTGATATACATACATAAATAAAAGCACACAAATAGTTTTTAAGAGAAACAAGTCAGCAAAATATAAATAAGAAAATGCTTAAGGTTTAATATATCGCTCAAAAACTTAATCGAAACTATTCGAAATGGAGTATAAAACTAGTATTCGACGGAAAACCTTTTTCAAGAGGACAGTGAGATCCCGAAATCCGAAAAAGGATAAAAAAGACTTTCAACTAAATAGTAATGCCAAAAGGATAAAAGAAAGAGGAGAAGGACCAAGTGGGGGATATAACAGGAGTCCCATTTCAAGAATGTAAGATACAACAGCAATAGTAGTCAAACTGATAGAAAAAGAAGTCTCAAAGGGGCAAATATATTGCGGGCTAGCTCAAAAGATTCCAGAGAAACCACAATTTTTAAAAGAATCTTCAATAAACTTAAAGTGGGGAAGAAAGTTTAAGAAGAAAAAATGGAGCCAATCAAGAGAATTCCAACAGGGTGCAATGTCAATACTAGACACGCAGTATTACGAACAAAAGTCAAAGTCTGGAATTTAAACAAAGAAAAAACAGAATACATTCGTTCAGGTGATGCTTAAACGAGACCTTTCATCGTGCGCAGATATAGCTGAAAATGTCGCCCAGAGAAAAGCTCACATATACATTTTTATTACTATGCCTAAAAGTTGGATAATTTTTAGATTATTTATTATAGTACTAGACGAACATCTGTAAGGTGACTATCCAAGTAAATTGAAATCAACTGGTTGACATATAGAACTAGGCTTAATGCGCTGATTCATACATGCACACTATTTTTGTAGAACCTTATGAATTACACAACATTTTTCATAACAAAGGCAAAATTAAAACTATGTGTACGATATTAAAACGAGGTGTACTAGAAGACACTTTAATTGTGGAGCACCTTCTCAAGATACCGAGATATAATTAACAACAAACAGTAAATTAATTATCAATTGAAATTATACTCTACATTTTCCCTATAGATAAGTCCGATTTTAAGTTATTAAATTTTAAGTTTTTGAAACGGATGAACTCTCAAACATCTAAAAAATCCCTTCGCTTTGCAAAAGAATTTCATTTATGGTAAGCATAAGGTTCTAGTCTTAACCTAACATCTGGTGAAATTAAAGCTTAACAAAAGAACTAATAATAATTACACGCACGCACACGCACGCACGCACGCACACACATATAGGTTAGGAATCCTGAGAGTGAATCGCTATACGACGCGTAGTTTTTAAACAACGAGGCTAACGCTGTAAAACATTTAATTTTAATATCATTCATATTTACTTATTATCACCTTCAATGTACACCATACCTCTGTCCCTACAATGCTCCATGCAAATTTTCCATTGTTCGAAATAGTGCTGGAAGTCTTCTTCTGTCACTTACTTCAGGACGCGTGCCGCTTTCTCTTTCACAACTTCAATGGACTCAAATCTTGTTCCTTGGAATGCAAATTTCACTTTAGCAAACAGATAGAAATCGCCTGGCTCAAGATCCTGCGAATAACGTGGATGGTCTAACATTATGATGCTGCACTTTTCTTGAAACCTCTTAACATATAATGTGAAATGAGCCAGCTCATTGTCTTGATGGAAAAATTTGCCGTTCGTATTTCTACAGTCTCAGCAATCGTACGTCTGCTTAACCGACGGTCAAATCGAACCAGATTACCGATTTGTTTTGATAATGTCATCCATTTTGGATGTGGAAGGGCGACTCGGGCATCATCTGCCAATCAATGAATCACCTGCAATGTCTTCTCGACCATCTTGAAAACGCTTAATGTACTCAAAAACACGTGCACGCGATAAAATTTCCTTGCTTTATACTTCTTTCAATAAATTATAAGTTTTAGAAGAGGTTTTTAAAAGTTTCATGCGAAATTCCATAACAAACCGTTGCCCACTTATCATTTTTCTGGCGAAACAAAAAATAACTCTAACGCGAATAAAGGCTACGGTTAAGTGGATTTCTTTACAGAAACTAGAAGCACTGCATTCGAATGAGATTTCACGCTAAATAGCTGTCGGCCGCTGGAATTTGGAGCATATGCACTTCTTCTGTAGCAGCGTCAGTCTCTTTATTTGATAGCAATGCCGGGTAAGTTTGAAACATAACACCTGGTGAAAGCAAAACATAGGTAAAGAACTAGTAATAAAGGAATAAAATAATAACTGAGATGAAAGCTGTCCTCAAATCGAGAGAATATATTCCCATTACAACTGTTTTTTTTTTTATTTGTGGTATGAATATATTTTTAAGTGGACGAGATTTCAATAACTACGTTTAGATCTACAAAAAAACCTTCGTATTGATAAATGATTTTATTGTGTGAAGAATAAGATTCTTGGCTTTGCCTATCATCTGGTGAAAGTCAAAAATGTTAAAACATCTGATTATATTAGAATAAGTTATAAATTTGGGGAGAAATCCTGTCCATAAGTCAAGAGAAAGTATTCAGTTGGTTAAATTAGAAGTAAATCCTGTATTGTGTATGTCAATTTAAACGGTCAACATACCATTTAAAGAAGTGGTCAGCACTGTGAGTTAACTTTTCGATTGAATATCATATCTCCGCGTGGAAAATTCAGATAGCACAGGGAATATTTAAGCATAGAAAAGTTGTAAACTGCTTAGGCTATCTACTGTATTTACAACAATCTCTATTTTAAAAGTAACTTCGGATTTTTGTAAGATATACAAGTATTTCTGTAATTAGAATAGAGTGAATACGTCGTAATTTATACATGTTGCATTATAGAGACCATCGTGACTAAGACTTTGGTTTTTATCACATGTCAACGAATTATTCTTCAATGCATATATATTAATTGTACGGACAAAAATTTAGTTCGAATATGTTTCCATGCGCATTTAAGTGAGGGAGAAAACTCGTCTTCAAAGTGCAAAAATATATTCATAGTTTTTAAAGCATTTATTTTTTCGTTGCAGTTGAACATGTGTAGTAGGATATTTTTTTAATCTCCATTTCATAACAAATACACATGGTAATGACGCTGTATTTTATTACTTCTTTATGTCTTACAAATTTTTGTATAATTTGTACTAAACATTATGTGCTTCAGTAATACTATACAAAAGTCGCGGATTTTTTTAAAGTTCGATAATATATTATTATAGAGCTAAATTAGATAATATCAACATTTATCAACCTATGCTTGTTTAAGTTGGAAACATTAAGATTATTTAGACAACTATTTTTTTATGCTTATGGTTGACAAATAAGCTTTTGCGCATTTGAACAAAAAAATAATTAAGAAATCTTGACAATAAATTAATTCTTAGAATTTTCTTTTTATCTATCTTGCGTTTAAGTAATCTCCTTTAATGTTAATATAAATAATATGAATAATATTACGTTCAACTGTCTGCTAATGAATTTATCCTGAACGTATTTCGTATATTCACTGTTGAAAGTACATTTTTATGTAAATATTTTTTTAAAATTTTATGGCGACAAAAGTCACATTTCTCTTTAAATGTATTTAATTAATTAATTAATCATTAGTTTCAAATTTAATATCCAAACAAAATATAATTGATTCCTTTAATAATTTAATCTCTTTTCAATGCTTTGATTTTAATATTTGAATACTAATTTGATTTTTTTATTGGATGATTGCTTGCTTTGATTCGGTTTGTTGTTAAAATTGGGATTTTTTGGTACTTCAGTTAATTTGTAATAACGTTAGAAATTAATGCTATTTATCTTTGTTTGGTTGGTTTCAGGAAACCGTAGATTGAAATAACCTGCAATACCGTAAAGTTTTAGTTATTATCAAAAAATAATACTGATGGAAACTTAATTCTGATTATTCTTAAGACTTCTTTATATAGTTATCCAGAATTATATCTTCCTCTCGGCGTTTCTTGACTTTCCGATGGAAATCATTTTAGAATTCAGCAGATTGAACCCTATCCCCCCACACTTGGTTACTTCAATCAACAGTTTCTTGCAACCAAACAAATCAACAAGAATAGCAGTTATATGCAACCTTAAAGTAGATAAGAATAAATTAGCTTGTATAACAAAATTTATCCATTTTGTTACGGTTATTTGCTCGTTATAATTGAACTTTAATGATATCCCCACACTTGTTACTTGTTTTCTTTCTCTGATTCCATTCCAAAATGGTTGATTAGTTTCATTGTTAATTTTATTTTGCATTTAATGAGCCTTCAAGCGGAAGATAGGTCCGTGAATTTCTTTCTTTTGAGCTAAGGGTAATGAAATAAACGTTAAGAATCTTTGATGTAACGTATACTTTTGTGTGTCTGTATGACTACAATTTCTCTCCGTCTCTTTCGTTGCAGGGATGGTGGAGTCCCCCCAGAAGTGCGGTACGGACAACGACTGCGGGGACGCCGAGCTGCTCACCTGCGACCTCGAGCTCAAGGTGTGCAAATGCAGGGACAAGTTCTCGGTCCTCTCCTCCACAGGCACCTGCCTCCCAGGTAACTCCCACACATTTCCAGATTCCTTTTATTTAAAATCTCCCCGCTCACTTGGGGAATAAAAAGAAGAAAATCGATCGGCATCGGATGAATGATTGATAAGCGATAAATCCTTCTGGATGCGAAAATGAACGAAAAACAGAAAAAGATATCATCCTAGAGGGGGATTTTCTCTTTCGTTGAGTGCTTACGGTTTCTGTTTTATCCTCTGGAGGAAATCTCCTGTTTCGTCAACACTTTTTAATATTGGAAACAAAGTTTCTCGTTCACCAATAGTTAATCGATTATTATTGGATATTATAGTATTACTTTAGACTTATTGTCATTGGGAGACGTTTCCCTATGTTCAATAAAAACACTAAAGGAACCGGTATTTATCGTTCATGTTTTTATTTAGCCTTTTAAAGGAAACAGTATAAATGACATTATTACATTATTCGAAATGTTTACTTTTCTTATAAATTTTCTAGTTCTTAAATAGATTTTTTTTGTTTTTCGTTTTTAGGTTTTAACTATCAGATTGTTTAATTTGCTTAATTATTTATCGTAATTTTTTATATGTGTTACATTAATATTATGCTAGCTTCTTAATGATTTAATAAATACGTAATTTTTGGATTTGTAAAGAATATTGCATTTATATTATTGATATTCTTAGTTTGCTATATGATATGATGTTACTGTCGGTGTTTTGTCCACACACACACACACACATATATGTGTACTGTTTTCTCAAATCTAATTTAATTTCCCAATTTATTTTTAGATTACCATAGTAATTATTTGTAAACTTGTTCTTTAATAATCCAACTCCCTTTAATTTTTAATTTGTGCGATCACTTTGTTTCCAAAATATGCAAAGATCAACATTTCCCTCATTCTGAACTAATAGGGATATTTTCTTTCCAGCCAATTAGTATCCATGTAAAATACCTAAATGTTCCCACACTTTTGTCAACCTAATCTTATTTTAATTCTGTGTTAACAAGCAGGAAAAATCGGCTGATCCTCTGATAAGAAAGTAGTAAAATTTAATTCATATTATCAAATTTTACTTATCTTTATTATACTTGTTTACATAATTTAGAGAAAAACTAAATTCATTTAACAAATTGTTTAATGTATTTTGAATACAGTTTGTATTTAAAATCAGTAGATTGTATAGAACATTTATCTAGTACGTGGATCCTGAAAGATGTCTTGAATAATTTCTAAAGATAAAAATATCCTCCTAATTGTTAAAGGTATCAGGGCATTTCGAAGAACGACCTGTAGAATATATAGAATTTTTTCTTGTACATTTCTTTACGTGAAAAAACTAACAAAACCACTCACTTTTTACTTTATTTCACACATAAAAATGTCACGCAAGATGAGGTTATCATTCATAACTGTTTAATTATTAATATTTCTTGAATCCCAACAGCATGCAAACGTTTCTTGATGAGAACTAGAATTCGTGATCTCAGTCCAATAAAGCTCAAAAATATTAAGTCGAAATTATTCAAAATGTAATAAATAATTCATGTTAGATTTCACACTTTCCTTTCTCCATATCTAAAATCTTAGAAATCATTTAAAAAAAAATTAACTTTCATTGTATTATACTTCTTAAATTAAAAGTATTTTTTTTTGTTTGAGAGTGGCAATGAAAAAAACCCACTTTATCATACCCTGGATGCTAAATAAGTATTATAATTTTTATTTAACTCACCAACAGTCGAGTCGAGTTCAAGTTCAGTGGCCGCTGAACACTCCCTGTGTAACTGGGCTGATACACGTTGAATTGGTCGAGATCTCAAGACTTCCCGTTGGTGATGTGTGAAAGTGAGGAGAGGTGCCAGCTCAGGTGTCATCCTCGTCATTTGACTAAAGTTTAAAAGTACGAGATCCATCACCAATAGCTCCAATGTTATTTTCAAACTATCAATATTTCAAAATCACCAACTTATTCGAAATAAAAAGACATTTGCTTAAAAACACTGATAAAATTACTGAAATGTTACAGTAACTGAGATTCCTCCGACGAGAAAAGAAGCCTTATTTTATGTCAAATTTAAGTAATCTTCATTATTTAAAATTAAAAGCGATGGAAGTTGTATTTTAATATTGAGGTATCAGATACATACATACATAAATATTATTTATGCAGAAAGATGGTATTTACGTAAGACCAAATAGTATTCAACTGAGGAATTTCATTTGTAAATAGTGTACTTAACTTAAGGAACATTTTACATAAATTCTACTCCATTTATAACTTTGAAAATTTACAGAGTACTTATAAACATAACATTCTATACACTGAACATAACAACAATTTTAAACATTAAATTTATTATAATTTTTAAAACTCTTAATTTTATGGTTCGAAATTTTCCACAATTTTTGTACAAATATTGCGTAGAACTTAAAATTTGAAAGTTTTTACTGTGGAAAAAATAATATCCGCTGTATAAGAAATTGCCTCTTTTCCTAATGAGTAAAATAATTGGATTGTGGATAGAGTAGATTTCGAGGAAAGTGTACCAGAATCCGAAAGAAACACATTTTGAGAAAAATGAAAATACAAATGTTTTTCTCTATGCTATGAACACATGTGTGTACAATTTTAAAATTCAATTTCAGAGTATCCATTTATTAAATTCTCATGAATATTACTTCTACTTATTTAGAGAAACATCTTCTATTTTTTAGCAGCAGAATAAAATATTTACAAATTTTGAACTATTTCATTACCTCAGACACCTTAAAATTGTTCATTCGTTTTATTAATATGCGCTAACATGTTGCTGTTTTGAGAAAATGGCGCCAACAAAAATGCGAGGACATAACATAAAGGATGCATAGTGCTAGGTTCAAAAGATTGACAGTACGATACGTTATGATTTTAATAATAATAACATTTAATTTGCATAAGGCTCCCGTCTACCCGCCATTTTGATTTCGTGGACGTAATGTTAATCCTATGGAATTTCGAATTTAATTCTGACATCTTTTACTATTTGATTTAAAAACTATGAATACTTCAGTGGAACTACTTTTTTCCTCCGATTTTTAAAAATATTTTTACTCCTATTTTAAATATTCGTTTACGAGTTTTTCCGGTCTTTAAAAAAATATTCTTAAATATTTTTAAAAATCGGAGGAAAAAAGTAGTTCCACAGAAGTATTCATAGTTTTTTGCTCTTTCAGATTTTACTGCATTTAAATAGATCAAATAGTAAAGATTTGAGAATTAAATTCAAAATTCCATATGATTAACATGACGTTCATGAAATCAAAATGGCCGGTAGACGGGAGCCTTGAGGTATATCTAATCTGCTCAGATAAATTTCATTTAATATTTGTTTCCATTTTAATATCCGAAGATAATATTATTGTCTACTTTCCTAATTGTTGAGTGCTCTTATTTTGACATTTAATTTAATAATTAATTCTTATGGCAGTAAATCGTCTTCTTTTATCTTTCTTGTTATTAATGTTGCAATATTTTTGTATTTTAGAATGCCTTTGTTTGTGAAAAGTACAAATGAATTAGAAATAGGAAGAATGTATTTTCTTTTCTTGACAGTAATTGCTTCTGGGGAACTCTTGAGTAAGGTTACTTTACGCTAATCAATATCCATTTGGGTGCATCGGAGTTATAGATTGGGAAGAGGATGTTTACCCAGTATAAGACTTGAAACTTTCATCGTCGAATGAGCTCGCTACCGAAAGTGAAGGCCTTCTTAACCCGAATACATCTTTAAAATATATAAGCGCAAGTTAAATTAAAATCAATAAAGCCAGTTAAAATTTTTACATTTTATTAACATTTTGTAACAGGAGTTAGAAACCTGCGAGTGATTACCCAATGTTGGATCGCCCGAAATCCTTACAGCGTCTTTCAAAAAAAATTGAATACAATATTAACAAACATAATAAATCATTATATTTATTTACTTTAAGGCTGAATCAGCAAATTCCTTTACCACTACCATTAATAAGAAATTTATGTTAACAACAGCAAACAAAGAAAGCAATTAACTGAAACGCTTAGTAAGTCCCCTTCCCGAATTCCTTTCCACTATGGTTTCGATTAAATGGGAAAAATGTTAATTAAACGACGCTTTGGATATATTCAAAACAAAAGATTTTTTTAATAACACATTGGAAGAATCAAGTTTGAAATAATAGCAACGGAAATATAACCTCAAATCTAATTTTAAATTACGTGGGAAAATATTCGATTTGAAAAGAGGTTTAATATGCAACTGTTCCTATAAGACCTCAATTTTCTAAGAAATTAAGAATTTATGCAATTAATAGGACTTTATTTACTAAAATCTAATACATTATTACTTAAATAAATGTGTCTTATGTTAAGTTAATACTTACTTTTTGTCAACTTATTTAACCACCGTGAATGCCGAAGCTATATCTTATGCTGTTTCACATATCACTGAAATTCGGGATTTCAACAGTGGATTTAACTTTAACACTTGAAATGTTGGTGGAATAGATAGCGATAATTTTCTTTGAGTGGGATATTTTAACTAAATCGAGAAATATTTCTGTGTCTATAAAAAAAAGTTTTGCGGGAAATGAACATTGATAGAACTTTTCAAACTGAATGTAACTTATGCTAATTTGAGTAATTATAATTGTAAAACACACTGTGCAAGAATTAAGTTAAATAGTGTAATAATTTACATTAGAGATTAAAGAAAAGGACAAAAAGGAATATTTTAATAAGAAATACTGTACGATTATATTTCTAAGTACCTCAGAGCCCTAATTAAGCTGAGACATTCATCAAATTTAAATTTGCGTAATGCGTTTCAGTATAAATTCTGTTAAATCTTAATCTAGCAGGTTTTAACTGCTCAATTTTCATATATATATATATATATATGTGTGTGTGTGTGTGTGTGTGTGTGATTTCCCTTTAATTTACTTTCCTAACCTTCATTTTAGCTGCCATACATAGCAATAGTTCTTAATTTCATTCCATTTAATCTTTAGTTTATACAATTACGCGTTTTTCAAATCTGCTAAGATCAATAATTCCCACGCTCTGAACTAATAGGGGTATTCCCCTACCTCCGTTTAGTCTCCTATTAAAATACCTAAGGATCCTTACATCTGTTACCATGTGATCTGTATAATCCTTAATTTAACTTCCCTGGAAATACGAACTGTTTTTGGACATGGAGAAACAAACAGATCATAGATGGGAGAAGAGGAAATTAATTTTGCTGAAGTTGACACACTCGATAGGGGGCGCTTACCAGTGAAGAAAATGCCAACTCGAAATAACGAGAAACACAGCTGGGAAGCCAGCGTAGGCGGACTTTCAGGAGACGTTGCTGGGAAAGCGTGGTATAAACACGCAGCTTGGGAATCCACAAGGAATTGGCAGGGAGAGACGGGTGGGAGCTATCGAGAGCTGGTGAATTATAGCTAAGAGAGATATTATGAGCGCAAGTAAAATAGAATCTTATTGTAGTATCTTCATATTGTGGGATCTACAATTGAATTTGTGTGTGTCCAATTTGTAATATTTATAGTCCTACGACAAGTAAATAAACGTAAATCTTCTTGAATAATTAACGTCACCTTCAATTACATACCTTTAATTCATCAATTAATTCATCAATCACTAAACCCTATATATATATACATATATATATATATATATATATATAACAGAGTAATATGACATCTACTGTTGATATCCTTATTAACTGCAATTCTTTAAGAAATGAAGAAATGATCCTGTTGGCTGTGTAGAAGTAGGAAATTAATTCTCTATATCTTAAAATAAAAGCTCAAACTGCGCAACACAACATAAGGATTTCCATATTCTTTGCTTTTACTTATTCTCCGTAATATCTCGGTGGGTTTTTAAAACTTTAAGGTAAGAAATAAACATCGTGGCACTCTTATTTAAAAATATATCTTACATTCTAGCATCGTTCTTTAGAGACTAAGTCCTGCTTTTACTAAAAAAAAACTAAACAAACTTATTAATGAAAAAAACTTATCTTTATTCATCCTTTTACACGGCAATTCATCCAATGGTTCGCTAATTAGCTGTTATTTAAACATCATTCCTAATTAAAGTCCTTTTATTGGTAATTACGCCGGTCAGCCTCATTAGTGAAGGAGATCGCTGGAGACTGGGTAATTTTATTACACTAATTGATCATTAAATTCTCAAGAAAATATTCCTTTCGAAAGCAGAATAATTATTTAATTTTATTAGGTGAAGAGGGGTCTTCTTGAAATAAGTAGCAATTCCAGTTTTTATGCGCACGGCTGTAGATTAAGATTCGATTTAACGTTGGAAAACGTTTCTCTGAAATGTACTCGAAAATGGCGAATGTCATTAAGTGGACTTTTCAAAAGAGGCTTCGTTAAAAATAAAACTCGATTTTATGTTATTTTTTATTCCTTGAATGGCAACGACATAAAGCGAGTATTTTGATTTTTAGTGGTTAGAGAACATGAAAAATATCTTTTCATGTATATCAATTTGAAAAGAATAAAATGGAAAATATAAACAAGTGAAAAACTTTAAAAAAGAAAGACCTCAAAGAAATTATGTTTACTATTGTTTTGATGAAGAAACACGAGCCATACGTCATTTTTTTGTGATTTTCTTTTGCAATTCTGTTTTTCTTTCCTTACATCTAGAAGAATCTATCTCAAAGCCACTTTAACATTTATCTTCACAAATTTGATCATGAAAACAAATCGTTTTTCTCTCGATCTAAATTCTTCGTCTTTACATTATGGCTCCGAGCCAAGTTAACTCTTGATTGTCTGGTAATCGATTCAAATTTAAGTGAATCTGTATTTTGATAAGAAAACTTGCACCTACATGTTTATTTGCTCCTTCAGAAAAAGAGAATAGTTGGAAAAATTGCGTAAAATGCTGAATAAAAAATATATACATTGCAAATTGTAAAACTAGCATTTTATTTGCATGAATTGAGTAAAAAAATTTAAAGGATAAAAAGTATTCACTAAAACGTATCTTAAATAGCAATAACATAAAAATAAATATACGTATTATAAGGAATTGGGAAATATTATGTCTGATTTAAAAATACAAAATCATGTTTAAAATATGAAAAATATTTCGGAAAAAATTGAATAACTAGCGAAAAATTGTATTAAAATATTTGTAACATTATTTTTTTTATTAATAAAATAGTTTTTAATGTTTTTTGGGATGGGAATTAAATTTATATTTTCTTCCATTTGGAATTATTACGCGTTGACTACTACTTCATTTTTATTAACTAATAAAGGGAGAAATCTGTTTATGAATTTGTTTCTCCCACTCGCCCAAATTATTTTAATGTTATTCCCATAAGATATATTTTCTCTTAGAGTTTAAAATTAATAGTTGACATTTATCTGGATAAATAAAATAAAAATGACTGAAGTGAAAATTTTATTGAGCATAATATTGCAATCTCTTTTAAGAGAACTTTGGATATCTTCTATAATGCCTTATTTTAGACCGAAATCGAGTTAAATATTTTAAAATAAAATTTTTGAAACCGAAATACATAAACTTAATACTGATAATACGAATATCAAACGTTATTTCTAATGTGAAACTTTCAATAAAATAATAGATGTAAAATATAAGGGAGAGTCAAAGATTACATAGACTTAAAATATTCCAAAATGTTTTTAAAATTTTTAAAAAACACATACTACAGAAATTTAAATTTGCAAGTGATATTTTGTGATATTATTATATTCCTTTTTTCAAAATTTTGTTGTTGTTAAGTAATAGTGTTTGGAATTAAATTTTGAAAGAAAGTTACAAATTATTCGATAAAAATAAAGAAAATCTTGAGCGACTTCTAAAGATGAACAGTTCACGTTAATTACCTTGGGGACTCTTATTAATTTAAATTACGAAAACTCAAACCTCGATCCAATCCAGTGAAACATGATCTAGGCAAATTAGTCAGACTAAAGGAGTGTATTGAAGTGATAGTGATAAACGGATTTATAAAATATACCAAAGTTAGAAGGGAAGCAGGAATGAGAAGGAATTAAAAAATGAAATATATTAGGTTAATCGGAAATACAATTTCCGTTGTTACTAGAATTGGTCTACAAATATTCCAGAGGAGTGCCTTGTGAGTTAAGTGAGAAAAATTTGCTTAATCGAATCGTCACATGCACATCTCCGTTTTCTCACAGTGAAACAAACCCCTTTGGGACCGGATGATAACTGGTGATGAGAAACAGATTATTTTTGAATACATAATAAGGAAAAGAGCATATTTGCAGCTCGAATAATTTGACCCCTTCACCTCTAAATCGAGATTGAGCCTGAATAGGAGAGCGCCGTGCATAGGGCGGGACGTCCGAGAACCAATACATCTCGAGCTTTTGTAACCTAATAAAAAGCTTAATTCGGAGAGATACTATCGGCAAATGGATGACTTAAACAAAACTTGGGAATAAAAGAGGCCTGTGATGTTCAATAGGAAGTCCGCTATCAGCATCGTGATAATGCCAACACCATGCTACTTCGGTGATTCGTCAAAAAATCACAGATCTAAGATGGAAGCTTCTGTCGCATCCACCCTACTCCTCAGACCTGCACCCTCTAATTATCACTTGTTTATCGCCCTGCAAAAATTTCTGAAAAAAAAAAGCTCAGAACTTAAGCTGATGTCAGTGAAGCACTACTTGAGTTTTTCGCCTTCAAAGACAAGGGATTTTTCAAAAAGGGTATTTACTCGTACAAATTACGGAGGTCATAAGAAACAGCAGAAATTATATTATACTACAAATACTATTAAATGTCTGAAAAATGTACTATTTTTTTACTCCTTACAAATGGACAAAACTTTTGGTTGACCTAATAATGTGATATCGCTGGAGCAAAAATCCGTCTCTGCCTTGTATATGAAGGACCTTCACCGAAACTTTTTAATCATACACTCGGACTTGAGTATCAAGGTAAGCTTGATATTATATTTCATATTTAAGTAAGATTTGTGAGTGAACGCATTGAAAGATCATGAAATGATAAAAATCATTACCTTAGCAGTAAATAAGTGATTTGAACAATAATCTATGACTGTTTTAACTGATTGAAATTTGATATGTCTGTGCTTATAATACGAGTCAAAGATTTTAAGTTTGAAATTGAAGAGGTAGGAAGAGTTAGATAATAAGGGGACGTCATAAATTTTACGTTGCCTCTTAGATTACCAACGGAATGCAAGTATCAAAGGAAGTAGAATATTAATACCAAAGGGATAAAAGTGCAGCTGTATACCCAAGGGGAGCACAATTGCACCCCCAAATTTTTTTTTCTCGAAATTGATATATTTCAGGATAATTCTTTCATGATATTATTCTAAATGTTTAAATTTTAAACATAAGAATTTTTTTCTCCCCATGCTTAAATTTTTTTCATCACGAAGAGTAAAACAGGATTTCAACAAAGCCAATTCCTGAGAAAAGAAAAGAAAAAGCGCCTTTGATGAGAGTGCCTCTGGGTTAATGTTTTAGATAAAAAAAAAAGAAGAAAGGGAATGCTCTCCTATAGAAAATACACCCCTGAAAAATGTAAATTTTATTTTTATGTGGTATCTTAATTATTTCTCTTAAATGATCTTCATTTTTGTAATTTTTATTACTTGATAAAATTATATCGATTCTTGGACAATTTTAAATAGGAGAAATAAGACTGACATAAAAGTATTATTTACTTTTTATCAAGCGGTAATTCTAAACTATAAAATTGCGTCTTTCATGGTAATGGTGATATGAACTCCCCAAAATTAAATTTCTGGGTTTTTCTACTGCAAAAGTGAATCTGGATCTCACACGACACTTTCCCACTGATTTAGAACTCAACTCAGATTATTTGTTGAAAATCTACTCACATAGATCCATTTCCCCTCCCCCATATGACCCACCTAAAATTGTCCCCTAATTCATACGCATGACTAAACCCTACAAAGCATAACTAACATATACAAGCAATGAAAAAAAACTATTTAAAAAAGTAAATATGGTAGTCTACGGGTTAAATGACCTCGTTTTCAATATGTAAAAAAGATATTCAAATCGGTAACATTGTATAAAATTTCGTCTCTTATTAATGATTGTTGTTATTCGAGGTACTTTAATAGCTAAATGTAAGTCAAGGTCCCTTCGTTATTTCACAGGCAAAGTAACATGTGTTGCAGTTTCATTTCGTTCCTCTGCATGAGAGATGAGTTTAATTACAAAATGGACTTTAGAAATAATTGTGGGACGTTAGCTTGTAATTTTAGCTGTAGAGGACAATTACATAGAACACGCAATGCTTCATGGACAACAAGGTTAAAAGGACTTGGAAATTAAAAATAGTAATGCGAGGGAATTAAAATACGGGTAAAGAAAAACAAACAAAACTGTAATGTACGAAAATATTTAATCCATTAATTAGTCATGACAACATATTTATGCATTTATTTTACGCGAATTTACTTCTCTTTATTATAGTTTCAATTTCTGAAATGAAAATAAAAATTTTCGATAGATCTAGATGTTTTCCCTTACGATGGCGGATGTCTTTTTACCAGCTTGGCGGGAGAGGCCAGTTGATCTTAAGTGACGGGGTCCATATGATGGTCCGATCACTTTTTGCAGTGCTCTAAGAAATTAGACAAAAAAATTACTTCCTCTCGGGCTAATTATTAAAGCGTTCTATCTGCGGTACTCATTGTTGAAGAAAGCCTCCACATTCTCCTCTCCAGCAACAGGAACATTCTGAACGAAAATTTCAGAGAAGATTGTTTTTCTAGCCGTTACTGTAATTGATATTCATCCCATCCCTGTTAGATTGAATTTCATTTTATTTAACGTCATCGGTTATCTCTAGATTATAACACCGCAATATCCAGGAGTTTACACCATGAGTGATTGCTTTTACTGCGTAAAGCAGATTCGTGTGTTAATGAACCGTGTGTTAACGGAGTTCGACAGTATCTCTTTCATTATCGTATTTTAATTCAACGTGAATTTAGTGGCTCTCCCCCCCCCCTTTAAGGAAATGATTCGGGATAATCTTGGACTAATGCCTGCAAAGGAAATATCTAAAGAACATAAATGCATAAAACTGTATATAGACTATTTTTCTAGAAATTCAAACTAAATTGATGTATTTGACAACATTCAATCTGGAGAGGTCTTTGGCGCTTTCTTTGGCGATCTTAGGCGAAAGTCTAGCGACACTTTTTACCGATTTTGGATCTTAATTAACCCTTTGGGTGCATTTTTGTACTTTAGCAATTATTCTCAATGTGATACATTTCCTAAGTTCCTGAAGGATAGTAACCTGTTCCAATTAAAACCACTTATTATTGTATAAAATGAATTGCATTTTTATCCAGTCGTTCACTCTGTTTAAATTATACCCTTTCTTTTAAAAAAAGAAAGTAAAATTGTCTTTTCCCTTGAACTTATATGCCCTGAATTTTTAAAGACTTAAAATTAAACTTGTAACAAATAATGTGCAATATTACATATGTGAAAACGTTACGAATGCATGTTTTCTTCATATTGTTTCAAAAATTATCGTCTAGAGGGAAAACGGTGTAAGAAGACTACAACTGAGGATAATGGCAAATGACACTTTATTCACGAATATTCAGGAAATGACGAACATAGCTTGCAGAATTTCTACAGATGAATAGCACAATTAGGAGAAACAGCACTTGTGCAAGTCTGGAATAAAAACAGATACAAAGCTGCACTTGTAATAAAAGTAACATACGCATACAATTCTTTCAATAACGTTCAGCTCATCAGCCTACTAGTTCGTACTACGGACAAATAACCAAAATAATACCTTGACTTCAAACACAGACTCCGACAAATACAGGCTCGTATTTGTCCTATTACTCCTGAGAGGTTCGCTCGACCACGCTACCGACAGAATCTTCAACCATTTCGCTCAGGCTTCCGTATGGATAGTTATTTTGGCCAGGTGTGATGTCACAAAGAAAATGAAGAACATTTTATAAATTTCATCCTAATTAAGATACAGGCAAGATTCCATCGTTTTCGAGAATCTTCATTTTGTCATCAAAGTCGCCAAGTGTCTCGCCAAGCCTCCAAAAGGGTCGCTAAACTCATCGTCAAGTTCTAGGGAGTGAATGCTGAAGTTTTTCTTGGTGATCGACACAATCTCTGTAATATTTCTTTTCCTTTATAAGATTAGTGTTGCTGGGAAGTATCATTGCGGGTTTGTAACAATATAACGCACGCTGACGCATTTTTAGAGGAATATTGTACAAAAAACAATGGGAAAGAACATTGATTGCCTAGCAGTTTTTGTCGCAACTAAAACACAAACTTAATTTTCTTAGTTGATAATTGCAATAATATTTAAATCTTGATTATGCTTGTGTGACTACAGTTTTATCTGGTTCCTTTTAAAATGTCATCATCAAAAGTGTAGAAATTTTATCTGATTGCCTCATATTTGGGTTAATTTTATCAAATGTAACTGTAAAGCTCATCTAACTTTTCATTTATCTCCAGTGCAGAAATTATCAATAAACTTCAAGTTATAAAAAAAATTAGATTACAGAAAGTATTACTGATGAAGTGACTCTATTTGGAAAGAGAGCAAACTGATTTGGAAAAAAAAAGTTCATTTTTAACGACGAGATTTTCAAAACATTACACGCTATTTGCACAAATAGAAACTTACTGTAACTAAGTTGTCTTCGACAAGGAAAAATCCACTTGTTTCAGGCGGAGTATAAATAATTCTCACTATTTCCATTAAAAAGCAGTGTAAATCATATTTTAACATTGAAATATTTATGTACTTACGTACTTGTTTATGTAAAGACATTTATATATGCATAAATAGCCACAAATGAGAAATTAATAATCAATATCTATATTTACATTTGTTAATCATGTATTTGCTTTTAGGTACATCTAATATAAATGCTACTGCATTTATAACTTTGAAAATTAACATGGAACTTATAAGTATAGTTTTTTATTCACTAAACATAATTGTAATTTTAAAATCTGAGTTTAACGAAAATAAAAACTTTTAAATCTTACGATTCTAATTTCTCATAATGTTTATACAAATAGTGTGCCATATCTAAAATTTGTGAGTGTTTATTAGAAAAAAAAAACTACCAGTATATTAACAAAGTAAGAAATAGCCTCATTCCATATTGAGCGAAACATTAGCTTAATTATACAATAGATTTTAAGGAGTGTGTACTCAAATCCCTAAAAAAAAAAAACACTTTTTGAGAAAAACGCAAATACAGATATATTTAACTACGCGGAGTGGTTCGTTTGTAAATAATTTTAAAACAAATATGCTCTCATAAATTATACATCAACGGACTCAGCGAAGTGTCCTGTATTGTTTCTCAGCAAATTTAAAAAACAAAAGTTTTGAAGCACTTTAGTGTTTCAGCTACTTTAACAATGAGAAAATTATCTGTGAATGAGTTTACTATAGAGCACTTATAAGATACTATGTTACGAAAAATAGGGAAAATTTTAAGAAAGAAAAATCTTCTGAAGCGAAGATATTAATATTTCTTAAAGTAATTATTCCAAGCCGCAAACAGACAACAACAAAAAGTTAACAACAGAAGCTCAATTCACTTAGTTTTAGTTTCATTCTACAAATTTCCTTGAAAAATGTTTTAATTTTTAATCCAAAACTACCGCTCTTTTATCCTTTGCGAACATTCACATTCTTTATTTCTGACTTTTAACTTCAGCAGTCCCATTTTAATGTCTCGCATAGGTTAAAAGCTTATTTTAAACAAACCTACTAAGAAGCCTCTTTTGGTAAACATATTTAGTCGGCTCTCACATTGCTTTCATTTCGGGGAAGTTCCATTTCCACTCCAATTGCTTTTCGGACCAAGAATCGATTTTTGCGGCTCGTTCCTCCTCCGGTTTCTGCGATTCGCTGACAAAGGACGACAAACGCGAGAAGCGTTTCGTGTGTTCTTTGGGGATCGTTTTCCATTAGTGGCAGGGGGTCATTCCAGGGGGGTGGAACGTGATCGTCTCTTCTAAGAGAAGGCAAACACGCCACAAAGACGCTTCTTCAACTTAATTCGAACCCTCCCGCCGAGTTAGGACAATGGATCACGACATGGTGCGGTACTGGGGGCTTCTTTTTATCTAAAGAGTACGAATGGCAAACCGACTTGGATTGCTTTCAGACCGATATAATGCCCGAAGACGGTTTTTTATGCTTTTAACGTTTCCTTGGCACTCGACAGATAATAGAAAGTTCTCTCTTTGTACCAGTCATGTTGAATATAATCTCTTGATAGAATTTGAAAATTTGTTCCATAAGGACGATCAACGGGTATTGAACAGGACACCAGATGAATTAATTCATTTATATACATTAAGAGTAATGGAAATATCGTCTTAATTCGTAAACTGATGTGAATGAAATTCCTTGATTATTTTCATCGATGCTCACGACGCAGAAAATTCTCGAACTGAATTAGTACTAATCGCTTACATGTCATCTATAAATTCTTGAAAAGATAGAAAAGAATATATTGATATAGCAATCAAATTAGGAAAAGTATCTTTATCGAGTTTGTTATATTGTAACAAAGTATTAGATCAGCCATGTAAATTCAATTCTGTATTAGTTAAATTTACTTTTGAGACAGATTAGAAGCAAATTGCTTTGATGAAATGCTTATTCAGAAGAATGGCGACATTTTGCTTTTCGTTCCTTTGTTATATTTTTCTTTATAACAGGATCTTTGCATGACTTTTGTCCTTTTCAATTAAATAATTAGATATCTTCTTTTAACCCCTTAAGGCTCTCTTTAGCGAAAAAAAAAAAGCTTATAATAATAGTTTATTGATGTTTGTATAATCCTTCTTTTTGATGTTTGCATAATTTTTTTAATAGAATTCAAGTATGTGAACTCAATTTTTGTAGGAAAAAAGGATTCAAAACTTCTCTCAAAACTTTTATTATATTTTCTAACATGCTATAATATCATACGTCGTTCAAAAAGTATCCAAATATAGTTTTTCTCACGTAAATAAATGAAATTATGGGGGCGTGGTTTGGCGCTCTTATGTAGGTGATACCAACGTGCCCGCAGATATTGTCAGCCACCAGCCAATCACCTATTAGAAACAGTGGTGACGATTATAGGAAATAGAAATGACCCTCCTAGTTTTTAGGAGAGGAATTAAATTTTCATTCTATTTTAGACGCCTAAAATTAAGAATTATAAGCAAAATATTTATATTAACCCCGTTGTCTCATCTCTCACCTAATTATCTTTCTTTTCGATTTTTTAAATTTTAAGTTTTGCTGAGCACAAATATGCCTAAAATACAGTGCCTTGTATCGTGGCAAAGTTGTTAGACATGCGTTTTGTAAAACACCACAGCACTTAGTGGAGATTCGCGCAATAGGTGCAGTATGTGCTGTGCCAAAGGGTAGTCGAGATGTATGAATGTGTTGAAGATTACGCCCCCATAATAACAGAAATTCAATGTTTTGAAGCAGAGAGACAGAGTTTGACTCAGAGAAATTTATTTTACTTTAACATCTTTCTTTCCATGATATAATGAATTGTCATCTTTTGAATGCCCGTTGAATGTAATTTAGCACAAGCAATCTATAAGTTGTTCTATTTTTCTTTGCATATTTCGTAAAGTAATGGAGGTATAAAACCCTGGACTTGAGTAAATTCACTAGTTGGATTTAGCCAGATTATAACTTTTTCGAGACTATTTTGAAGAAATCATTATTTTCAAGTAAAATTATCATTAATCATTTTTATTTCAAGAAAAACTTATACTAAATTGCCATAAATACGCGTGTAATATTAAAAATTTCATTGTAAAGTATTAATCAAAAACTTTTTTATGTATATAAAGCACAATTATACCCTCTAATATTAAAACTAATAAAGATGGAATAATTGTCAACTTTAACTTTTATGTCTAAATTCTCATTGAAAGAATCGAAAACTTACCATTTGGTAACAAAATATTTCAAATTTTGTGTATGTGTGAATGCCCTTCTTATGCTCCCCGAATCGCCGTTATTTTTTATTGGTTGTAAAATAGCATTTCTCTCTCCCCCCATCCCGCTTCTAATTCTCAATCGCTGCCTCTGATGAAGAAGGAAATGCTATGAGCGTCATCGAAGTTTCGCTTTTGACAAAATGACAGATCTTCCAACGACCGCAGTGTGGGTTTTACGAATCTGGTACTAGTTCCTCAAAATTTACTTTGCTCTTTGTGCTGATATTTTGCACACCATGAAATTAGATTATTTTCGATAGTACAGGGAATGTGATGCTTTCTAATAACCACTCATAATTTTTAAATATTCTACAGTATTTGTATCAATATTTAGAAAATCTGAGTTACGAATTTTAAATTTTTTAAAATTTTTTTGATAAATTTAAGTTTGGATATTAAAAATTACAGAATGTTATGTTGATAGGTACTCTGAAAATGTTTAAATTTTTGAATCCAGAGTATTTTATGAAAGGATGTTTCTATAGGTAAATTCACGACTTACAAATGTAAATGCTGCTATTAATTGTTTAATGCACGTACATAATTATTTATATTGGTGAATGTTGTTCTCTTTGCATAAAAGTATACTCAAATATATAGATATCTCAGAGTTAAAATATATCTTCCACTGCTTTCAGTTTTAAAAAGTGAGAATATTTAAGCTTGTCATAAATTTTTCCTTTCCAAAGGCTTCTAAGTTACCTTAAATCACAGTTAATTCCAATTATATATATAAATTGAGTTTTTTTCATATATTTTATACAGTTTGTGATGTTGGGCTATACACGGTTCTCTCTTCACTAACATCGAGGATATTTTGTATTTTCAATTGCATCCATTTACAACTTCTTGCCAACTATGTTAAATGAAACGTGATTACTCAGATAAAGATGAGAAGTATAATGAATTGAATTAGACGGATAGTGATATGTAAGAGAAACAGAATTGAAAGGCAGGAAAAGAGAATTAGTGGATAACGATTGGCAGATAGATGCTTGAAAATTGGATTAATCATTGTAATTAATCGTTTGGATTGAAGTTAAATTGAAGCGATCCCTAATTAAAGTATTAAAGTAATAAGATCTGAACCTATTACGAAGTTCGAATCGGGACGAATGATTTGGTAAGCTAAGACTTTATTATTTGAATATATATTAGAATTAACTCGGTTAAGAGTGATTCGTATATATTCGAACTTGTATATTCTGTGTTGGTAGATAATAAACTGTGTTGCCTGTCTTGGACGTATCTCAAAACGGAGTTCTGAACTTTTTGACTATTTGTTTGGACTTCAAGATGGCTGTAGAGTAACTAATAAGGAAAGTTAGTGACAAGTTTATTGATATTTTTTGTTTTATTCTATTAAAATTCATGACAATTTGGTAAATCTAACGTCTTTTTTAAACCTATCGATTTTTAGTGCACATTAAATGGTAGTGATTATCGGTCTTATAGGTTGTAAATAGAGAAGAACTTTCCCGTATCATCATTTTGTTTGATTAGTTGATGGATGCATCGTATCCAATGTGAGATCAGAAGAAGACTCTTTACTTTCTCAGATTTTAATAATAGTAAAAGTTTCTAGAATGAGAATTTTGCACAAATTTTTATGGTAAACGTTCCCAATTCGTAGGATAAGAACCAAATTGTCTAGAGCGTTGACATTACTCAGTACATTATTATAATATTAATGGATATATAGCAACTTTTAACGATAGGAAAAAAAGAGTTTAATTTGCTCGTGTATTAAAACACCAATTACATGAGTAACATAAACCTCCTTTCTATTATTCAGTTGTTCTAAATGTAGCTCGACTTTAACGACTATGTAGAGCGCTATGGAATAACCTCAAACTAAGATCAAAACAACGTATTTATGGTTGTCTACACGCAATGTTCGGAATCCAAACTCGGTGTATTTTTCTATCCGAAAAATGTTCTAACATTGACATCATATTTTGACTACGTTGTCTTATAGAAAGGACTTATCATGTCTTATCATTCTGAACATTTTTATTTCTGTCTGAATCAATCTATTTTTTCTCATATAATTTAAGTTCTTTTTTCATATCCGATACTGTAATTCTAAATGGGTGTTTCATTTAGACACGCTAACTTTATTCCAGAATAGAAAATAAAAGTACTTGTTTTTGAGTGGTACTTGCTACGGCGTTACCATTGTGTCTTGCCATTTATTAGAGGGCTCAAAACAATGTGACACTGATTCCCAGGTTAGTTAAGATTTGTACACCATTTGGTGCCAAATAAGAATTATATTGCTGCCGCGTCGAGTCATTAGTGTCGACGAGACCTGGATTCTGTATTATGAATCCCAAACTGAGCAACAATAAGAAAATGGGGATCTGCTACATAGAACGCGAACCTGCAACGTTACCCCAGTCACTTTTCCCATAACTAAATTCATACATAGTTTTAAGACGCAGTACCCTCATTGGTTAGTTGCATAAGTAACCATACCCTCCTTTATAATACCGCCAATGTGGTGTGCAAAAACTCTCTTTCAACTAAATTTCTAAATATTTTTCTTTAATACAACATTTTTGACTAAACTTTATGGTAAAAATCCAACTTAAATAAAAAAAAATTTCTCTGTAAATTACGCTTTTAACTTAAATTTTCAATAACTTAAACGCAGCTCTGGGCAAGTGAAGCTGAAATTCATTTTACACAGTTTTAGAAAGATATTGAAATTAAGAGGCGTGAGGTTCATATGTTCTAGCGAAATTATCAACCTATAGTAATGGAATTTTTTGGATAAGAGAAAATCATCCCTGGAGAACACTACAGTGAACTGCTTATTTCTATTTCTCTTTCCTAACAAGTGTACTACCCTCGTACTAAGTACGTTCGTACATAGTAAGTGTACTACCCTCGTACGTTAAGGAATAACAAGTAATATAAAAAAGTTTTAAATCAATTCCTACTTAGGTCAACAAAGAAAATTTTTATTTTAGTTACTTCTTATTTAATAATTATTAAGGAATTATTTGATGGTATTTTGCCAAATGTGGCTACCCTGGTACGATTCGCGGACTTAACGTTCATGCAAAAAAAATCGCCAAGTTTGGCAATTTTTGAAATCGCGCCAAGTGGTTGGGCCAAACTGCATTTCCGCCAATTAAATTTAATTAAATAAATTAATATTTGAAAAAACTGCATAACCATCCATTACTAGTTTAAAAAAATTTATTTGAACTTGAGTGTATGAATAAAAAGTATTTTATTAACGATTGAAAATTTGAACAAGATATATAGTTATATATAGAGAGAGTGTGTGAGCTAATAGAAGGAATTTAAAAAAAATGAGGTATATTTATGGAATGTTTCTAAAGATGATTGAAAATGATTAATAAAGGAATGCGTGTCCTACAGATCATGAATTTGTATGAATCATTTTCTGTCTGAAAATGCATTTGGTTCAGACTCTTCGATATAAGTCAAACAGGCCAAGTCAAATGTCTTCGTAGCAAATAAAATTCGTCTGTGTCCTTTATTTTGGTGTCTTTTCATTGAATTCATTCATGACTGAGACCAAAGAAATTAATGGTATTTCCAATGTGATCTAATGTATTGTTCTTCTCTCAGCGAAGCAACTGGGTGAGGATTGTATCGAAGACGCCCAGTGCCGCCTCCTTGACAAGAATGCCTCTTGCGAAGAAAATTCCTGCGTCTGTGATTCGGGGTTCTATCTGCTGCACGACAACAACGGCTCGCTCTGCAATCCGGGAAAATCAGGTACTGCTTCTCCCTGTTTCGTGATGCTGCATTTTCGAAAATTTATTTTATGAGAAAAAATACGGTATTAATTTACAATTCTTAACTTGCGCAATTATTCTATGTCTGGTAAGTTAATGTTCTAGAAAAAAAATTAATATATTATTATTATTTGGTGCAAACGTTTGGTGGTAATTCATCTGTTATAGACTCCCTCATTTGTAGCGATAAATTTCTGGATGAAGCGATTTAAAACAACTTTAAAAATCCAGAATTGACACTTTTTAAAAAATTCACCAAAAATCGAGTAAGTAATTTACATTTCTCAGATGGTGAAAAATCGCTCTTTTGCAACATTTCGTTCTAGAGAAAGTCTGCAAAGTTTGCAAAAATATCGTTTCAACATTAAAAAGAAAAATCCTTGAAACATGGAAGAAAATTATCAAAAAAAAACAAAATTATTCTAGAAAATAAAGTCAAAAAGAAAAGTAAATAGATACAGTTGCCATCTGTTAGTGGTTAAAAAGAAGGTTTTCAAAAGAAAAAAAAACTCACTAAAAGGAAATTTTTAAAACTTTTTCCAAGGAATGCGCTTTCGGTTCCTCCAATACATCAGCAAAGCTCCCTAAAATTTTTGGAGCGACACAATCTATGGTATAGATTTGAATAACAGAAATACAAACAAGCAAACATTCAGATTTATGTGTAAGAGTATTCAATATTTTATAAATTATTTCCCTCTATAACGGCATAAGATGTGACGTGTTCTTGTTGTTCTTTCAGCCGGAGGTTCTGAAGAAAGTTCTACAGTGACTTCCGGTGTGGATCGAAACATGATTATCGTGCTTGCAGTGCTAGCTATAATGTTTGTCGGCATTTGTGTGGCGCTTCATTTGTTTAGCAAGTAAGGAACACAGTCACAGTTTTCTTTATTATTGATTGCATGAAAATATATATAAAAAAAATGACAAAAATGTATTTAGAAACTTCAGACTTTTAATATTAATATTAATTTTAAAGCCTATCTATGGCCAAAGTGTTCCGTATCCTTCCAAACTAAACATATTGTATTATTTTTCTTAAAAAATAATTTTTATTTTTCGCATTTTGTTAAATTAAGAATTAACATGTTCGAATGGATAAGTTTAGATTTAAAGTATTTAAGAAATTATGAATTGAATTAATGTATTTTTTTAAAAAAAAATTCGGGAGTATATGGGCGGGGAGTAAACATATTTAAAAAGACTTTAAATGGAGATATAACTAAAAATTAAAGAATGGACTAATGATGTTCACTTTATCGCGACTTTTCATCAACTAACTCTAGGGGAACTTTTAAAGAAATTTAGTTGATGTGAAAATCTCTTCCTCAATAAATAAAACGTGACTTACATATTTCAGATTAAAATAAATTGAGTGTAGTTAAGAAAATTAGGAAGATACGTATATAAACAGTTTCAAAATTAAGAATGGAGCTAAAATATTTTTTAAAAATTAACTAATCTAATTCCAGTGACACAGAACGGAGTTTATATATGCTCGTGATAAGGAATAAAGTTAATACAAATGATTAAATTATGAACATAATGTATTACAATGATGAATAGAAGAGTTTTCACACATTCAAAAAATTAAAAATTGAACTAATATATTCTGCTAGAAATCTGTAAAATTACCTTGGAAATTTAATGAAATATTCTATTACATTGAATGAAATTATTTCGATGCTTTAAAATGAGTTTCGCGATCGAATATGTTACGAGACAATTTATCTGGGACATCTCGAGCAGCAAAAATGATCACGTCCGGCAAGTTATATAGGACGGTAGCAAAATAATTGAATTGCATTGATTGGACACACAGAAAATGACCCGTTTCTAAACGATCGATTGAGATAAAAATGATGAATTATGACATTAAAGTAATAAAAATTTTTCTTTGGCTGCTACAAACTATCAAACAAAATAGAAAAGTGATCAATACAGTTGTTCACAACAACGTTATCATTGTTCTAAATAACCAACTTACGAATTATATTTTCCCTTAAAAGAATGTAATATGTAGATACATTTGATAAGTAGGAATTATAAATCGTATTTTTACTAATAGAAACTAAAACTGAACGATTAGAGTCACAACATGTGATTCTAAAAATTGCATGGGGCTTCAAAATATCACTCATGTTTTGAAAACTACTTTTAATTTCAAATAAGTTTTAAAACATGTAATTGTGTAAAAATATGAAGAAATTTTTTTCTGGTTGAAAATATCGCAACACGCACAAATTATATGTTAGATAAATTTAAACATGCTTAAAAATATTTGTAAAGGTTAATTTTTAATTGAAAAGGATGCATCGATATACCATAAATGTATCTGCTCTTTGAGGAAGATATTTATATAAGATTTTAATACCAATATTGTGTAAGATTTCAATGAATTAATTGCGATATTATTTAAACTATTCCGTTAATTGGATTTTTCAACTGATTTGTTGATAATAACAAAGCCAGCTATATCAGAAGCATTAACTTGACTGAAAAGCTGAAATTTTCATAAACGATCTTATTTTTCAATCTTTTTCGAGCATTTGACAAACCTATAAATCCTATTTTTGTAAAAATTAGTTGAATCAAAACAGGAAGTTATTATTAACCTAATAATAACACAAATTTCAACGTCAACGAATTGTACAACGTCATTTAATGTACAATAATGAAAGATATGTTAAATAAAATATTTTTTGTTTCGACCTTATATTGCATGTCTGCGTTTATAATTGGCTTATAAATACAAACACGTCTTACACACTTCTAGGTTTTTAAAAAATGTCATTTTATTCATCTTGATGTACTTTCAATACAGTTTTGTGCTTTGTATATATGGTCGAAATCTTGACATTTTTTGGAACTCGTGTAACATGGGAACTCTGTAACATGAAAAGAATATTCTCTTAACTAACATCTGGGGTTACTTTATGGCTTTATATTTAGGTTTCAAATTTCTTTCCAAAAAGCAACAGATAATTCAATATGAGACATAGAAAGATTACTTAGTAATAGAAAGATTTCTAGTGAGAAGACTTTAAATAGTGTGGGAGAGCTTTTTGCAAATCTACAAGATTTACAGAGGCTAGGATTTGCCCCAGTTTGGACAGATTACTCTTTGGTGGATTTACTCCCATTGTATTCCGATAAGCGTATTCTTTGATGTGTTATAGAAGCTGTTAGTACTCACTGCAAGGGACATTGGATGGGCAGAGGTCTTTCTCCTTGTTTGAGAAATAATATATAATATTTTTAAAAGTAACTTACTTTATTTCTGAACTGTTGGCTTGTGACTATTTAAACTACTTTATTTGTTCTTAGACTTAAGTTGAAATTCAGATTTGCAATTAGACTAATTTTTACTAATGACAGAGCAGTCTGGTAAAGAGATACACCACACCTCTTCCACATTTGAAATTTTTTAAGGTGATTTTTATAGCAAATTTACAATTCATATAAAACAATTCCACCAAAAGTATTTCATCGATGGGGACTTTGATATCGATTTAATTAATCTCACGTATTTTATTTACAACCCGAAATCGCAATATATATATATCAATAATGATGGAAAGTGATCTTTCAATTATGATTTCTTCACAACCAAATAAGACGTGATTATGCAAATTAGGTGAAGATTAGAAGCGTAATGAATTAAAAATACTGATACATAAGTGAAATAAAATTGGAAGGAATGAGAGGGGATATAGAGAATAATAACAAGTTGATAGTTGGGTAGATTGAAGTGAATCATCGTAATTAATTGTTTGGATTGAAGTGACTCCTAGTTAGACTGTAATATGAGTTGAATCTATTATAAACAAAAAGTATTTGAATTGTAATAAGTGATTTGGTAAGCTAAGACATTATTATTAGAATATAAACTAGTGAGAGTTACTCAAGAGAGTGAGATCTTAGATATTCTAGGTTGATAGATAATGAACTGTATTGTCTTTTTCTTACATATCTTCAATTGGAGTCTTGAACGTATTGACTATTTAAGGGGACTTTAAAATGCTATAGAGTTAAATAATGAAGGAAATATGCCCCTATAACACACACACACACACACACACACACATATATATATATATATATATGTGTGTGTGTGTGTGTGTGTGTATGTGTGTGTGTGTGTATGTGTGTGTGTGTGTGTGTATGTGTGTGTGTGTGGTACAGAAAGAGAGAGAGAAACATGAAAAGTTTTTGATGACCATCCAGATTAAAGCTGTTATTGCTGCCAGAAATCGACTGTGGATACTAAATTCTCCTCACAGATTACTCTAAAGCACTTAGGTTTTTCTCCTATTATGCTGGATAAGATTCTACAGTTTTCATTATTTCACAGTGTATATGACTTACACGAATAAAATTCCTCAATATTAATGTAAGAGTTTTAGAAATTTTGATGATTTTTATAAATAAATCAAGTACCGTGAATACTAAAATATCTATTTTTCTATCGCTTAAAAATTTTCATAATTAATAACTTGAAACAGAATTAGATCATTTAGAAATGTGACCGAATATGCTTACCATTAATAATATTTAATACTATTTTCTAAATAAAACAGAAACTTTATGTATATAGAACAGAAGACGTTTCATTTATTGGGAGCATAAATTGGTGAAAAAGCGTCACTAATTCAATAATCGCAGGATTACGCGAGATATTGAAATTGAAGTTACTATGTCGTGTGTTTTTAGCAGCAAAATTTAAATTTATTTTCTTCCCATAAATATTTTTAATATATACAATAATTAATGTAGTTTTATCAATACACTGTAAGAATTTAAGTCTATATTTTATACAGGGTGGAGTTTGAATGTGATAGTTTATTAAAAAATATTTCGCAGTATAAAATGATTTTACATAATATAGAAAAATATATATTAGTTTTGAAATCAGAACAACAAATGTTATCTAAGTTACGAGGGTCATTCAATATTTAAACAAACATTTTTAGTGAAAGGAACTTTAAATACAGGTAATTAAAGCTTTCTGAAGTGTTAATTTGTAATCTTTCGAAGAGTGTTATTCAGCTTTTCGTATTCAGATTTATATCTACGTAAACATAGCATCTGAAGTCTTATTTACAATAGTGTGTCGTCCTTTCGAAGAAAATACTTTTCAAAAACAATTTTCTGTGATTTGATTCTTACCTTCGAAACGTGTACGACCATCATAAATTTTCTCTCGGGAGAACAAGGAATGCGGCCTTATTTTCATGAACAGCGCGAGTTTTCCCGCACATCTGGAAGAGTTTAAATGTTATCACAAAACTATGTATGAGTCGAGTGCACATGGTCTATTTATCTGTGATTAATTGGAGAGGCAACGCATTTTCTCTGGTTGTTTTCATTCTTGAGTTCTGAATGAGAATTGTTTTCTTGCTCCGGTGCAGAGAAAGCGATGAACCGTTGGACGGAGCTGTAATGGAAAGTATAAAGCGCAAGTTTTCTTGCACATCGTCATTTCCACGGTGGATTTCAGGAGGCAAGACCTTCTCCTGATCACTGTACGTCACCATGCCTTCTGCAATCCTCCTGACTATGAGTAAGAAAACATGTGATTTATGCTATCCTTTACAGCGCCATCTTGTGGTTCACCGCTTGCTCTCAGCCAGTGCATTGAATGGTGAAAATTGCCTTTTCAGATGTTTCCTCTTAAATTTCTACCCTTGGTTTTCGAAACTCCCTGTATTAATGAATTCAACACAGACTTTTATAGAGAAAGGAAAATACATGCATTTCAATTTTAAGCATTCTCGATTCAATATCTTTGTTTCGGATACTCGAAAAAAATTACTAATTCATTTCGTGGCCACGGACTCGCGGCTGGCAGTTTTCATCGTATATTGGGTTTGAGCTCTGATGCCCCTAAGTATCCGCCATGTAGCCGGGGCTGATGTACGTTAAATCTGTCGGGGCTCAAAGTCCTCCCGTTAGCATCGTGTGGAATATAGATGAGGGAGGTGCCAGATCATAGGTGTAGTCCTCGTCACTTGACCGAGATTCAAAATTACGAGGTCCGTCACAAAAAAACTCTCGTGTTGTTTCTAATGCAACGTTAATAAAAACGAGCAACCAAACGAATTAATTTCTCTACCTCCTACCTTATATGCCCTATAACATAAGCGACTGTGGTAGCCAAGTGGTCATGGTCGCGAACTTGTGGTCGACTTTGTTTTCGTCGTGTCATGGATTTGAATCCGGATTTCTATAGATACATTTTGCAGATTTGCTGATGTATGTTAAATCTGTCGAAGCTTCAAGTCCTCACTTTGGTGTGGTGTGGAATTTTCTAAGAATGGGATACCAGCGCGAGTATTGATGGGATCCTCGACATTTGACCGAGGTTCTAAAAATTACGAGGCCAGTCATATATCGCTCTCGTTTTTTTTCCTTAGGGCGAAATTAACAAAACATATAAATCATTCAAGCCATATCACATCGTGAGGATACATTTAATTTAAAATTGTCACAATTAAGGAAAACCATCATCATGAAAGGCAATTGATTCGACAATAAAATATAGTTTGAAACTTACTAGTATTTTCATTGTTGCATTTTTAGAGGTTACAATAATGAATACAAATTTTGATTAAAAAATTACCTTGATTTTAGTTTACTTTTGCATGATTTGGGGATTTCAATAAATTGAGCATTTTTCAGCTGGCTAGATTTAATTCGATTTCCATTCTACTGTAGTATCGATCGAAAATTAAAGTTAACTTTATATTATCTTAATGAAAATAACGTAGATATTCACTTCTTTAAAAGGAATAAGCAGTCATCATTATAAAACAAAACTGAAGGTATTTCCATTTTAACTCTAACAATGTACAGAAAAGAAATTCCTTGGATACATTTCAAATAAAAAGGGAGACTTTAGTTCATTGTTCGTTATGTCTATCACGTAAAGGAAGATTTTTTTTTCGCAAGAATTTTCAAGCTTAACTCGACGCATTTATCTCCTTTCTTCTAACGATATCGAAAGTTGAGCTTTCTCAGTTTTCTCACGATTTCCACAAGTTGTTTATTTATTTTTTCTAATATCCACCGGATCAACTGCTGCTAGCCTTCCGCAGCATTTGGTCCTGAGAAAAAGAGAAGAGAAAAAATGGCGATAACGAAGTTTTTTGTGTCTGACAGATAAAGAACTAGAGAAGCCCGAAGCAGATAGGGATACGAAAGAAAACAAGCTTATTTTTTCATTTTCTTTAAAGGAATATATACTATCCTGTTGAGGCTTTCCGTGTGCCTGTTATTTTTGAGGAAATATATTGTTTTTTTGAGATTTATATGAAAGCAATTGCATTTTTTTTTTATCGAACAGTTAGCGTGGAACTTTAAACCTATAAATTATAAAACCTTATAATAACTAATTTTTCTCCGAATTAATGTAAATTAAAAAATAAGCTTTTACTTTTCAGATTTTATTCGTGTTCCATAAGATTACCTTTCAGAAAGTAGTTTTGATAAAAATGATTTGATATGGAATCAAAATGTATTACTTGTTGTCTGTAACACAACGGTAATAGTGCTACATTTTGTTTGTGGAACACATAAATCTCCTTTTGGTGTTTTAGCTAGAAATTTTATAATTTTGAGTTTCAATATTCTATATTTTTTGTAAATTTTTCTATTGGTTATATTTTTTAATCTTGAAACTGTCTTTTAGAAATAAAATGATTTTAATTTATTTGAAGCAAATGTAAAATCATTTTGTTATCAATCACATGAGGGGAAAATTAATTTTTCCCACAAATTTAAAATTCCCCTTCAAGACAATGCATTTTTATAATATTAAATATGCACAACGGGATATTAATTCATTATAAAATATCATTTATCTTTTACTGAAGATCGAACGGTCTTCCTTCATTAACTCCACAAACATTTAAATGTCTAATTAAATATTTAACAAGTTAATAAGGTTCATTAGGAAAGACATCAGAAAAAGAAGCAACACAGTTTGTTATCTGTCGACACAGAATGTAAAATAACGCTCTCTCTCAAATCCCTCTTCTATCAATGAATCCTGATTATATTTTATAAAGTCTCAGCTTAACAAACCACACGCTCCGATACAAACATCACTCGATTATAACAGGTTCAACTCTCATAACTCTAACTAGGAGTCAACTTTATATATAACTCAACTAAGCTTATAGTCAACTTTAATCCAAACGATTAATTACGATGTTTCAAAGCAATTTACAAATATCTATCAATTTATCGTTAACCTCCATCTCCCTTCTTTTCCCTTTCAATTCTATTTCGCTTCGTATATCACTATTTCTAAATCAATACACATCTTATTAACATATGCTAACATGTTGTTGCTTTCAGAAAAGGGCGTCAACAATCAGGCGTGTGTATAAAATGAACGATACATGGTGTTGGATTCAAAAGATTGACATTATAATAGTTATATTTAGTTTTTTAAAGTTATAATCACATTAAGATTTATTTAATTATTTTATCATCTTCTGTTACTTTAATATCCGAACAGTTGATTATTATCTAATTAATTTATTTATTGTTTGTTCTTATTTTAGTATTTAACTTAATAACTTATTTTTGTGTCTGAGTTGTCTGTTTTTATTCTTTGTGTAGTTAACATTGGCAACATTTTTTTACTTCAGAATGTTTTGCTTGTGAAAATAAAATTGAATTAGGAGCTTCAAGCAGGTATTTTCTTTTCTTTGTAGTAATAGCTCCTGTGAAGCCTAGGGCTCAGAAGTACGCCTTACTTACTCTAATTAATATTCATTTCGAATAATTTTACTTTTTTGAGAACTTAACAGAAAATTACCGTTAGCACACGTTAAAATGAAATCAACATAGTCAATTTCAATTTTTTATTTTTTTAATCAAATTTACGTAATCACGTTTCATTTTGGTTGGTAAGGAGTTGTTGTTTTATGCAATTCAAATTACTAAAACGACCCCGATGTTAGAGTGGGAAAAATCGCGAAACGCCCAATATCACAAAGTTATTGCTTTAAAATTTCATGAATAGTTAAGTATTATTTACGAAACTCTCTTATAATTTCTGTTTCATTCTTATTTTAATTTTTTACCGAATTATTCAATCGTACAAAGAAATTATTATTAAAACATCTCTTTTTGCATATTTTCTACTCCCTCATCTCCAAAATACCAATGGTCGTGTGTTTATTGTTCTTGCAGAGCCCGTTTCAGGAACAGGAGGACCATCTTCAACTCTCCCCACCCTCGTCTCATGCACATCAAATTGGGCAAGAGGAAGAAGTCCAGCGTCCGGACGCAGCACCTGCCGCCACCGCCCGGGCAGTTCATCCCCAGACACCACAGCTTCTCCGGACACCACTCTCCCTATCCCATCCACAGAGGTAACCTTGAAAACAGTTGGGGGGAGGGAACAAAATCATAATACTTCAAAGAAAATGTCAATGTTTGTTTGATGTCGAATAACTAGAATCTGGTATTGTACATAAATGAGTTGATTAACGATTCTCGTGATCAAGTATTGACTACGCTTTAATATCACTCTTACAGGATTATTCAAAATAAATCATCCGATTTCAAAAGGCCATATTGTCATAATGAAACGACACAAAATGATAAATAATGCAAGAATGCAAAGTTAAAACTATGAACGTTTTTTACAACTGTTTGATATAACTTGTTTGTTACACATATAAAGTCAATTCGATATGTAAGTTCTTGCCATAAGCGTTGTAAAGTGTTAGAGGTAATTGATTTTACAGCAATAGAAATTTGTTGTCACATCAATTTGTAGGAAATGATAGTGCATGCATTTAATCTTTTACAAACTTCCAAAGGAAGAAGCCACAAGGGGTATTATCAGGTGACTTCGGTGGCTAGCTGTGTAACACCAAATCATCCGCTACCCTACGACCGATCCAATAGCGAGGAAGCATCATAAAAACCTCCAAAACAGCCTTCGTGAAGCTTCACGAAGAAGATATGAGAGATCCGAGATTCCTTTTGTACTCTTGTATTACTTTTCATTCTGTGTCATTTATTTACGGAAACATGGAATTTTGAAATCTGAGGAAGCTTTGTGTATAACTCTGTATTAAACTTCTATTTAAATCATACGAGGCTGGATAGAAAAGAAACGACTCCGTGTCCATAATTTTTCCTTCATTTGTTACAGAATTTTAAAAACTTTTGCCATACTTAAGAGCTACAAACACCATCTATGTTATGCAATGTTACGTTTTACCTTTTCCACTTGTTACTAGTCAAAAAAACCCGTCGGAGAAGAGCTCAGGTGTTAGTGGTTGGCACTAGCTTTAATGGCAGCTTTCACGTCAGGACAAAGGGGATATACCTTAAGGTTCTTCATCTTTGGGAAGAGGTGAAATTCGGAATGTCGGATGCAACGATGCCTCGTTGCTTCTATCTCATCATCACGTGGGTCGCCTTCTTTTTCAATTCTTAGAACAAGAGAGAAACTTAGGAACAAAGAAATAAGCGTATTAGGTAGAGAATACGTGTAGCTTTCAAGTACAACAAGAATTTTCAAAATCCAATTACAAATTTTAAAAAAAAAGCTATGGATACGGAGACATTACTTATCAATCGAATCTCTTGTTCATTTTGATCTGAATCATCTTTTTAAAACTCAAATCTACTATTTCCAAATTCATGTTCTATTGCCTCTTTAACATTGGGAAATTTCACTAACCATTCTGATTTCCTGTGTTCTGATCCTTCAAAAGTTTCATTAAGTTCAGGTTTAATCTAATCCAAATCTGAGGTTATACTTATTGTGAATCTCATAATCACAATGTTTTAACCAAATTTGATCTCTGAAACCGGAAATATCTCAGAACCAGTGAAACTTGGTGGTCTTTTGTGAAAAAGTATTTGTCACCGATTTCTTCATTTAAAAAGTGTTCTAATAACCAAATACTATCTGTCTAATTATCCTTATATAGCACTGATTCTTAGCAAGTAGTAGAACTTCTCAGTGTTTCTTTCGCTAATTTCCTAGTGCTCTGGGATTTAATAACTAGAATCTAACACTAAAATCTAAATATTTGGCTCTTTCTTGTGATATACACTGTCCAACATATAAAATGCATCCCCATGACGATTTGACCAAATAAATATGCAAATTTCAGGAAATAAGCAGTTAAACAAATTATGCAGATGATGTGAAATGCAAGCTGGTCTCAGGATTATAACGCGGAATGAAAGTAAAATAAACAACGGATGAACTAACAGCCCATACTCTTTGTCATCTGGGGAATTCAGAAGCTAGAGAAGTTCTACGTTACAGAAGATCCACGTGGAATAAGAGATGCCCGGAAAACGACACCTTTCGTATTGCGTCGTATTGCTGTTGAAACGCGGTTAAATGTGTCCCCTGTGTAGAGAATTTGGATAGGATGGATCGTAAAGTGAAATAGGAATCGTCTCAAATTATATGATTCACCAAGACGTTCAGATGAATTCAGAAGAGATGCATAGAGGCCATAAGACTAACTACTTTTGAAATTATATGGAATGTACTGGGAACTTTGGATGCTCCAATATCTGAGAGATCAGTTTCACGACGATTGCCTGAAAGCGGTTTGCACACAAATCCCCTTTACAAAGACTTACCATTGACACCAGCACGCCGGTAACGGTAACGGCTAAAATTACGAGGTACCGATTAAAAATTATTAATTTACCCTCTCATCATAATTAAAAAAAAAGTTAAAATCATAATTTAAGAAATTTTCATAATTAAGAATTTGCTATCTAGAATTAGGATCAAGGCAACAAAAGCCTGGGTATTCGACAGATTGAGGAACTGCCGAAACAAATTTGGAGTATAAGTTGTGAAAGCTCGTATTGCCATTGGATGGCTGTAGTCGAAAGCTATGAAGCATATATAGCAGTAGGCGGATAGATGATCAGTGGGTGGAACTTCAGTTCGAAGGCGTAACGACTTCTGGAACACTGTAGTCCGCGGGAAGTAGAGAGGTTTTAAAAGGAAGTTTAAACTCAGTTAAAATTAAATGAAACAATGAAGAAATGCCGTTCCGATACAATTTTAGGGAAGATACTGCTATTTTATAGAGAAATATTTAAAACGCGAGGAGAATGAGTTTGAAAAGACAGAATTAAACGTAAGGAACTGCTGTGCCACTAGTGACACCTGGTGGTCAAAATTGATTTTATTCAAAAAAAAAATGGTATTAAAACTTTAAGACTTTAAAATTTTCGAGTACGCCAGCCCGCCGTGTGAAAGAATGGGAAGGTGTCGGTATCGAGACACTCGGATTATTAAATGGCTCAGTGTGGCATTCAGCGTCGAGTCTCAGTTCTGTTTTTCTAGTGATAGTCACTGGAGGCATTAGGGAAATAAAGCCAATCCGACCACTATTTCTGGATGCCATACCAAGCATCAACATGGCACGTTCAGCTGCTTCCTTGACCTGTAATGTCTCCTGATCTCCGTTGGATCAAGCACATGTGGGACTTGATTATCCGTCATTTTGTGGACCTGTTCCATCCTCAATCGGAGGATGAATTATGGAAGATGGCTGAAAGCATACAGGGTTTCATCTTTCAAGGACACTGTTCACACATTAATTGAATTTGTTTCTCGTAGGGTTATACTTGCATCACCGCAAGGCGTTGTACGTTGTCCAACTTCATACAATTTTCCAATAACTTTCAATATCTAATAAAAATTATTTTCTCTAAATATAAAATCACTTAATTGCGCAAGGGATCTCTGGCTGAGAATCAATTTTAATACATTCTACCCACTCTTTCAAGTCTTTCACGCTGTTACATTTTCTATGTCGGGCAGTGTATGTACCAAAAGTTAATTTATTCGTGAGAGATAAAGAAAACAACCATATGTAATTAGGAGAGGGGTTAAAATACAACTTAAATTTAACTATAACTTAAATATAAATAGAGTCTCTGTTAATCTCAATCAGAATCATCTACTTACTAAAATGAATTGTATTGATATACATGATGTCCCATTCAAAAAGGTACATTAACAAAAAATCGCCAAAAATTGGTAATCAATGTTACGATTTCTTCATTCCCGTAAAACAGTAACCGAACGTTTCTTTTTTCAGACGAATGCATCAGGTGGCGATTTCGAGCATGCACATGTCGTTATTTTGGACAAAGAAAAGAAAATGGCTTTTTTTTTTTCAATCGGTAATTTTAACGCAATGGAAATTTAGAAGTTAGATTCATAAGACTCTACCTTCGGATAAAATGTTAATAGCGTGGCGTAATAAACTTCTGATATCAAAAAGTGTCCTAAAATCATCTGGCGGGGCTTGCAAAGATATTTCAAGACAACAAATGGAAACAGTACGCTTGGCATTCGCTAACAGTCCTGCTAAATCAATGTGCTGAACAATTTGCCTCAACTTCATCATTTGCAATCATCAATTATTTTTCAACATATAGCGCTTCATGTCCCTAAAGGGAAGCATTCAGGGAAGCATTAAATGTGACTTTCCTAAACCAGGAGATTGTACCAGGAGATTGTACATGATGGCCCTATATCAAATCTACTTTCTCCAGGTATTACTCCCCTTGACTTGAGATGAGACTTTGTCAAAGCAAAGTTTTCATCGCAAAAGCTAATTCTGTAAGTGAAATGAAGATCGGGATTAAAGCAACGTAATTTCCCCAATAATCCATGCAATTATTCATAACATTTGGCGAAATTAACTATCGCCTGTAGGTTTCCGTGTCAACTACGGAACACTTATGGAAGTGTATTGATTTTTTAATTAAATTTGTCGAGTTACTCTTTCACATTATGTTTAAATTTTTTTTTATTTACATGCTTATGATTTCGTGCCCTGGCATATTGAAATAAGGAACTTTTGAATGGGACACCCCATATTTTACTTAAGACATAGTTTCAACTGATGCCAATTCTCATTTAATTTCTCCTCCCGAACGCTTCTAAGACATCTTAACCAACACTAAAAGATGAAATTCCTTTCAATTTTTGATCTATTCACATAACCCAACCTCATAAAATGAATGTTGAAAGATACAGAATTGATAAATTGAATATTTGGAAGATATAGATTATTGTTAAAAACAAAATCAAATCTAAAAGTGATCGAATATATTATAAAAAATGCTTCGTAATAATATAGTTGAATGGATGACTGGAAGAAGGATAACATTCCAAAAGTAGGCAAATTAAAGTAAGATATCCATTTGACCAACATCTGTGCAAATTTTCAGGAGATCGCAAAAAAGTAAAATATTATGTAACTTTACATAATAATACTGTAATCCTTCTCCACAGTATAGAGGAGTCACAGCATGTCGTTTGGCATTTGCGTAGATTGGAGTAATCCGTCACTTCGTATCGGTTAACCGATTTATTCCTTTTTTGACACAACACATAAATTTTACGAACACGCACATGGTTCGTACATCAAACATACTAAAACATATAAAAAAACTTATATAAAAATTACCATGCGATCCTTTCTTGTGATTACATAATCCTTCAGGGTTACATCATCCTCTATTAGAGGTGGTTAGACCATCTTCTCGTTCGCTAAGTGCTTCAGTACCCAGTTCATGTTATGAAACAGCGCCATCTCTCTCTTAGTCAATCAAAGCACTCCGCATTCAAATTCATTACTGCGGAAAAAGAATAATATTTAGGGAATTTAATTTTTATTCCCCTCACAACCGGTAAACCATTTTTTGGAATCTCATCATTTTTTCTAAATCGTCCATTCAATCATCACGAACCAAATTCAAACCAACTTTCTTGGTATTAAAATAATCTGTTATAGTATTGTATTATGAATGACATATGGTTTCTCAATACTCAGCCGATGGTTGCTTTGCAGTGGCTAAAACTCGAAGCCACGAGTGCTTACGGTCGGCGCTGAGCCGGGAGTCTTCGCCCAAGTTTGAGCACCGCCCCAAAACGGCGCCTCTCGCTGAGAGGGAGTCACTGCCTTCCAGTGAAGACCTGGACAAGAAGGTGAGTCCACCATAATTTCTTATTTCAGTTTTTCCATTCCATTGTGATGGCCACTGAGTTATTGCATTGACTTTAATTGATAATTAACCTAAATTAGATGTTCCCAACCCTTTTTGGCTATGGTAGCCTAGCGGTTGTGTACTCGTGGCCGGTGTTGTTTTCGTCGTGTCGTTGGTTCTAGTCCCAATGCCACTAATGGTATCAAATCTGTGTAGCAGAGTTGATTCCATTAAATTCGTCGAGTCCCTTCGGTGGGAATTTGAAGAGGTAGATGCCAACTCAGGTGTCTTGCTTGTCATTTGAACAAGATTAAAAATTACAAGATTCGTCTCCAATAGCCCTTGTGTTGCTTCTCAGTGCAACGTTAATAAACAATCAAGTCATACAGTTTGACGGGAGAGAAGTCTTCGAATACTTCAACTTCAGTGAGGTAATTCTGGGAACTTCTCAATTGATAAGTGCTGATGGCTCTTTCCGCAGTAATACGGTAATTTATATGCTCCCTTTGCCGTAAGGAATAGCTTTGGAATTGTTGGTACGTTGAAACATTTGGAATCTCGAGCTGCGATGACGTGTTTTAATTAGATAATTGACTACAGTAGTTGATTGATTATGATTTATTAGGAGAGAAGTTTTAATTATACTTTGAGTAAATTTGAGCCAGGCAATATTCATCCAGTAATGTTTCAGCGCTTCTTGGGGCTTCAGTTGAGACAGGCGTGGACATAGTGTTACGTTGAAAGACGACCATGGACACATAAATTGCGTCGCATTGCCCTTTTAGACAACATCAACTTCATAATAAACGTGTCCTTATTTGAAAGCACTGAAGAGAACAAATGCTTCAAGCTCACATTCGTCTTCGTCATACAGGACCGATACCTTGAATGATAGTGTGGGGTGACGCAGGGTACATATCTTTTCACCTCTTATTTTCAAAGCCACTTCGTATGACCACTATTACATATCTGACGTATTAAGTTCCATGGCTGTGCACTGTCTACTTTCGTGAAGCTACTTTTTAACACGACACTGCACGATAGCATGTTGCCCTGTCAATCATGATCTTTTTCTATACAAAGCATGTTCGACTGTTGCTTTGGCCCTCTTGTTTTCTAAATCTGTCACCCATTGAGTACATTTGTCCATGAGAGTTTGTAGAGGATACACACACATATACACATACAGACATAGAGAGAGAGAGAAGGGGGGGGGACAACTTACTGCTAAGTTTGAAAAATATTCAACTAGTGAAACTCTACTCATTCTCAGACTACTGAAATTAAGAATTAATATTAACATTTTATGATTCTTCTGAGTGGTTCTTTTTATCAGGAGAAAGTAGTGACGTTCAAGGAATTAAGACTTGAGCATTCGAACAAAAAAAAAAAGACATTGTGTTTTACCAAGTATTACTTTATTAGAGTTAAGATTCCTTTATTTACTGTAGAATATATGATTATGAGAATACTTTAGTATCTTTTTTTGAAGGAAAGCTAACTCTTGACTGAGGGTGTTGAATTGCAGAGGTCGGATACGATGACGTAGAGGAGATTATATTTTAAACACAATCCTCCATTTCTTAGCTGAGAACTTAAGCTAAGATAAACTATGGTCAGTTATAGTTAATGGTACAATACTGTGAGTGTTGAAGAATTATTCCTTAATTAAACGTGAAATATAAGACTCTGTCAAGAAATTCCTTATAAGAGCATGTGCATTCGCTGCTATGCCTTTTGATCTGGAGTTGTAACGTTTACAGAAGTGTCCGCACTCTTCACCCAATATTTGGAAAATGTGCCATATCAATTGTCAACTTTGACTCCCCATTCTTAAAGAGAATCTAAAATTAGAATGGTGACGAATCACCATAATAGATTGCCGACCAATATTCAAGTCCGATACAAAAAACTAGTGGGAGTAAGAAATCCTGTTATTTGAACGAAAGGTTTATTGATCAACAAAATAAATAGAAACTACTTTAATAAGTGGAGCCAATTTTTTTTAACTTTATTGGTGGTAGGGTGTGAATTATTCAACATAATGCTTTTACTCGAAATAAAGGGAATTAAGTTGTAAAAAAATAAAAGCTGCCTCCGTCAATTTCTTGTTTCAAACTAAAACTTGTGATGCCGTCTGTAAACAATGATTCTGTTAAATGTTCCAAAATAAAAATTATGCAACGATTTAACACTCCAATATACTTTTTAAACTATGATCCATCATATTAAGCCATTAACACCTTTCTACAGAGAGCAAGGAAATTCAATTTTTCTCAAGGAAACTATGCTCTCTGTGGAAGAGTATAAAATGTAGAGAGTTCAGCTGAATTGAATGAAACCTGTAACTTTAACTTCATAGTTTTTAGGATCTCATGGACTCTTATTTGTATATACAAATTTCAACTCTAAGTTTCAGTTATATATTTTTAGACATTAAATACTTGAATAGTAATTATCAGTAACATAGAATGGATCATAAGTACAATCAAACATAATACAAAATAAATTGGATATATATATATATATATATATTTGTGTGTGTATATTGTAATAATATGGGGTCGGAAGGATGGGAAGACATTTCTAAAACAATTTAATTTATTAACTTCTCATCTACAATTCTATCAATGAATCTACAGAACAATTCAGCTACAAGACTATCCTATCTCTCCCCCCTCCTCTCTTGAAAGCTTACACTATATATACATATATCAGTCTTAATTTGCATGTTTCCGTTCTCTTCTTCGGAGGAAGCTCTCTAATACAAATAATTGTTGAGGAGTGCAAATTCCCCAAGAGGACTGCTAGTGACAAGGTCGCGGATAGACCCGTCACAATGTGAGCATTGTAAATATTAAAGATTAATTATTTAACCTTTTTGTATTATAGCATTTATTATCAGTCATTATACGGTTTCGACTAGGAAGAAGTCTTTCTTTTCGTCGAAAAGTTGTAACCAAATGCGACCACATCTGACAATTCTTTTTTTCATATTGTGATAAAACGCTTGATATTGGCCAGTAATATTAGAAAAATATAAAATGGTTCGAACCCTCCAAATCAGGAAATCCGAAGGATTCATATTAGAAACTGCATAAACTAGTGAGTATATCAAGCTTAGCGTTAAAGTGCATATAAATGAAACTTCCTGTCGATTCTTGTGTGAGAAATCAGGACATCTTTCTTACTTTATGTGAGATGTTTCATCTCGAAGAATAACAGTTTTCTTTTTTGAATTTAATATTATATTATTTCAGACGGTTCAACTATCTTAGAAGTAATCGTGTTGAAACATCAGTGGGAAATAGAGTGAAATAATTATCCAAATACAAAGCGAAAGGAGAGCAAAAGAAAAAGGATAAAAAATGGCCAGCTTAGATACCGAGAAAAATATGGAGGTCTCTAAAATTCTGTCTCGAATGTAATTAATAGAGAATTGGTATCCTATCACAACACGCACGATTTTGTAAAGAGAAGTTACAGTTAATACGTGCATAGTAAGTGTTAATATCATGTTTCCAATGTAATATCTCCTCGATTCTTCTTTCAGACTCCTGAGCCCCTGCATAACGGTGGACTCCCCAGTCGCCTCAGCGAAGAAGAGTGCCAGCCGCAAGCCCCGGGCTCCCCCACAGTCATCATCACAGACGCAGACGGGGCGCACACTGTGGTCACCAGCGCAGCCCAATCGCCAGGCTCAGCCGTCAACGTGTGATTATTCCATCCCCCCTACTTCATCCTTCATGGACACTCCCCCTTGCCCTCTGCTTAATTGGAATGTGAGGCTAACATGTCCCTGGCGTATTCTTATTTGATTCTAACTGAAAAGAAACTGTATTAAATTGGGCTCATAGATTCGATATAAAAAGGGTCTTTTGGATAATGAGAAATCTGAAACAAGAAATGGGTATCTTTTCAAATGTGTTGAAGCGATGGATTATCGGAAATGACTTATTTTTATAATAGATTTCAAAAAAAAAAAAAAAAAAAAAAATGGCGCGTAGGAGTTACAGAAAAGAATTCAAAAAGTAATAAAAGTCGTCTGATCTAGAATTCAGGTAACTATTATGTAAAGTAAAGAAATATTTTATAGATATTGACTTATAATGTTTTTTAAGTTCTTTATGTATCAGGTATTTCAAAAAAAATTCTGAATAAAAAATTTCTATTGAAAATATTTATCTTTGTCAGACTGCAGACGAAAATTAATATTGTTGTTTCGGAATCTTAAATCTGGTGATAACCGCAGTAAAAAAATCTTTATAAAAAAAGATAATTGTACATTCAAGGAAAATTGATTCTTTAACGCAAAAAATTTAAATTGCCGATTGAAACATTTTGCTCTTGAATTTGATAAAGAACAAATTAAATTTTAAAATTCGTTTTTGCTGTGCTCCAATAAAATAACTTGTATCGTATGAATAAACGAGAATTAAAAATTGGACTAAATGTTGATAGAAATTATTTTCCATTGCTTCTGTAAGTCCCACAGGAAACAGGTAAAATGTTGTTTTCTAATTAAAAATTTATTATAAGATTCATAGAAAGAAAAGAAATATTCATTTCTTGTAATATACGTACATAATTTTGAAGCAAAATTATTTACGGAATCTCAAAATTTAAAAATTAGAATAATGACTGTTTTAAACAATAACAAATTCCAATCCAGTTTTTAATTTCTTTTCCAAGTGTGTGTATCAATGCATTATTTAAACTTTTATTACTAATTCAGATAACAAAACCCTTTGATTGACTAAAATGTTGGGAATGTGCTTAGACAAAACAATATGTTGTCTCTCTCTATGCATATCGCTTTTTTACTTGACAATGCAGTACGCTCGAATCACAGTAGTCCGTTAATTGCCTCAGCATCGAACTGTTGCCAACACTTGCTAAGTTATTCTCGCATTATAGTCGCAAAATGAAAATAAAAATTCCAAAAGTCAACCGAGTAGTAATTGGGTAAATTAACACGTAAAACAAATCACTTAAAAAGTGTGACCTGCATCAAGTTGTTGAGAATTATTTTCGATAAAAAATTAGGAATTCTATAAAGATTCGAATTGATGACTAATATTAATAAAATGGTTGACTATTTGGAGAATTACTTTTAAAAATGCATGGCTCATTAGTAATTTTATGATTATTTATACAAATATATATAATTAAATGTCAGAAACTGCTTGTAATGAATGTGTAAATATTTGAACTAAATCAAACCAAAAAATAAAGGATTAAATAATGCATTGATCTTTCGACTTAGCCTCACTTTCCAAGTATTTCTTTTTTAAAGACTTTCATTGATGTTTCCATGCAGCCAGTATTGAAGAGATCAAATTTTGAAGCTTTGAAATATATTGTTGGTATATTGTTGTTATTTTGAAGCTGTGTTCACACTTTGCGGTAAAAGCATATAAAGAAACAATTAAAGGACCGTCGAGGTGATATTTTGGGTAAAATAAATATGGACCAATTTCTTAACACACACTTGATTTCACTGAATTTAAGTTATTTTATGCTCATTATAAAGCATAGTGTAAACACAGACATGTTATGAAATCGTATTTTTCAATTGTTTTGAGTTAAATTGATATATTACTTGTTACTGCTGTTGTTAGTTATTAGTCAAATTATTTATTAACCTTATACTTCTTGTATAATTACTGTGTTATTGGGATGTATTTCGATACATAATATGGAGTATTCTATTGCAAATGTTTGATTTTTTTTTTTAAACGTTTAAATCTGAAAATGTTTCTATGAGTAAATTGATTGGCTTTTATGTTTGAAACATTTCGGTTGTGATGAAAATGTGACGGCAAAATGTTCCATCAATCACGCCAAGGAAGCGTTTCCATTCTATGTTACAAATGAATTTCATAGAAAATCGTTCAAAAGTAAGATTATGTATTTGAATCAGTCATTTCAAAAACCACATTTCTTTCCAGTGATACGTTTTTTTTTGTCACAAACGCATCCAGAAATGTAGTCCACAATCAGAGTAAAAATCAAGAGAGTTACTGCATTCCTTCCGGTTCATACAATATAGTATAATCAATTATGTAGTCTAACTATATTGTGAATGACCAACAGTAGAAGATGAAGATAATCCACAAAAAACGATGGAGAATAGGATTTTCTTGATTATAAAAAAACATGAAGTATTGATGTTTGATATCATCATTAATTTTGATTAAAAATACGATTAATACGACTGTTTTGTTTTATTTATGCATCATTTAACTTTGTTTCTTGATAAAATATCGTAAGTTAAATACAACTTTTTTAGGTTTTACTTTTAAAATTTATTGTTAATTATTAAGGAACATTATACTCAGTTTATATTCACTTTAAAATCTAATAAACACATATCATTAAAATTAAGAAAGAATATACAAAATTATCCGTAGGGAACTAAGCTAAAACACTGTATTAAGTCACAAAGAGCCCTTGCAAATTTGTGTACTTTTATATTACACAGTTGTTATTGATTCTTAAAAACTCTGATGGTGTGATTTACGTGTTTTTTGAAATGACCTATTCAATTAATTTTAACTATAAGATTATGATTGAAAAGCTAGATCATGTATTCATATAGGTTAATCAATTTAAACAATATTTATTAAAATATTCCAATCCAGAAAACAATTTATAATTTTAAATTAGTGGAAATGTGTTAATGAGACCTGCCCCACAATTGTTTTTTCTCTTTTATTTAGTCCGAGAAACACATATCATTAAAATTAAGCAAACTAAAGTGTTCCATGCAATGTGTTCCTCGGAACAGATTTCGCCTCTAAAGGTATTCTTTTCTATGAAACCATTAAATAGTGTTTGTTTTAATTTAATTTAATTTATTATACTATTGGATATATTACAAAAACCTCAGCGTTGGCTGTTAATGGCAAATCAATGGCCCAAAAACATTCCAAGGAGGAAGCCATATTCAAAAGTAGTTCAAAATTCTTGAGGCAAAAAAATGTCTGCCTCATAACTGTCTTAAGGTTCTGAATAATTTTATTCATTTTCAGTCATTTCTTTATTCTTGATTACAAATGATTTAAGGTCAGTCGATAGGTAAATAAAAGACATGAATTTTTTATATGTTTCATTTCAATTCAATAAAAAATTTAGGAGAATTTCCTTGATATTTTTTTTTTTGAAAATTAGGTTCATTACTGGTGAAAGCAGGAATCATTAAAAACACAAAAACTTTTACGTTAAAATTCTTACGACATTTTCATTAAAACAGTAGCCCCTTTGATGTCTAATCACAAAAGTATCAATTTAACCATATTTACTGAAATGATAAATTACTTAATATAATCAATAATACTCGTTTACTTTTATTTTATTTGAGCATTTTCTCTACTGGAACTATCCTCTGATTATGCCTGTGAAAAATCCTTTTGCCTATGTCGATTTATGAAATTGATGTACCGTGATGTCAAGTTAATTTTTAAGGATGCTTTGGTGTTAGCGGACTACAATAAGGGAAAATCGAGCGAAAATGCATAAGCAAGTGTTGTTCATTCTATGTTTTCGGGCGGTTAAAAAGGGAAACAATGTTTCGCAAATTCAGTGTCTGTTTCGTATTCGAAGCCCAAGCTTTGCATGGATGCCAGTGCTAAGCCTACTTGCATAATATCCGTTCTAAACTGATTGAAGATAAGAACACATATCTTGTTGTCTTAAATAACCAATATTCTATCAGTCATTGAAGTTTAATTGTGAATGTATATATTTATGAAGATTGAGGTTATATTTTGGAATTACGGAGATAGGAATCGAATTTAATTCAAAAGCTAGGCAAAAAAGTAAGGAATTTGTTTTTCCTGGGCGACATGTTTGTTCTATACTAGCGGTCAACTTTACTCTGCATTTGCTAATTCGATTATTGGTTCTGCAGTAAGAACTGGTCAAATGCGTACGCTGTAAAGTTTAAAACAAAAGCTTCAGATGATTAATGAGTAAGTTAATTTAATTGCTCTAACATTAAAAATTCAAAAAATAACAATTGAGGGTATTTCAAACGTTACAAAATTTGTATTTCTGTTGCTTTACGAGAAGTTGAGGAAAAATTCTTATAATGCCTCGAAGGTTGATACCGCAATAAATCAGGCGAATGAAGCAGTAAATTCGATAGCTTCAGAGGATCGATTTAAGATAAAATATTTAGCATAAATTAATTAGATACTTATTTTCAAAAATTCTAAAATCTTCATAGAGTATTTATAGATCTAATAAATAAATGTACTCCATGATAGACCTCCAAATTAAGTGTGTGAGCGGATTAAAATGAAGTATCGAGTGCCTCTTGGCAATTTGACGAAAAACATGGCAAGTTAAATATAGGTCACCAAAATAATGAGGCGTAAGAAATGAACGTCACACACACATGATGACATCATAATTGAACAATAAACTGAAACGAAACCAATTCTGACGACAAAAACGGCAAATTTAAAAGTAATTATAAATGAGAATGTTAAGATTATAGTAATTTTAAGGAACTATTCTAAATCATAAATTATTACAATTATTATAATAATAATTATCATTAATATTATTTTTAACTCAAATTATTTTGAATTATTATTATTAATAATGGTTTATAAATATAACTATATTATATTGTACAATTATTCCTAAATATAATTATTTATAATTATATATATTCTAATATTATAATTACTAACAATTATTTTTTTTTATAGATGCATATATTAATTTTAGTTATTTTTTCTTTTAACTATAACTATAAATAATTATTAATTTGTACATTATAATACAATACAACGGATAAAATAAATTTAAATTTAAATTAAGAGTATTTAATAAAGAAATTTATACAACATATTGTAACATTATGTAATAAAATTTATACAAAATGTACTTATTTTTCTTAGAGTAGCTCCACTTAGGGGCATAATTTCAATCCTTTAGAGTAAACTAAGCTTTTTTAACCGGCCTTTTTTTAAAAAAAAATTAAATCTTTATTCATTTCATTCGTGCATTTTATCCAGATCATGAAAAAGACGTAAATGATATTTTTCATGCATACTTCACGGAACAACTCAAGAAACACTCCAAGTTGTTCAGCAATCACAAAGAATAGCAAATCAACTGGAAAAAAATGCTTAAAAAGCAAAAAGAACTAAGCTATGTATTACTAAAATGTCGTCTACCACTTTTGATCAATAGTAACAGAGAAAGAAAACACGTGACCTATATCTAGAAATTTCCTAGAAGAAAAGATATAAGAGTTAACAAAAATTAACTTACCAGTTTGAATCAGTTATCGACCCAAAAATCGCCATTCGCCAAGGGGCACCTGATACTTCAAAAATTCTAAAAACTTCATAGAGTATACATGGATCTAACAAATAAATGTACTCCATGAAAGGTCTCCAAATTAAATATGTAAGCGCAACACAACCGCACAATAATGGCTTTCAGAAAAAAATAAGAGGCTGAAATAAGAATTCAGCCAGTCGTATGATATGAATAACTCATCGAGATAGTCGTAAACTCATTTGGAAGCTGTGTCGAAGATACCAATTCAGAGTTTACGAATATTATTTTCTCTTAAAAAGAACTATGTCATCATATTCCGCTTTTTTTTCATCCAAGCAAACGCCTTAAGAAATATCGCCAAAAAGCGATGTTGGCTTCACAATAAACCTTAATGCTTCCTCAAATACTTATCTACTCTCATTAATCCCATTGACCTTCGAATCATCGGACTTAGCTTTAGAAGGACATCATATATATATCACATATAATATCGATTTATCAAAGAGACATTCAGTTGTAGAGTGCTAAAAGCAAACATTAAATGGAGAATTCTTGATTCTTTATTCTTATACTCTTACACGCGTGCTATATAAACTATAAAACTGTACAAGAAGTGTAAATATTTATCCTACATTACCGCTCATCCTTTACCTTGTACATAGCTAACTTTTCAAGTTCCGATATTCGATCTTTCTCTGTTCTACGAGGTTTGTCACTAGAGTTTTACACGGACTAAAGGCGTGACTGAAGAAATAAGAAACGAGCACTATTCTAAGCTACATTTCTTGCTACAAGTTCTTATTTTTAAAGCATTTACCATACGTAAACGGCACAGGTTTATAGAACTTCTTTTTTACTACATATGCATAGTTTAACACTTTAGTGTAGATTGCAGTTTTTTTTACAAAATACTAAAGGAATATCGTATCTCTACTGCGTATGTATATATATAAATATATGCATTTATATATTTACAAGAGTATAACCATTATTCCCAACGCGGGAAAAGCCACTAAAGGGTAAAAAGTTAGAGACGAAAATTACTTTTTAAAAGAACGAGCCTTGGAATTAGGGACAATAGATAAACAAGGAAATTAGCTATTATAGGTCAAAGTTGTTCTTGTGATAATTGATATGAATATTTTCAGATATTAAATTATTTTGCTCTGACAATTTGATCATAATTGTGTAAATACATTATGGCCATTTGGTTTATGCAAGTAAATTGTTCGAAAAAGAATGTTAAGGTTAGTTCACTTTAGCTTTTTTAAAGATAAAGGTTCATTAAAGTCAATTTGCTAATTTCGAAAGGTAGAGATCAAAGCTCCTAACATTCAGAAATAAAATGTTTATAAGATGCTTTGAACTGCTCTATTTTTCTGAATTTTAAAATTATTTTACTTGAGTTTTAATTCTGAATGAAGTTTATTTTACAACTTAAGAGTCTTCAATAAAATTAAGTTACAAGTTGGCAAAATTGGTGAGAATTTAAAAGGTTATTTATAAATAAGCATACAGATATTGTTGAAATTTAAAGTTTAAAAAAGTTCATTACTGAAACGACAAAATTATAAAATTGTTAGTTTATTCAAATATATATATTTAAATTGTTTTTATTTGACGTTGTTATCGATTAAAAATACTAAAAACAAATTTTGATTTAATTTTAAAATAAGGAAGCAGAAATAATAAAGTTTGGATAAGTTTTACTGATTATGAAAAACTTAACTACAACTTACTTGAGCAAAATTCCAAATTTAAATACATAGATCTGAACCTTATTTCAAAAATCTGTGATAATTGGTAAAAAGTATTAAAAAGTTCTTATTCTCTGGAACGAAGAATCTTTAACATTCAAGAAGGAACTATTCACATTATTCGATTTTCTGATTTGATAATAATCCGTCTAAAATAATACTTTTCCAAAATGAGTAAGGCATGTTTGAAAGGGAAAAAAAGCATTTTTAATAATGTTTTAGTGTTTGATTTTGATTCACAGAAGCCTTTCTACTTACAATATAAAGAATAATTATCTGGGGAAAAATATTAATTCAATTCTAGTGTAATCGAAATCGCAAGACCATTTCAAAACACCTCTGTTATAAATAATGAAAAACGTATTATAATTAAAAAAATTTAATATTTCCCATGAAATTAACATTGGTTCAGATTTCTAAAAATAAACTACAGAATGAAAATTCCAAGTATTGTTACTATACGAATTTTTTAGGAAAATTATAAATCAAAAGTAATGTTGAATTCCTACAGTGAATTTTCAAATTGCTCTAAATTCGGAAGGAAAATTAAATCTATAATTTAACAAAATTTAGAGTCATGATAAAGACATTAGTCTCTGCACTTTTTTATAATTCAATGACTCGTTGAAAATACCAAATTCGATCAAATTAATATGATAGATAAATATTAATTTAATATTATAAATAAAGACTGAACAAGTTTCCAAAAGATGTAATATTTTTCTCGAACTAGTTTTCAAGATCTGAAATTGTACAAAATCTCTGTAATTGTTGAAATAAGTTTTCAGATCAACGCTTAAATTCTTTATAAACAATGGCATTAACAAAAGACAATATTTTTTTTCATACGTTAAGTAAATGAAAGGATTGAATTCACAGAAAATGTGATAGCAAAATTCTGTTTCGTATCGCTATGAAATAAGACAGTTATCTCTCAAAAATTTAGTATCCTAACAGCAAATATTTCCACTACTGAAAAAAATTGTAAAATGCTTATGCTTTCATTTCTTTCTCTTCATGCATGTTGAGAATGAACAAACAGTTCGTAATGTAGAGTCATCAAGCGGGAAATAAATGGTTATACTCATGTAAATATGAATACTTTGAATGTAAAAAAATGGCGAATTGCGCTACGTAGATAGAGCGTTTCTTTTTCTATCGATTGCTCACTCTTTTTAACGCACTTGACAATAAGAAGCCTTCAAGCATAATTTTTACATCATTATTACACCTCATCGCTGTCATTGACGTTGGAATGAAGTTTTTCACCCAATTCTTCTTTTATCTGAATTCTATATTCGTTGCTTTCACATTATTGTTCTCTTACTTCTAATTTGATAAGATAGAAGAAAAAAAGGGAAATAGGAGTTTACATACATATTTATGTTTATGGATTACACATATTGATGGCTAATGATTGTTTTCTATCCATATTTGAACTTGTATGCTTACACAAAATGTATTCATTGTTATTTTTATGTGCTATTTGAGATATTTTTATGTACTAAATGATCAATCTTGGTATAAATAAGCTTATTGAAGCCTGAATTTTACTTTAATGATTAATAATTATAGGTGTGAATGTGTGTAAAAATGCTTTGGGTTTTAAAAATGAATAATGATTTGAAATATAGAGTGCTTTAAGCTCTGAATAGTGTCTAAATACTTTCTTCAAACGTCACATATATAATATTTATTACATATTCTTTAAAGTTTCACTTTAACATTTTTATAAAAGTGATACATGCTGTGTCGTATTTTCTCAAATATATGTCTTAATATCTGCAACGTGTTATGTTATATGCATGTTAAATGTAAAATTCCAAGCACAAAATAAGTATTTCTTTCAGGATGTTTTTCATGCATCATTGTCTTATAAATTCATTATTTCTGTTTTTAATTTCATCTAATTCACGTAATAAAGAATTTCCAGGTAATTTTCATCTTTGCTATGCAAATATTTATTTACAAGTGCAAAAGTTCGCTTTGCGTCATATATTATAATGTATTAAAATTCAGAAATTACCATAATTTTGATTATGATAATTTTATGCGCAGTACATTTATTCATACAGTTTTTATTGCTAACAATTTTATTTTTATTTTATCATTGAGAGTATAGTTATCCATGTGTGCTGTATATATAACTAAAATTTTCTGTAAGGAAGTTAATTTTAAATGTAAAAAATCAAATTCGTTTTGCGCTAGTTTGTAGAAGAAAAAAAATATGATTTTCATTTACTTAATAATGCACAAAGGTTTTGATGAAATTTTATGATGATAGATTGAAATAATAAATGATTTTTCTCATTAAAAACTAATCAAATTCTAGTTCTTTAGTTTATTATTAAGAGTTTACTGAAAAAGAATATAACAGTTGCATTCTAAAAAAATTTTTTAATTAAAAAAATGCTTTTTTTTTCAATCAATCAATAATTAAGTTTGAATTCAATATTGTTTTGATTTTCACATTGCTTTTTAGTGGATATTTAATTTTATTAGAATTTGTAAGATGATATATTATTACATAAAAGTTTTCAAATTATATCAATTTTTTTATTTTTAAGTGCTTTTTGTACAAATTGTCTTTAGAACTATAGCCCTTAGGAAAATAGTAATGTAAGTGTTATTTGGGAACAAAACCGACACAATGTTGTTTGAAATATTTTATATAGGTTTATTAAATTTGTATAATTCACCCAACTGTAAGTACAAATGTATTTTATGATTTATGTATGTAAACTATTTTTATCTTTAATGTTTGTTTTTCATACATGTTGTTATGACCATCTGTTTAATTTTAGCCTGACAAAAATGCTGTAGTTGTGAATAGGATAGTACAGATCACACCAAAAGTGAATATTTTAAATACAGTTTTTGAAAGAAAGTTACAAATATGATTATGCATAAGGAATTTAATTAAATAAGAATCTTTCGTTTAATATCAAATAAAATTTTTCTGGAAAATACATTGAATTTAATAAAATATGAAACTTAATTATGTGGTTATTTTTAAAATCTTTAGAAAATCATGAGTATAAAACTATTTCATACATCTTTGTTCATTTCTGTAAATTTTATGAAACAACTATTACGTAATTATATATATATATATATATATATATATATATATATATATATATATATTATTTAATTTTATTTCATATCATTTAATTTTAGATAATATAATTTGTATAAATTTGATAAGTACCTAAATATTAATAACTTCAATTCTTAATTTAATTAGCAATATTTCCTCACTCTTTTTAAAATTAAATTAATGTTCAGGTAAATGACCCCCCTCCCCCTTAAAAATCCTACGTTTTAAATTTTCTTATTCTTATTTAGTTTCTGTACTAAATTCTAACGTCTCCTTTTGATAATCAAATATATTTTTCTCGATAATTTCCACTCAAATTTTACTTTTGTGAACTAAAAATGTGATTAAAATCTCTTCCATAGTTTTAAACGCAAGATACGAATTTTTTACTTTATAAGATATTAATAATATCAGTATGTGTGAATCAATCATATTCATTAAAAAATCCACAGAACAACATTATTATCAAATTATGTAATTATTTACAACACTTTTTTCGAAAAATATATTCCATAATTAAAACTGGAAACGGTCTATTTAAATTGGTAGTCATTTCAAGATAATTTATAAACTAGAAGATCCTTGTTTTCCCATTGTTTTTACGACTCCTTTTTGGCATATTTTTACTGATTAATGAACCTTCTTTTTACAAATTGTATCAAAATATCAGGTATTTTAAGTGGTATCCAATAGAAAATTATTACAGAAAAACTAAAGTTGCATTTTAAAAATAAATACTTTTCAAAATTCGTTAATTTTCGAAACAAAGAGAAATAATTAATTAGACAATTAATCGAAATCATCACTGGATCCCATAATGCGATTAAAATTTAAAAAATAATTTAATAGAAAGGGAATTAATTATAGGTTTGAAAATGATCAATAAAGGCTTAAGAATGCTCGAAAGGTTTTGGTGCCTTTCTTTGAAACTGAATTTATTTTTATTGCATTCCGTCCTCATGTGGAATCATTAATAAACAATTTGATTCGAAAGATCTGAAACTTAGAGTAAACTGAAAATTTATACTTACGTAGAATCTGCATTAAAATTTGAATCTTGAAACTTTAATCCATATAAAGAAATGAAAATATTATACTTATTCTAATCTAATATATCAAAGTAACAGTACATCTCTTTCCTCACTTTTACAAAATTTCATCTTTATCTTTCTTTCAAATCAGAATAAAAATAGATATGCTCAATAAGTAGAAAACATCGTGCATCCGATATTGTGAAAGATGTAAAAAGTGCTTTTAAAATTGTCATTTTTCTTTAGTTGTTGGACACGTTTATTAAGTAATGCAGCTATTCAAATGGTACTTACGCATTATTTGTGATACACTTGTTTTGGCGATTAAATGTCTCGCCAATATATTCGATAATGACAAATACGGCACTTTTGTTGATTCAGAGTGGAAAGTGCAGGTGATTCTTATTGTTATAATGACAGAATTACGAGAACTAAGCATTTTAAAAATTGATCCAATGTTCTTTCTTATGTAAGAGGAAACAAATGTATCGCTATATATATACGTAAGTACTATCGATTCTGAAAACAATATTTATGTAATGCATCGTATATATATATTTAGATACACAGGATAGTTCAAAGGCTCTTAGACAAATTTTAAAGGAAAGTCAGACATCCCAAAACAAATCTCTTTAGAATTTCGATATACTGCCAAAATAGCTCCAGCACAATGCTAAATATATATGCAAAAATAAAACGAAAGACATGGTGGCGTACAATGAAGATTTATTGAGCACATCAATTATGAAAAATACTATTTTAGCCCACATCTTGGCACCAAAAGAATATGACAAAATCGCGCCAACAGTAGGATAGTAGGAAAATGCTAATAGGGTTGCAATATTATGAGGTTTGCCATTTCGGCGCATCTATCGTGCATTTTGTTTTTAAACGCCAAGGCATGAGCTAAAATAAGATCCAATCAAAAAATTAAAAATTTCTAATCGTTATAAAAATACAGACAGCGCTCAAAGTCAATGCCATCTGCAGAAGGATGCGTTTTGTTCGTGAACGCCTGAATTGGGAAGTATTTTTTAAAAAGTAAAGTCTGTGTTGGGGACACGTATTTTTACCTGAATAACTATTTTAACGAGATTACACCTTACTGCTGGAGAAGGTTTTTTTTATGCCGATTTAGTGGAAAACGAAATAATTGTGTCTTTCAAAAAAAAAGTCTTTCTGAAGGATGTAAACAAGGTGTCATTTGCACAGAAAAAAAATCAAACAGAAGACCGTGATTAATACAAATGCCCTCTAGTTAATTTTTGTGTCATTCGAAATAACTTATTTCTCTGGCCAAGAAGTCTTTGTGAGCCTGACTTACTTTTAAAGCTTAAGACCTTTTGAACTATCCTGTATAATACAAAAATAATCACAAGTTACTAAATATTAATTTGTTCTCAGTTGTTACATCTTAATTACATTAGCGTTGCGGAATACCTTTTAAACTTTAATTAAGTTTCATAGGATGTAAAAATCATCTGAAAAATTTCTATCTCTTAATTTGTTTCAATTATGTTGTTACTTTTAGCCTGGAATTAAGAAAAAAAAAAGTAAATATTATATTTTAATAACATATGGTCACGTGCTCCATGACTTTGACTTTACATTCGAAATATACGGCTTGTACAGAGCTTTCAATAGAGTTTAGTTGTACACTACTGTATTAAAATGTTTTTAAATCTCCAATGCTGTTACAGATAGTTTAAATTAAAAGCGACTCACCAGTTTTTAAATTTCTTTTTGTGATCTTTGAAGTTGCCATGCTGTCGACATGATGCTTGTTCGCAACAAAGTGTTTGTATTGTAAAAAAAAAAAAAAAAGAAAATGTCAGTTCTGTTCCTTTTCTGCACTTTTTCGGTGGATATGTACGATGTTTTTGATACATCTTTTGCACATTGCCTGTAATATTTTACTCTTGAATAAACTTTGTATCCTAACCTCTAGTGCCAGAATCATTATTTTTTGAATAGTTTTACAATATTATGAGACAATACAACAAAAATATTTTAAACATTTAGATAAAAATGTATATTTTTTTTACTTGAATTAATTCTGTTCCATTACAGGTAGAATTTTTTTAATATCCAGGAAATATAATATTTCTCACCGATAATATCTTAAGGAATTCTAGCGATTATTGATACAAAACAGCAAATCTATATCTTACATAAGGGCAACTGGCGAAATGTTGAAGGAGACACACTACCTGTGTGTAAGTGTGTGTGTGTGTGTGTGAGAGAGAGAGAGAGAGAGAAAAAGAGAAGTTATTTTTATCAGATATTTGTAAGAAAAGTTTATATTCACTATATTTTAACACACATGAAATTTTAATTTCAGACAGGAAAAAAAACTTCATTTTAGAACAAACTGTTATTTAAAAGTTTTTATTTTTTTTTAATATTTCAATTTTTTTAAAAATTTCCTACTACTTTTACAATTTTTATTATTTTCAAACAATTTTTTTTTTCAATTTCTTAGGGGTGTTTCTCCCAAATCTGAGGATATGTATGATTGAACTAATGTTATTTATAGCTTTAAAAAATTCTATGAAACATTACGGAAAATAGCAAAAAAGACAAAAAAATGTAATTTTATGGATCTAAAAAATTATAATTTACATTTAAATCCTTATTCTATGCCCATTTAGGCATTCCATGTATGTATCAAACGTATTATATAAAACAACCAGAAAAAGTGTCTGAACTTTATAATGATTACAAAAAAAGCCTTAGAATTTAATTACAAGTCCATAATGAAAAATAAAAATGTAAAGAAAAAAAAAACATTTTAAAACCTTAAACTCAGTGAAATATGATATGGCATACCATTAAATAAAATACAAGTAACTCACTAAATAATGTGGCTAGAGCTGTGAAATATGTACATATAGTTATTTAGAAAGGTCATACAACAAAATATTCATCATAAGGTAAATAATAAAAATTCGTTAGATAACTATCTTATTTGGAGCCTATGAGCCCCACTGCTCTTAATCTCCGTATTTTGTACTCTTTTGGAGCTGAATTTCAGTTTCTCTTGCCCAGAACTGCGATTTTATTTTAAAGCTATTTTTTAAAATAGTAGTGATTAGAAAAGGGTAATTAACTTGTAAATTTAAAAGTACATTAAAAAATTTTATAGAATGAATTTATTAGACAGAAAATTTAAGATTTTTAGTAATGAGAGAGAGCTTTCTATATAAAGTAAGAATAGTAGTATCAATGGAGCTCAACTTTAGTGACCAGTCAAAGGGGAAGCTGCTTTTCGTGTCAGTGTCTCACTTGGAACCGGTGCTTGTTAAAATTTTTGTGAGAGATCGTGTTCTGATTGGCTTTTGGATTAAATACGATTTGTGGAGAAGAATGTTCTTTGTGTCTATGGGAGTTTAAAGTTAGAATTTTTTAGAAAGAACAGGAATGAGAAATGCATAAGAATATTATAGATCTTATACATTTCTAATTTTTGGGTCAGGCTTGTAGTCGGAAATGTTTTGTAGGGAATTATTGTTGATATTCATAAGGTTATTAAAGAATTTAAAGGCTATATTTTGCATGGTGGTTCTGACAGTTGGAAACTTTATGGCAATATGGATGCCAATGTTTCTCATGAACCACCAAGCTTTGACAATTTGTCATATAATAAAATAGTTATATAAGGCTATTTTGAGGATACTGCATTCCATTCATTAAATTCCGTCACTTTCTTTATCTTAATGTTCTCTTACACAACTTTTTAAATTCCTTAAGAGCAATTTAAATAGTAGAAAACTGTGCTATTTTTTTAAATAACTGATATGTGTTTCTAAAGGAATCAGCATAATGAACAGTAATTTTTTTTAAAAAATACAGTTTAGAAGTTTGCAGGTGAATGAAATGATATGATACACTGTTAAAAAATACAAATAACTCACTAAATAATGTGGCTAAAGCTATTAAATTTTGTACATATATTTAGAATGCCCATTCAATAAAAATAAGGTAAAATTATCTTTTTCGATACTTTGACATTTTAAAGGTACTCTGCGTTCTCTTATATATATAAATTTCATTAATTTTTTTACATTAACATTCTTTAACATAACTTACTTTTAATGTCTTTAAGAGAAATTCAAATATCAAAAACCTTGTAATTTTTTTGAAAGCTGATATGGGTTTGTGAAGATACCCACATCTTAATGCTTGTATGTGGTCTGTAATTTCAGAATAGCTTTTAAGTATTAGTACTAAATTGTTATGGATAAGTATTCATAAAAATGATAAAATTCATGCTAAAAAGGCTATGATTAATTGAAAATATGGAGGGAAAAGTCATAAATAGAATGAATGTTCCCAATATATATATTCTTGAAGAAATATGTCGGTCTTGCATTTTTAGGCAATTTTACTGCCGCAGATGTAATGTTTTGAATATATCAAAGAGAAAAAGTCATCAAATAGTAAATAAAGTTTAATGGGGGCCAATATATACGAGGAAAAGTTAAATACCTAATTTAAGACTTATTGATTTTGTGACAGGCATCTTCTAAAATATTCAGCAGAGTTTAGATGTTTAATGTGCTTAGTAATTTAATTTTTCATCGTTCTGCATAGTTATAAAAGTAATTTTTCAGTTAAAAAGCTTTTTTTCTTCATCTTAGATGAATGCGGACAAATTAGAAAGATATCGTAATACACTGTTAGTCATTAAAATTGCAACAATAGGAAGGAATGATCTGACGAACGTCAAATTCACACAAAACGAAGAAGAGATTTAAGAAGAGAAGAGAAGTTATGCAAATGATTAGTATTTCAACGTTTTTCGGAGCAGCGGGAGGGAGAAACGACGTCTGAAGCACTGCATAAAAGAAAAGTTGTGCAGGGGATTTATCATTCGGAAAGCGCTTTGTAAGGTTGGGGTTTGCTCAGAATATCGTGTTATGCCTCAAATAAGAATAAATGCTTACCAGCAAGTGTCGGAATTCGATAGAGGAAGGACCATTCCTGTCGAGAGTGTGGATTATCGTTCCGTGAATTTTGCCCGTTGCACTGATCGAAATCCATTCACTGTCATGCGAATATGGGATCATGTGTTGCTGAGGATCATACTGAACAGCATGCAGGATTTCCAATCCCTTCTTTGAACGCCCGAGAGGTCAGACATATTGTGAGATGTCACTGCAAAATGGTACAAAAACATCATGGACCATTAATCAGGAAATGAGCATGTTTGCAGCGCTCCCAATATCCACTCGTGCGGTGTGATGACGTTTGCAGCAGCGTGGAACTGTCCGCACGGCGACCATTACTTCGACTTTCCTTGACAATATAGCATACAGTAGTGCACCGAACAACTAAGCTGGATACATGACTGGGTCAATGTCATCTTTTCAGACGAATCCAGGGTCTAGTTGCAGTATTCTGATGGCTGTAAACATATCTGGAGGCTCCGAAGATGCCGCTAGTCGTCTGCTTGTATTCGATATCGGCATAGAGGCCCTGCACGTTTTGGGGTAGTTTGGGCAGCCATTGAGTACACAACACGCACATCTTTAGTTCAGATCGAGGGTAATTTGAATGTAGATCGGTAAATTTCTGACCTCTTACGTCCAGTGGTTGTGCCCTATCTTTCAGGAATGCCAAATATCATTTTCCAACCAGATAATGCAAGACTATATGTAGCCCACCGTGTTCTGACCTTCCTGGATACACAGGGTATATATTGTTGCCCTGGCCTATACGGTCTCCAGATCCGTCACCCATTGAAACCATCTGGTCATGTGTCACTGAGAGACTTGCCTGTCACTCCTCTCTAGTTAAAATGGTTGATGAAGAGTGGCACAGACTAGAAGCAGCATGAAATGAGTTGATCGTTTCTCTCATCAAAGCCCATTTCGGCTCCTTGCCTAACCGGGTAAGGACCGTTTTAGCTGTTAGGGATGGCAGCTGTTTCTACTAATTTTGCATCCTTGTGAACACCCAAACTTCTGGCAAATTTAATCATTTTGTCTTCTTGCCGTATTGTTCAAGTAGAATAAATAACTTTTTTTTCATTTGCTTTCCTTCATAGTGTTGCAATTGTAATGACCACATTGTACATATTCGCCTTTAGTTACCGTTTTTTTTAAAGTATTCCAAATAGATGCAAATATTTTTTACACTTCATGTATAAAATAACTTATACAACCTTTTCAATAATGTCACTACATAGTTATTTGAAAAAATTCCTAAAGCATTATAATTTTCGAAACTTTAATATTCTTCTTTTTGCACACATTATTTTTAATTTATTTTTCCAACATTAGGCATTATTTAGAGTAAAATATTTTCGATTCACTACACACACAAACATCCTTTATGGAGCCGAAAAAAATTTGCACCTGGATCTTCTTGCACTGTACATGACTCTCGGCCGCTTTTGAACGACTCGTGCTATCGAAAACACGTTCTTTTACTGATCACAGCATCCTTAAATGCCATACGTAGCTCTTCATAAGTGTTTGTTGCTATTATTTGTGGCAACTTGTGATCACTCACCATTCAAGCTACACGTCACTCTATCACCAAGAAAACAAGCCGGCCATTCCGGCAAAGCCAGCTAGGTGTAGTTTATAGAAGCCGAAGTGAATTCAAATCCTTCTGCTACCGCCATTTAAAGAGTAGCACTGAATAGCAAGATAGTAGTCGCATCACCAGGACAGCATTCGGATATTCAAGAACTGCTTTTTCGCCTCTTCTTCTGTATTCACTTGCGGTAGTAGTATTTATTCCCAAGTAGCTGTCAGCTACTCGGGTATAAATACTTATACCGCAATTGTGCCAGCAGAATACTCGCAATTTACATAACTGTGTGGCTGTAGAAATTGGTCCATTTAACGTGCCGCCTGGTAAAAAGGTGACAAGAGGGAGAGCAGTTTAAGGAAACCTTCCACACAGCTATTAGAATCGCAACCAGAAAATAGACTGTGACACGCTTTTACCAGCGGAAAATAAGAATAGATCGATGAGTTAGTGATAATATAAAATACTTTGAAGGTGAGGAATAATACTTTTTCCATCAATTGTAAATAAATTTCTTTTTTGAATTAGCCCCGTTATCTTTTAGAATTATCTCATATACGCAATATAGCACAAATTAATTGACTGATTGTGTATTAACGTCGCAGTGAGAAGCAACCCGGATGCTGTTGGCGACGGATTTCGTTATTCTGAACCTCGATCAAGTGATGAGGACGACACTCGACCTTCTCCAAATTTTCACACCATGCCAATGAGAAGACTAGGCACCTCAAACAATTTAATTTGCATCATCCCGCTATAAGGGTGGTCTTTAGTAGTATTAGGATTCGAACACTACTCGACAGAAACAATGCCGGTCTCAAACTCGCAACCATGGTCACAAAGCTACTACGGCCATTATAATATAAAGAGACGGGTTAAATAAAACGAAAACTTTGCTTTTTTGGTATTTTCTAATCGTGGAAGTAATTTATACTTTTGCTGATAAGGTGAAAAAACAAGAAAAATCTTACCTTACTTATCATTTTTGTCATATTAATTAATTAGATGTGTTGGTTGTCTCTCTATTTCTCACAATATAAATGTGATGTTTTCAATGCGTTAATTTACTGTAGTGGCGTTGTTTATTCACCGCTCTTATTGAATAGAAATGATATAGTTGATGTGCGCGTGAGGGTGGTAGAAGAAGGAAGTGCCAAGCTTCGAAATGAACCTTCGATCAATGGAGAGAAAGATCATTAATCACCTTTAGGATTTAATCAAAAGCACGGAGACCTACATCCAACACTAGCTAATGGACCGAATATTGCTCTCTCTTGGTTCGATAGTCTTTTTTTCCCAACACTTCCTATTACCTTGCGTTGTGTATCATTTTGTGTGTGTATCAGTTTGACACAAATCTGTTCATCAATTTTCCACTTTCCGTTAAGCTAGAACCTAGAAATAGGGCACCCAAGCTGGATGAAAATATAGTCTTCAATTATAAAACTACAAACAAAAAATTGCAAAAAAAAATTTTGAAAATAAAGACCAAACAAGTTAAACATTATATATATTTTTTTTTTTGAAAAAATCCAGCACCTCTATGGGGCAAAAAAGTAAAAAAAGAACAGTACAGAAAAAAACTAATTTTTTCATCGTCTAATGAGAAATTAAATGAAAGTGTACTTAAATTGAAGATTTACCGTCATCTTAAATAAATAAAAAAAAAAGAAAAGAAAATGCAGATTTTCCAATCCAGTTGAAAGTTTTTGACTAGAAATTGAGGTATTGTACGCACTCAAACTTTTAATATTGGCACAACACTTCAGTTTTTAATCAAAATATTTCAACCAGATTAGAAAATCGTCACTTTTTTCAACTGTGAAGATAAACTGTCCTTTTCTGCACATTTTCAGTTCATTTCTAACTGGTCTAAGAAAAAAAATATTTTTTACTTTTTAGTTCCTCCCTATAAAAGTTTTTTTTTTTTGAGGTATACTTTTAGGAAAATACATGGCAGCATGTTTTTTTTTATTCCTCCTTGAATAAGTGCTGACATGAAAACAGACTTATATGATTGGTATAAACCTTTAAATTTAGTCGAATATGCTTCAAGTGAGTTCAAAATAAACACGCATGAATACTTCAATCTAATATATTAAATGAAGTGCCTTAGTAAAAATTTAAAAAAAGATGAATTTATATAATTTTTTCAATTACGTAATGCAATTACTTGTATCGGTGATGAATAATTTAATAATAAGAAAAAATTATTTTTTAAATTATAAAAAAAATCTTGCGAATTCATTTTAAGCATATTTGGTTGATATTCTAAACTCTAATTATCATTTCTGACAGTTTAAATTAAATATGAACACTGAATTAATTACAGCAGTCAAAAGTACTAGATTCCTTATTTGTGTTTGGAAATAATCGAACTAATAATAATGATCAAATTTTCCAGATTTTTGATGATTTTAATAAAATTGATAAATTATTATATACGCACAAATATATTTAACAGCTTATTTTCCTCCCACTCATTTTCTTTCGAGATTTGCATGCAGTTAACCTAGATGTAACAGGATCTTTCATTTTGACTGATTGGTAAAATTGGATAAATCTAAATATATTTTAGAGATATTTTTTTTTTAACATTTCCTGAAAATTTCACAGGGGATTTGTAAAAAGTTACTGGTTTACAACTAGGTATATGTAATTTGAGCCATTTTTCTGTTTTTGGTATCTATTTCAGTTAAAGCGTGTTAGATAATCTTAGGTCTTGGAATTTGCCCAAAAGATTCAGAATTTCCACAAATGATTTTTTAATCGTTAACGTTGAACGATAAAAAAAAGTTTTAAAAGCATATTATTAGAATTAATAATAGTGTGCAAAAATATCCAATAAGATAAAAATATAAATAAAATTTATATCTGACTTCATATTTTGTTAGTTCATAGTAATTTGTAGTAGCGTAAAATATTGATATTTTTGAAGTGTAGCAATTATGAAAACAAGGACAAAGAAAACAATCTTATTAGAAAGGATAACCAATATAACTGCGATATGTTTTTATACGCCTTAAAATGAAAGTATGGAAAATTTATCCCTTGAATAATTCATCATACAAAGAAATGGAAAAACTGAAGATCCTAAAGTATTGCCATGATACCGTGAAGGCGCCGAGGTACAATATTTCTCAACAGATTGAGAGATCTCGGGTTTGAAACCCAGTTCTGATAACGGTAAAAATCCATGCAAAAGTTTATTTAATTGTTTTCTATTTTTCGTCCTAATTTCTAAAACCTTCCAAAATATTCTTTACGTTCCTAGAGCAGTGTTTTGGAACATTCTACAGCGATATATATAAGGCCATGTATTTTCATTCAGGGAGAGTTCTCAACCAAGAGAAGTTGCTCTCAGTTTGTTTATGAAACACGTTATTCTGGTACTTATTGTGTCGTCAATAAATTCAACTTACTAAAACATCTTTATGATAGTATTAAAGATCACTAGGTTTGATTAACTGTATATTGTGTGTATTTTAGAATGAGAATGCATTATTTATTTCATTATAATAAAATATCTTTGAAAAATTCGAGTAATTTTTTACATTAGTAACTTATTCCTCGGCCAGTTATTTTGACTAGTTTTTGTAGAAATCAGCATACACAAAATCTCCGTATATCTAGTATTAAAACCAACTATAAGTCAATATTCTTTTCAAATCACATTAAAGTAAACTAATACACATTCTAATTTGTAACTGTGATGGAAAAAGAAAATTAACTTATTTTTATTTTCTTACTCTTTTCAAAGGAAATTTCAGATGGAAAACTAGAGCAAAAAGTAGTACAAAAAAATTCAAAATTGCTTTGAGTTCAATTTCTGCGTTGAGAAAAACTACAAAAAGCAATTTGCTGCTCGTTCTAAAAATGTTGTTCATTTTAGTGACATTACTTTAATATTACTTTAATAACATTATTATGTAGATTTCAGAACTGTAAAAGATTATACGTTATATCTAGAATACTCATTATTTAGAGTATAGAATTTAATTTGTGCGGTAAAAAGAAAGAAACAAACTTTGCCTCAAGTATTTGCATATTCATTTTAATCAATATGACAAAAAAGGAAAGATGGATACATAGATGGGTGGTGTACATTCTCTTTTCTTTCAAGCAGTAAGAAATCTCACATTTTGTAATTTCATGAATAAGATTAAAGCAATTACAAATAAAAAGATCTCACGCATTACTTGGGAGATATAATATTATGAATTTTCTTAACCAAACATTTCGAAAAAAAAAGTTTTATCCATTTGATATTTTTAAACTACAAATAAAGATATAAGTTTTTAAAGGTTTTCTCAACATGTACAAAGTTGAGTTTTTAAGCAGAAAAAAATTCTATTTTAAGTAAATAAGACATGCAAACAATCCCATGTGTTCAATTAAGTGCTTATCTATTTTAAGAGCACGGCTAATTACCTGAAGTCGGTTTTTAAATGATTAAGGAGAGTTGGAGCTCTTAATCCGTAAATGTGAATCAACAACCTTTTTCAAACCAATACAACTGACTAATAAGGCAGAGCAAAAACTTGAAACTCTTACCAAATAATATTCATATATATTTACATTAATTCACATATTGTCACGTTATTCTAAAGAAATCATAAAAAGTTATAATGAAGTATTAACTGGACACTTTTCCAAAATTACAAAAATCATTATTTCATAGCGGGTAGGATTCCAAAGTAGAAAATTGATCAAAATTTTCAAAAGTAATGTTATTTAGCCGAAAAGTGCTCAAATTTGAAGTTATACAAATTTTTTAAAAAATAGAGGGAAAATTTTTTTTTGTTGATACATTTGCTTAGAAAAATATGCAATTTGAGAGGGTAGGGAAATCCAATTAAAATTCAAACATTTTTTTCTTCAAATAACATGTCTAAAAATTGATATATAAGTCCTGTAGAAACTTATTTCAAACTAATGTGATTAATAGCTTCTGAGAAATTCCGCGAGCAAAATAAAATTATCTGTTTTGAGAAAAATTAAGTTAAAGTTGAAAAAAATAACCAAAAAAAAAAAAAAAAAAAAAAAATGAACCCAAAAAAAACCAAGGTAAAAACAAAAAAAAAAAAAAAAAAGATTAGTTAAATTTTATTTTTTTTCCCGGTGACTGTGGAAGTTTAGGTAGTACCATTAAACTTTTGGATACAAAATGGTCAGAAAAGATAAAATTCTATCATATATGTTTCTCACAAAGCTTTGAATTTTAAGGATCTGATGTACCTTAAATTGTTTCAAATGTTATTAAAATGATAAAATAAATTTATACAAATATTAAATGCATAAAAAGCAAATACAAATGGAACTGGGTACCCATATGATCACATATAGGAAATTACTATGTGGATATCGATCATAAGAAATGAATTGCTTATTTATGTTCTGATTATGTAATTCATAATAAATGATACTGTTACTAAGAAACAGTAGGAAACAAAACATAAAAGTCTTTTATATCAAACAAGATTAATCGTTACATTTGCAATTGCTTGATTCAGCGTATGAGCAAAAAAATCATTTGCATTGTTTAGAACACAATCCTGAGCCGAAAAACTTATATAACATTTATAAAGATTCTTTAAGAGTATCCTGAGTACATATGTTATTAAAAAAGGTTGCTTGACTGTAATCTATAAATATTTGATAGAATCTGAAAACAATCGTTCATTATTAGCATTCTAATTTATTTGCTAATGTTTTTCTTTAAAAACAATTTCTTACTTTTATACCCAAATTGTAGCCAGAAATAGCTGTAGATTTCCTATTATTTTCTTCAGGTAGCTCCATAAAATATTTTTATAGAAGATAATAAAAAAAATAATTTGAAATTAAATATATTTAAATTCTTAATTCGAAAAAAAAAATCTTTCGGTTTGGCTTTATTAGCATCGCACTAGAAGCAACAAGAATACTATTAGGGACGTCACCAATATTAAAATTTTGAACCTCGGTCAAGTGACAAGGAAGACACCTGCGCTATAATAACGCTAGCAGATCCATTTTTGCTCTGAATTGCATGTTGTTTCTAAAACTCAATATTTCTTGTCGAATCAATGACGTCATTTCAAGCAGAAAGAGATGTTCACAAGGTTACAAAAAAGTAATGTAGCATTATAAAGTGTTAACAGCATTTGTGATTTTATTTAATGTAATGCATTCTAGAGCTACTTTACGGTGATGGGCGACGGATTGAATCAGTTTGAATCCCAGTTAGATTAAAATCACACTTGACATAACTTTCCAAACATTTGCAAGTGCTTGTGAGCAGAAACAGATTTTCACTATGCCATCTCTTCCCAGGAATTCCACATGACACAATAATTGGTTGTATTCCAGATTTCCTCTAAGTATCTCAGTATAAAAGGATACATCAGAAAATAAGACTTTTTGTTTTATTCCACCAATGTATTTCAACAATGTATTTGTTAGTGTCTTATAGTAGTTAAATCTTCTATACATATCATTTATTCCGTCTGAATCGATAATTGCGTACACATTTGAATTCGTCATTACAAAAACCACAAAATTCACACAATAAGAACATTTCAGAAATGAATAAAAATCGTAAAATACACAAGTATGTGAATTTCCAAGGACTTTTTTAGCTGAATATTATGTTTAGATCTTAAGGCTTATAAATAATTTATAATATTTTTCGCATTTATGAACAATAGTTTTTTTTAAGAAAACAATCTAAAGGTCTATCTCCGACTTATATTGTTTTAAAAAGAAGAAAAGTTTTGTGGTATTTTTAAAAAAAACAGTCATAATAATTATGTTTTTAAACAAAATTAATGATCACTTACACATTAACATTTTCATGATTTTCTATCATTATGGTACATATATAATTATATTTTTCATCATTCTCATCTGGATTACATTAAACTTCTGCGGTTGGCCAGTCATTAAATAAATAAACTATCTTATTATACTTTAGCTTTTGAAGAAGAAGAAATGCAATGACTTTCGTGGTTCGTACCGAGATTGTGGACTTATCGTTACGGGCGCCTTCGTATCAAAAAAGTATGTTCGAAAACAAACTTCTGAGGGTTTTGATATGGTGAGCAGACTGAACGAATAATCCAAGGACGATGCACGAGCAGTTATGCGGGTTTTTTTTCACTCTAAAAGAATTCCAGACTCTGAAGGCTATCATGAAATTCGAAAGTATATTATATTGGTGTAAATTCAAGAAGTCATTCATAGCAGAAGGCAAGTTTACCGTCTCATGGAGTTCTGCTATTGCATTATAGCTCCTCATGATAAGCGAAAAAATAATCTTTTGGATTACTATTTGATTATAATTTACATATCAAACTGACAATATACGTGGAACGAAAAAATTTCCATCGAACACTTGAACAAAAACCTTCCATATTTTACTTTTTCACATTTATATATTACTTATTATTCTGCATATCCCTGTAAATCACTTCACAAACATGATTCCGGTAGACGTGAATGAAAAAAAAAACATTGAAGGAGTGGAGAAAGTGTTCGATATTAATTATTTAAATAATTAAAGGAATAAAAAATTATTAAAAATCATTTCATCAAAAAATTACTACTGTAGGACATTATTTTAGTTCGAAGGACAGAAAGGTTTTGCTTAAATGGCTTTATTTTCGATTCTTTTTAAAGCTATTGTATATGAAATATATCGGAGTTTTGACTGCCTCAAACGTGAATAAAAAACACAATGTTTGAGGGGAAATATGTGCCGATAAAATGTATTAAAAATAATTATAAGAAAGTAAAATAATCATAAAAAACCGAAGAAAAATATTCCGTCTGTATAATAAATTGTTTTATAACTACATACAATCCGTTCATTATTTTAGTATAAAGTAGAATATTTTTAATCGGAGCGTCTTAATATTCTATTTCTTAAAGAACGACTGTAATTTTTAGTTCAGTTGTTACAACTGGTAATCGTGTACAATTTTTGTGAATGTAAGATAGCTATAAAAAGAATATGAAATTAAAAATAATGAAAAAGTACTAAAACATTTGGAAAAAAAAGGCTATTTTCCTTCTCCAAAAAATATCTATGTTGGTAAAATCTTCTTCTTTTTATGGAAAGGTGGTATATTATTATTTCTAAGTGGAACACACAAGAGTGCTTTTTTTTCACTCTTAGTACTTTGCTTTATTTTTCAAAAGTCTTCTTTCGTCATTTTTCTTTCATCATCAGTCTTCTTTCATTCAAGCATCATATTTTTATTTAGGTTTGTAATTATTATTAGTAGTAGTAGTCTTAATGTTTCATTGCTTTGGATTTTATTTGCCTCCGTACTAAATTTATATGTAAAAATCTCTTAAAATGGCTAATTTTCCTCTAATGTTTAACAAAACACTATATTTTTCAAATCTTAATTCGGTAAAAATTTCGAGATGAATTTTTAGAATTATTCATGGTTTTCCCTCCTCCAGTTCTAACCTTTGGGCATTCTTTTCATTTGCGAAATTGTTTTTTTTAAAAACTGCCTGTCTCATTCTTTGTTTCTTTTTAACTCAAAATTTACATTAGATCCTCTTGTTGCATATTTTTACTAATTGCAATTGAATAGAGCATCTATTTACAAACACTGGTGAATCATTATAGATTTACCAATAGAGTAATGAATTTTACTTTATACAAGTAAGTGTGTGCGGTGCATAAAAATCAAGATTTCTTACCTCTTCAACAGATGATGTAACAGTATTTGTTTGGATTTTTTTTCGGTATTCAACAGGATTCTTAATTTATACCTGTAGTGTGTAAAGCCTCTATACTCACAGAAATTAATAAATGAACTGAGTATTATTAAAATTAATATGAGCATTTGTAACAATTTTTTCTTTGTTAGAAAGTTTACTTTTGCTCCAGTAGATGGCAGCACCACCAAAATTAGGTTTTCTGTTCTCTGATATTTATAACTCATAAAATGAGAAACAAATAAAACCCTACGGTAACATGCTTTTCGAATTTATCTTTTAGAAAGTAAATGATCTAATACAAAAAATAAGATACAACTTTTTTTTTACTATTTAATTTTCATAAATTAAACATTTCCGCTTGAAAATTGCAACCATTTCCATTAAATTTGTGTGAAATTCTTACCACAATTGATCCCAGTTCTAAATTTTAATGATTGTTACATTTAACATTTAATGATAAGAACGTAAAAAAAACATGGTTCCACTGATGATATTTTCTCAAATATAATGAATTAAAAAATCTAGTATTAAAATAGCATTTTTAACGACACTTTTTGACCAGTATAATAATGAGCGATGCTTCTCATGAGAATGAGATTTTTCGCAGCAGATTATTAGACAAATTCTGCATTTTCATTAGCAAGAAATTGTTTCTAGTTTCATTTCACACACATTGAAATTTAGAACTAATTCTTTAAATTAGATGTGTGTGTGAAATCTCTTGTAAAATGGAATATTATTTCAATACATTTGAAATTAAAAATTCCAAAAGCCTCGTAAAGATAAAAATTTGAATGTTGCAAAATTGATTTCAATCTGAACATCGATGACATACGACCAATGGCATACCCAGAGAATGGGGGTGCAAAGTTACATATGCACTCAACCCCCCAAGATTTTTTCTCGAAATTGTAATACTCCAGGTTAATTATTTTATTGTATTTTTATAGATGTTGAACCTTTAAAGATCAGAATTTTTGTTCTCCTCATGCTTAATTTTTTTCATCTCGAAGAGAAAAAAGGATTTCAACTAAACTAATTCGTGTGAAAAGAATAAAAAAGTTTTTGCACTGTCTGAAAGACTGTCTTTGAGTCGTTGTTTGTAGACGAAGAGAGGGGGGGATGCATCCCTTTAGAAAATTCACAACCCAAAAAAGCAAATTTTATTCTCATGGTATTTTAACTATTTTTCCAATTTTTCTAATTTTTGTAATTTTTATCACTAGATAAAATTTATATCTGTGTGTGTGTGTGTGTGTGTGTACTTGAATTGTTTTAAATAGAAGTAATAACACAAGTGGGGTAGTTCTAAACTTCATTATTTTCCGATTTTAATTTTGGAGATCTATTTCTTTTTTTCGTGTTTTGCAACAAATGCAAATAAGAACCAAAAAAATTGAAAGATAGACATTTAAATAATTTAAATCATTTTCTTGATAACAGTAGATTAATTAGAGTGCGTGGCAGACTAAGGGACTGAAATTTGTCTTATGCATCCAATTTTAATCCCTAGACATCAGAAATTATCTAATTTAATATTTCAACATTTTCGCTTAAGGAAATTGCATATTGAGTCGAAAACTTTACTTCATTGCGATGTTTAGGCAGAAATAATAGCTCGAAAAATTGTGCATGATATTGCATCGTTTGGTTGAAAAGTAAATCTATGGATCGAGAAACTCTACTTAATGGAAACGGAATAATGTTTCTGAGCAAAATATTTTCGTATGTTTTGTTTGTTTTACAACACATTCCCTATATGTTGTGAGTGTAATAGATTTAACATCATTATATTAAAAAGAATTTACACTATACGGGGTATTAGTTCTACCATATTCTTAGATATCGTCGCCAACTTTGTGGGAGCCAATTCTAATATGAGAAAATTATAAAAATCTAGATGTGAAAGGTTCTGACTATTTAGCCTCATATTTAGCTTCTAAATTTATTTTTTGAAACTTTCCACTCCCAGGTTCTCCCATTTCGGTGAGATATGGAGAGGGGGGGAGGCAGCAGTAAAGTTTCAAAGGGAACAGTGAGAAATTTAAAATTAACTTCTGAAGAATTTTTAACTGTTCTTAATCAAAAATTGAAGGTATTTTAAATAGTCAACCTCTGTGTCCTCTTTTTTTTTCATAGCCGCGGTAGCTGAGTGGTTATGGTCAAGGACTCGTGGCCAGCGGTTTAATTCGAGGGGAGAGTTCGAGCTTTGATGCCTCTAAAAACCAGCCGTGTAGTCAGGGGGGATGCACGTTTCATTTGTCGAAGCTCACAAAGTCCTCCCGTTCGCGTGGTGTGGAGGTTAGGAGAGGGAGGGAGGTGCCGGCACAGATATCCTACTCGTTACTTGACCCAGGTTTAAAATTACGAGATCCATCGCCAATAGTCTTAGAGTTGCTTCTAGTGCGAAGATAATAAAATCATTCAACCAATCGATCCTCTTTTTACCATTCCTAATGATTTTGAAAGTTTAACACCTGGTCATTTTTGATAAGTTGTCCTCTTAGAAGTGTTCCCGAACCCTACATTTCGGACATTCGATATAATAAGGTTTTGCATTGGCAATAAAACTTTAAAATTAGCCAATTGGATCCAATGGAACAAAATGATCTAAAGATTATCCAAACAATTTACTGCGATGAAGTAAATAATTATTCAAAAAAGACGACGTTTTGTCGGCTCACTCGTGTTTGTAAAGAAGGTAAGTTACTTAAAGATTCCTAGTTCATTGGTAGCATTCAAGAGGTTATACATGAGTTGTAATTAGAATTACAGATGGACTTCTCGAACGTGCCATTTTAGATAAACGTGTTTTACCCATTAAGGATACTGCATAACAAATTCGCATATGAAAGGATTTCACAAAAGAATAATTTAACTTTTTTAATTTCTCCCATTCTATAACTCACAGTAAAGGATTCATTATTATTTTCTGATACAATTCCAAATTAACCCTTAGTTTATGTGACCACTACTCGTAAAATTTTAATGAATCAATTTTTCACGCCGTCACAGATCTGTAGGGATAATCTTTTCTAGACTATTCAGTTTCAACCGAAATCCTTCAGAATTCCTTCATCCAATACCACATGAGTAACTCATGAACTAAAGAAATTCCTCCATATAAATTCGACTCAAGGTAAAATTTTCACTCTCTAGCTATGGAGGCCGGAACGGGGCTGCTGGTCTAAAAATGTATGTAAATTGGCCTTTCTGTCATCAAAAGGAATTAATGACTAACGTCAGAATTTATGTGATTATTACAGCTAACACTTCCGATACCGCTTCTACTCATCTACTAAAAATATGTTATAAGTATATACTTATATCGTGATTGTGTCTACTTGTAATGCATTTTGCCAATAATATTGAAAATTGTATTTGTGTTATAGAGTCTTAAGATATGACATTTTTTAATAAAGGTAATTTAAATTGTACTGTTATAATTAGATGTTATTCATTTGTTAAAATTTAAGTACTCTTCATTTCTATTTACAGTCTTATTTGTACTTTTACATTTTCAAACATCTGCATCGGCAGTAATCTGTAATATCTTCTAGGTGGGCGGGATGTTAGTTTTATTTTATCTCTATTATTTTTCTCGTCTTTACGTATCTTTGGCGCCGGTTCTAGTTGTTGGCACTCTTAGTTGGCGAATAAACTCTTTTTCTCTCTTTGTTTTTATGGTATTCCCATTTTTGGCTAGCATGGAATATTTATTACTATTTTTAGTCCAGATCACTTGCAACTATCGAGCTCTCCAATACTTTTGAGTACTTGCACAGCTTTGAAACAAAACCGCTGAGTACCGCCTGCATATAAGAATAAATTCTGGATTTCAGACGCCTCGTCTAACTTGATTTTCGTGTTTTTAAATAGGTCATTTAGTTTAAATTAATAATTCTTTTTTTTAAAATACAATTCAAAATAGAACCCCATTAAATGTTTCAGGTCTCGCCGACTGTGAAATTCATGATGCAATTCTATTTTTGAATGAAAAGAATATACGACCATGTGAAATCCATAGGTAATTCAGTGGGATGCACAATGATACAGTTACAAGTGTGGGAAAGATTAGAAGATAGGATCTAGAGTTAAATTCATATAGAACGAATGCATACAATGCTGTGAGAAATCGTTCCATTGGAAATAAATGAATAATCCCCCTACTGGTCTTGACATGGGACCAAGAGATTTTCATTTACATAGTCTGTCAAATAGTTACACAAACTAATCCAATGTGGTGGCTCTGAAGTTATGAATAGTCCAGCCCACTAAGAAGCTAGTACATTATAGTTCAATCATCCGTCAATACTCGTCAAACCGCCGAGATTGGAACAATGTTTGAGTTGCAATTGGTTCTATTGTTCATGTTTCCGATAGTGGAAAGGTATGTGATTACAGACCAAAAATTGAACATTAGATTTTTGGTAAGATAAAACTCTCAAGAAATTAAGGCGATGTTGACAACCGCTTATGCAATAATATTTAAGCGGATTAAGTAAGGGAAGACTAAGAATGATTCAATGCCGGGGGGAGACATTCGGCTTCCGTGGTTGAGGAAAATATTGATATGCGAGGAGTTTCTCACTTTGAATTTCTTTCTTAAGTACAATAAGTGGATTCAGCCTGCTACGTGATGGTCCTCAAACGCTTGAGGAATCGAGTGCGTTGAATGCAGCCAAACTTAGTTCATGTGTGGCCAATGACTACCTCTTCCTCACAATCCTACACATTCTGTAGTTATAGTTCTCGTATTTCTAGCCAGAAATGCGATAACTACGCTTATTCATCCATCCTACTCATCCATATTCCTTAATTCATCCATTCTACTAACCCCACGGGATTTTTTTTCCTGTTTTTCAAATGTAAAATGCTCATGCGAGGCATTTTAGGGACCCTGTTGAGACAATTAAACGAGAAATTATGAAGCAGTTAAACAGCCAAACTTTTAAGGTTCTCCTTGATGTTTCGAAAAATGGAAGCAGACTTGTGACAAATACATTTCTTCAATTGTAGAGCACAATGAAGGGTTTCAAAAGATTTTCCCTTAAATTTAGTTTAATAAATTAGTTGTCACTACACTTCACGTATTTGTTGGACAGACTTCATATTCTAGTATTTAAATCGATTTTTGAGTGTCTGGCATTTTGATGAGATAAGAATGATACCATAACATCCCAAGTAATCTCACTGGCAGCCACTTGCTATGATTCTGGTTCACAAAACCTTATATCACGATACAAAAAATGCCTAAATGTGCTGGGTGACTATGTAGAAAAGTAGTGTAGCGTTATTTACTGTGTATCTGTCCTCGTCTTTCTTTTTTTCGACACAGGAAAGGAAGTTATTTTCTGAATAACTTTGATAGTTCTTAATTTTGTTGACCCTACATTCTTACAATGTGTTGTGAGTGTACACTAGTCTCCATTTCACAAAATTACATGTGTGATTGAAAACTTTAAACTAGAAATTAGATTTTCAAGTTATAGACTTTCATTAGCATACCAATAACCAGAATATTGTTACGAAAATATGATGGCTTCCCTGTAACAGTTCTCTTATGAAGGAAAATAAACATTTACAGAGGTGTCATTAGTCAGCAAGGGAAGTTAAAGCAATAACCAGTTGGCAACCATTTTGGTTAATTTGGCGACAAATGGAAAGTTCTTGAAAGTGCTGGAATGAAGTCGATCTCTTAACGGGAAGGAACGTTACAGACTTTTCCTGAATTTTTCCATGTGACATCATACCTGGTCGAAAGAGGTACAAATATACCGAGAGTCTGAGAGGCAGGAAATCAGTCTCTTTATGAAGTCTCTGCTGATGAGATCTATCGGGAAACGACTGGAACCTGCATGCACTTTGAAGTGGAACGTGCGAGTGTGATCGGCATTTGGACCAGCTGAACTGCCGAGGAACTGACGATTACCTGGCCGAGGAAATTTATGGGGCGTCCGAAGCCTGCCTTTGAAGTGCAGGGTATTACTGCGGAGAGTTGTCCGTAGTGTGAACTTGTAAACTGGTGAATTGAACGTTGCTGATACAATTGTGTGACTGCTATTACTTGGCTGTTTTGTTCCTGTATCTGTGTTTCTAAACTGTGCAAGTGCTGTGTATTTGTTTGCACTATTGTTGTCCAAGCACTGCTACCTGTGTGTTGCCCTGATAATTTACGAATAAAGTGTCATTTGTTGTTATTCTTCGTGTTGGACTTGATTTCACTACCATACACCCAGAAATGTTTGCAACAATATGTTTCTCCTGCTCCAGAATATATCTTCTGTTAAATGGATTCGTTCGAAATCCCCCATCTTAATTTCTAGAAATTCAGATGAGATCGAAAAAAGTAAGGTGAAAGAGGAAAAAATTACGAAGCAAAACGCAGAAAATCAAACACGACAATTGGCGACGAATTGGCGACGACATTTGTAGGAAATGCAATACCGGTGTACCGACTTATCCATTAATAGCGATTTTAGCCTCAAATTATGTACATTACTATAATGCACGTAGTAATTTCTTGTTCTTATTTGGTGTATCGATGCTTTACATGTTTTAATAAAATAAATAAAATTACAATCAAAAATAAAATCGTAGAATTGTTTGAACGTATATATCTACGCAATAAAAATGACAGACATACAACGGTCAGCTATGTTGAAAGAAAAACAATAAATATTGTAGACTCAAAAAATTCAGAATGCATAGTTTCTTCAACATCTGCAATTACGTTATTCATGAAGAGAGAAACACAACAGGTGGAACAAAACATAAACAGAAATACAACAAAATAATCCACGTTTAGCACACACAATAAAAAAAGAACTTGAGTATTTTTAACAGAAAAATAAAACAGAAAATTGAATTATATATATTCAAATATATGTAGGAAATAATTCTTTAGTATATAACTATTAAACAGACAAGTGGGGAGTCTGAAAGAGCTTTTTCTACAGTTGGGTTGTTTTATACAAAAATTAGATCACGATGAAGAGACCAAAGTGTCTATAAGTCATGTTTCTTACGTGCTTATTTTTAACCCGTATTGACAGATAGGTCACGTGTTTAATGTTATATGTTTTTATTGTTTCCATCGTAGAACATTAGTCAAGTATCAGTAACCCATTTCTCTATCTACACAATTTTTTGGAAGCAACAAAAAAAAATTTCAAAATTAGAGCAGATGTTAACCAAGTGCTACCTGAGCCTTATGCCTCTAAAGAAAAGGTATTTTTCATAAATTGTATTTACAAATTACCATGACGTTGGCAAGAGGTCATAAATGAGGACGGAAATCAACTGTAAGATAATTTTTTTTGAATGTGTGAAGAAAGTTATTTACTTTCACTTTTCCTAATTGTCAGAACTTTCCAGTAGAAACCTATTACGTAATAAACTCCCCTGAAGAAATATTTGTACCTCTTCCAAAGTTAAATTTAACATGTATAGATATTCGCGTAAGCGAGATTGAAACTCAAAAGGTTGTTTAAAAATGAGCCGGAATGAAAATCGATAATAAAACTTTTATTATAAAAAATACAAAATTCAGTTATACAACAATTAATTCCTATTTTGGCATCATTATTTCATCTGTAACAAAAGCTGAGACGTCTTCGACTGACTTTTTCCAAAACATCACGCATACAACATATATTGTATCATCAAACTATTATACAAGGAGTATGTTATTACAATAAAGTTAAAAGAATTAATGTATGCATAGAGTTTATAACAAATCAAGCAGATATTTTACATGATATATTTAAAATATACATAAATACAAATACCAATACTTAAGTAACTAACAATGATCTTGAACTTGGCTATGGATTCAGATATTTCCGTCGAAATATCAACAATAAAGATATCGCATTGATGCTAGAGTGGTTGTACAGCTTTAGATGAAAATCGTTTATTGAGGGGGTTGAAAACCAAATACAAGATCTACAGTTCATTCTTATGGAAAGTGTTTTATTACCTTTCCATTGAGTATATTCCTTACTAGCACCTTACTAATACATAAACTGTTTATTAAAATATTTCTTCTCAATTTCATTTTCAAAAATATTCTGTTGTCATTCCTATGTTGTCCCAACGCTTAAAATACGAATAAGTACAGTCAAAGGACTTACTTAATCTGAAGTCACGATCATGTGATTGCTATAAAAAGAGGGAGGGGGGGGGGTACTTGATACTCGAAGCTCTGAAAAAAAAAAGTTTAAGAGCACACGCATTACTGCTTTCCAAGGGGGAACTCATGTCAGCCTAAGTGAAATTCAAATTCTGGATGTTAAGCCACAAACAAAACTAATGCGTTTTTATGTTTCCATTACTATCATGTAAATGTAAATTGCGCCAATTTGCGCTCTAAAAAATGCGTAAATCCTTTGTTTTGTTTCTTAATTGTTATGAGCAATTGTCTTCTTATTTTCTGCACTCGATCTTCATTTTTATTGTTCATTTCGAGCTTGTGATGAGAAATGTCGATTTCAAACACAATATGAGATTAATTCTCGAAATTCGAACATTTCGTGTAACAAATTTATGAGACAAATGTATATATAATCCACCCTAGAACTATTAGTAGTTGGAAAATTAAAATTAATTGCTTTTCTTCTAACGGCTCCACCCGCAGATACAATTCGTGTTTTCTTTATCATACATTTGATAAGAATTAATTTATTTCAGATTCAGGGAGAAAAACTCATGTAAAAAACCTAAAGTTCTCAAAGCTATTTTTTGGCATTTTATTCAAACGTTACATTCAAGGTATTATTAGATGTTGCAAACAATCAGAAATATTGTTCGAAATGATAATTAGTAATGAATTAGCATGTGTATAATTAATGAATAGCTAAGAATTATTATATACGTTTGTGGCCAAATAAAAAAAAACCTGGCTCTAATTACGATTCAAGTAGTGCCATCTCTAGTTTAGCACATAATTTAGAATCACTTTTTCATTTAATGCTCCCCTTATTTATTATATGAAATGAAGTAATACTCAATTTAACAGAAATAGATCGATAGTTGCTCATGGCAAAAGTACTGAACAAACCGAACTTAATTTGATATACCTTAAAGTATTAAAATAAAAACTTTATTTGTAAAGAGAATAAATAGATAAAAAACAGAAATCCTTCTAAACATATTTGAAAATCATTTTTTTTCCGAATTTTAGCATTCATATACTGTAGAAGTCTTGAGTCAGAGCCTATATCTCTTTCATTCATTTATAAATAAAACTTTCACAAAATATGCTTATTTTCCAGATTATGTTGTATGTGGATTTAAAAAAGTAAAGCTCTAAATAATTTAGGCCTTTTTTTATATTTTACGGTAACTGAAACGTCTTCAATAAGAAAAAAAAATGAGTTTATTTTGTGTGTGACAAGTGTAAATTGTCTTCACTTTTTAATATTAAAAGCAATAAAGGCTATATTTTTACTTTTAGTTTCCTGTATACTTATGAATCTCTTTGTGTTAAGGGAATCACATGAGTAAACATAAATAATTATGTATAAATATTAAAATTGCTAATTATTACCTTCAATTACATTTGTAAATCACGTACTTGTAGTTTGGTGCATCTTTACATAAAATCGATTGCGTTTATAACTTTAAAATTTCTTATAAATATAATATTTTATACACTGAACATAAATGAAACTTAAAAACTCACAATTTTAAAATAATGTTATTCAAATTTACCTTAATTTTACAACAATAACAAATATTGAGCTATACCTAAAATTTATGAGCGTTTATTAGAAATAAATTAAGCTCATTATATGGATAATAAGCTCATTTTACAATGTATAAAATATAAACGCTACGGGTAGTGTAGATAGTGTAGAAAATGTACCACAATTCTAAGAAACATATTTTGAAAAAAAACCGCAAATACAGATATTATTCTCTATGGCGAAGCATGTTTCATTATTTTTTTAATTCAATTCTCTAGAGATCTATTTATCATATTGACATAATAAAACCATAGAAGCAGAGAGAAGCGTCTTCTAATTTTCAACAGTAAAATTAAAAGAATACAAATTTTGAAGCATTGCAGTGTTTCTTTAACTATCTATCTCCTTCCGATTTTTAAGTACTTAAGAAAATAAAAATCGGAAAACAATGACAAAATTTATATTTCTCAAAACTAAAGTATTGTAGAAAGTCCACAGAAACCACGTAATAAAGTTTCGCCATCCTATTCCTTTTCGAATATGCGAGACGGGAACATGATGATGAACATCAATAGGATGGTTGAGCGATTAAAGCTGTCTTCGCGTAATGTCAAAAGAATTGAACCCGAAATTGGAACAGTTTTTCCGGTAATAAAACGATCAAACATTAATTTTCTATTCTGATTTCGCTATTTTGTAGTGAGTGAACATTTTTTAACATTACTTATTTTTATCTGAATCAATACATTTTTTTCTAGTATAAAATATATTCCATGTCCCTTCTCCTATACTAAAATATTAACAAGTTTTGAAATTTACATATTCGAGAGAAAAATGGCGCGCTTTGAAATATTCTTAAAATTTAAGAATATTGCGACATAAATGAATATGCATTTCATGGAAACATGGACACTGGAAATGTTTTCCAATTTTCTATCAGGTTCTTTGACATTAGGCTAAGACAACCTTGACTGTTATCTTAAATGCTTTTCTGAATAGTTCGAATCTCTGTGACTGTCTTGAATTCTTGTTGTCCAATAAAAAAAAAGTTGCTTGAGCAGTCGCATCCGGTGACTAGAGCACTTTTCTCCTGAGGTACACCATTAGGATAGCCACCACGAGCCCCACGAAGACGACCATAGCCAGTGCCATGAAACCCATGTATCTGGCTCGCTTTCTGCGCTTCTTCAGAAGGTGACGTTTCATGGCTTGGTCCCACTCTTCCAGTTCCCAAGGGGTCACCAGACGGTAGTTATCCTTCTGAAAGGCATAGCATTTAACTAATGGATACATATGGAATTACGTACAAAATATTATAAAGCTCCCGTCTTTTAGCCATTTTGATTTTGGGAACGTAATGTTAACCCCAAGGACTTTCATACTCAAATGTAAGCTATGTACCTATCAGAATGTAATAAAAATGAATCCAAAGAAACAAAGGACAATGAAGATTTCTGCCGAATTACATTTTCTCTCCGATTTTTAAAAATGTTTTCGAAGACCGTAAATCCCATAATCGAATCGTTAAAATTGTCAAAACATTTTTAATAGTCAGAGGAAAAAAAAATGAAATTCTGCAAAACCTCTCATTATTAAATGCTCTTTCGGTTGCGCTTTTAATACATTCAAATAGGTAAAATAACCTAGATATGGGGAAGAAAGTATAAATTCCATACAATTAATATTAAGTTCACGAAATCAAAATGAATGGGAGCTTTAATTGGACATAGGGATATCAAGAGTTTCAATAAATCTGAAATACGACTACAGTACTTCATTGAGTTAGAGTGCACATAAATTTTCTAGCCAATAATGTCAGGAAATCTTTCCACGAGGCGGTATCGTAAAGTGTTAATTATTACTAGAAACAATCGAAACATCTGGATAAAATTTACTTTGCATATTAATTGATCCTTATGAACATAATGTTGTAAATTACAGCTATTCATGTTGAAAATCTTAAGAATAATATAAAAAAATTAAGTTCCTATACCATAATTAATTTTTAGTAATAATTAAAACTTTACGATTCTGCGTTTTACTTCAATCTATGGCTTCGTGGAACCAAACAATTAACACGAACAACTATATATATAAATTACAACAATATTTACATATGGATCCATTGATATGCAGAATAAATTTGTTTCAGATATCTGGGTTATTTTTCAGTAAAATAATTAAAACCTTACGGTAATCTCTCGTACATCATTTGAAAAAACCGTCAATGTTATCAATAAAGAAATACTTTTTGAACTTTAACTCTTGCGGAATTATGTTATCAATCATAGATAATAATAAAAAAAAAGTAACTTGAGTTAAATTCTGATTCACGTTAATTAACAATTCGTTCGTGTATATCACATTGAGATTTCAATCTTTTTTTTATAAATATTTTTTATGAACATCAACATTTAATATAAGGTATGTGGTAATTACGACTAAAAAGATTTAAAGTATGTTCACGAGTTATTAAGAAGTAGCAGATGACTGTGGATTCGCAAAATTACAGAAAAGATTTTTGTCTAAAAACACAGAGCCTATAGACCTTATCTTATAAAATAATTTATAAGTTTATAAATAGCTTAAATGTGTATTTTAAGTAATATATATTTAGGGCTTATGCATTCCTTCAAAGACTTTTTTACGCACATTAAAACCATAGACATAAATAATCTTATTCCTTTAGTTTCATATTACGTTTATTTTTACAAAAGTATCCAATTTTGTATTAGAAAACATTAGTGAAAAAGGGAGTTTTAGTAATTCATAGTAATAAAAAATATTTTTTAGAACTCGGCGACAAGTTTGCGATTCAAACCGTGTGTATGTGCGTGTATGTACAAGTGAAGTTAAAAGTGATTCATACATCCCGAGAGACGTCACGATGTTACTACATTTCACTGAAATATGATCGGTTGATTTTATATCCATTAATAGTTTTGAATATTTATAAATCTCACAACAATAATTTTATTCAAATACAAATAAGCAGTAACATCATTATTTAATTGATATTTTAAAGAAATGGTTAAATCGTTATACAATATTACAATGACATTGTGAATGTGTGTTAAAAGCATATTACCAGATTCTTAAGTTTCTTGCTCGTTTTATCGGGTAGTTTTCCGTTCTTAAGGACGCTTTCCTGCGATCCCGAGGACAGGTTGCTGGTGCTTCTGGTGTCTGTCGCGTCTCCCTTTTTACTCGACTCTTCCGGAATGGGTGGGGAGGTGGACGTCCTCTCGGACGGAGAAGCTTCGGGGATGGTTTCTGAGCGAAACTTGACACGTCGTCCCCCAAATTCTGATTTCCCCACTCGGCAAGTACACAAGGGCTGTTAAACAGTGGAATATGATTAGTTTTTATTACTGCATAGCAAATTCTTATAGTTTGTGTCGTATGTTGCAATAACGCGACGAAGTTTAGCCTCAAGTTTAATTAACTTAAATACAGGGTGTCCGAAACAAATGTCCCTAATTTAAACAGTCGAATAAGAGAAATCTATTCGCGGTACGTTGGTGATATTAGGCAAATTTGGCTGCTGATTTCTTATATTTTGATTAAAAAAATTATTTTTCGCGTGTGACGCACGTGCACTTTTTTCAGCAGAAAAATGACTTAACCTTAAGAGAAGGCGCAGATTGTTGTCTGGTATACAAATCTGTGGTAACATTACGAAGAATGTCTCGAGCAGTTTTTGAAGCAAATCCACCCAATTATAATATATTAAAAAGTGGCTAAAAACGTTTCTCGATACAGGAAGTGTGCAGAAAATACTCGGAGGTAATCAGTATTCATTTGCTGAAGCACGTGAGGAAAATGTTCGACAAACTTTCGTTCGCAGCCCTAGTAAATCGATCAGAAGACAACTCCTGCCTTATCTATGTCACGATCAACTAATCATTATGTGCTTCGTCAAAAACTGAGGCTGAATGAGTAAAAAATACATATTGTGCAGAAACTGCAAACGAATGATGGCCTCAGTGTTTTGATGTGGAGATATTAACTCTCATCGACAATTTACGATATATTTTAAACCGCATTTTTTTTTTCAAATGAACCACCATTTCATGTGAGTAACAAAGTGAATGACCACATCTGCAGAATTTGGGGCTCAGAAAATCTTCACGCAGTACAAAAAGTGATAAGAAACAATCCGAAAACTAGTGTTTGGTGTGCTCTTTCCCATGCCGCAGTCATAGAAACTGGGCAACCGGTTGAATATCCTCAGAGCTACTAAGGAAGCCCACGTAGATATGCACTGATTTTTAATAAACACTTTGGAAGCCCTTTCTTTCTAATTTTAATTTTCTCGTATGCTAACATAAGAAAGTAACATTAACATGTGTTACGTGCAGCAATTTCATCAAATTAAGGACATTTCATTCAGACACCTTGTATTTTCAGTTTTTGATGAACCAGAGCCAATTAAGATTAAGCAAGCACTAAGAAGTTCTATTAAGTTAGCTAAATAACTAACATACTCTCATCTTTAGAGGTATAACAAAAATATAAATATCATCTTGAAGTAAGCAATTATAATTAACGGAAGTTGAAATCAAATACAAGTTTCAGCTAAGAAAACTCGCGAATTCTATGTATTCAAAAATGCATGTCACAGTGATGTTTGGTGATATTTGTATAGTAGTAGCAAGAAAGGAAGTTCACAATATCAATTTATTCTCCTATTTCCTTCTGAAAACATACGTTCTTAAATTATTTACATTAATATAGGATGTACTCGCACCAAGTTTATGAGCTTCTAGGAAGGGTAGGGTGCACCTAGACGACTCAGAATCGTTAAGCAGTGTTGGGTCGGAAATACTTGCCAGATGTTGTTGATGGAATTGCAAGTGCGCTGAAGTTCCGAGTGTTCGCGCAAGAAAGATTCATTTCACACCCGGACGCTGCGGTAGTTGGGTGGCTGAAAACACAAACGTGAAGCTTGCAGATAGGAATCTCCCATTCGGGGATTCAGAGAGCATTGTTTTCGTTGAGACAAAGGTTCAAATCTTGATGATACAAAAGGTACGTCCTGTAACAGGGCTGATCCACATTAAATCTGTCGAGGCTCCAAGTCCTCACGTTGATATTGGTGTAGAAGTTTGGAGAACGAGGTGCTAGCTCAGGTGTCGAACTCGTTACTTTATCGAGGCTCGAAATTATAAGGTCCGTCGTTAATAGCTCTCGTGTTGCTTCTCAGTATGATGTTAATAAGCAATCACATCACATAAAATCTTAAATTTTCCAGAAATTTTTCGATTTGGAGCTAAGACGCCCTCAGCACCAAATGGACATGAGCCTGAGCTCTTTGGAAAAAGTAGAATCGAATAGAAAATAATAAAATCATACAAGGTAAAAGAATCGGACAAATAAGAGTGACCTCGCTAAGACCAAATGTTAAAGTTACCTCTATTGATCTAGACTTATGGTGGATATTTATCGATTTAATAAGGTTATAGTAAAATGACAATTATTATCAAGTTTCTCACAAAAAAAAGTTTCAAAATTGATATCTTAGAGAAGGGTCTCAGCTTAGGTTGTTATTGAGAGAGGCATCTTCAAATAGAAAAATATTTAAGTATTTTGTTTTTTTAAGGAAATATTGAAAACTTAGCTATTGTTGTAAAATATCAATATGCAAAAAAAAATTATGTTGGGAGTTACGTTTTTAGTTTAGTTTTTATTAACGTCGCACTAGAAGCAACACTAGGGCTATTGGCGACGAACCCCGTAATTTTGAACATCGGTAAAGTGATGAGGATGACACCTGAGCTGGCATTCACTCTCCTAACTTTCACACCACGCCATTGGGAGGGTTTTGGGCCCCAACAAATTTAAAGAACATTTTATATTGGGAAAATATATAGTAATAACCACTTTGTGGAATTAATTGTTGAAAACTTAGAGGTTTAAAGTGTAACTAATTTTAGAGAATGCTTACTTAACACAAAATCCGAATTATCTGCGTTTTTCTTCGTTTTTAAAGAGGTAAACAAAAAAAAAAGAATAAAGTATCCACAAATAACTTTTGAAATTTTTTGATATTAATCTTCCAGTAGAAATGCGAATAACGCTTGTGATTTTAAATTAAAATTGGAGATATTCTGCTATGATATTGAATTAGTTTAACTTTTAGTGATAGAGATTTATACAGTTAGTAAATTCACGCCTTCGAATATGTGTTTGAAACTCAAATAGACATAATTCTACATTTTTTTCTGACCTTTTCATTAAAAAAAGCATTTATGTACGACTTTTGAGCATGTATTAAGATCACTATTGCGCGTGTTGCTGAAGCATATGGACAACAATATGAATTTCTTCAGAATAGTTACCTCGGCAGGAGTTATTCCTCTGAGCGAAGCTCTTCCATAAGCATAATCCTTCACCAGAAACAGCCAACAATCATCACATGAACAAAGAGAGGAGCTGAAAGTGCTGTCGTCTGAAACCGATCGCCTCACGGCATGGTGCCGATGAAAGTATCCATTGTCTAAATGTCTAGAATGTCTGGAATGCCGCACTTTGCCGGCTGGACCATTCGAACGAAGTGTGTCTCTCCTGCTGCGAAGTCGACGAATCAAATCTCTCTCTTCTCGAGATAGGTCCGATGTCCAGCTGTCGGTGTACTTGGCCCTACGTTTTCTATGAAGACCAGTCAAGATATCGTAGTAATCGTCACACTGTCCGCGTTTCAAAGGTGCCTCGCCGTCGTAGGAATGTCTCTTACAACGCTTACAGGCTTTCGATCGACTTTGCAAAGTTCTTCGTTCCTTCGTATTTCGTTTTGCTTGAACAGGCGAAGCGACATCGTCTTCCTTCTGAGGTTCAAGTTGAGGAGTGGCAGCTGTGGAGGGCTCATTCGGAGCATTCGGGGCTTCGGAAGATATTTGATCTCCGCGAGTAATTCCGCTGTCTTCAGCTTCTTCTGTATCTTTTTGTGGTGATGCCACGGTAGGTACTGTTTTAGAAATGCTTGCTTTCCGTTTCGATTCTGGCGATCGACTAGATTTGGAAAGGTTTCCGCTCTGTTTTCGGACAATTTCGGCTTTGGGTTTGGCTAGAGCGCTTGAAGATTCCTTTGCTGCTGTGCTAGAAGCAGCCTTATTTAATTTTAGACTTGCTTCTCTTAGTAGTTTATCGTCTGTTTTGGTTGGAGAAGGAGCAGAATATTTCTCTTTCGAACTGGACTGAATTGATTCGTTAACTTTTTCTTTTTTGGAAATTGGTTCGTTGAACGAACTTTTTATCTGAGTAGTATTAACAGGTTTTGAAGATGCAACTTGAGTTGTCTTTTTCAGACTGGATTCGATTGGTTTATCATCTACATTTTCTATGTGTTTGTTAGTTACGCCAGTATCACTTGATGCTACGGTTTTGTTCCTAGATAGACTTGAATCAGTTCTAGTTTTCACTTCTGTCAGAACAGAGTTATTATCTACTTTCGATACTGCTTCAGAAGATGTTATTTTTGTTTCCTTAACACTTGTTTTATTATTTAAGGGACCATTTTTCTTCGGTTCTACGGGAGGTGGAGGAGGAAAATTGAAAATCTTAGACAACGATTCTTTTTCGCGATCGTCTTCTAGCAACGAACTTTGGGCTTTGTTTTTATCTTTCGAATTCTGTTCTTTGGACACGTCTTTTCGATTGGAGGAATGTAAAAAGGATGACACTTTCAACACAGAGGAACTATTTTCAGTGTTCTGCCCTTGAAACTTCTTGATTAATTCATCGATTGCTCTCTTCCTGAACGATTTCGGTTTCATTTCCGAAACTTGATCCTCTTTGGAAACGGGAGATGCTTCGGAATTCTTAGAACTATCTGCAGTTATTCCAGTGGAAGAGGATGGAACTGCAGATAACTCCGCAACTTGTTCGGTTTTGGCACTTTCAACAGAAGTCACTTGTTTGTCTTGATTCTGTTTAATTGAAGACGGCTCACTAGGTTTTGATACAGAAAGCTGTTCATTAGATTTGGATACAGAAATTTGTTCATTAGATTTAGTTACAGATGGCTGTTCGCTAGTTTTTGAAATGGATGGTTGTTCATTAGGTTTTGATACTGAAGATTGTTCACTAGATTTTGTATTAGAAACGCCATTCTTTGCTACATTATAGGATTCGTGCACTTTAAAATCCGATGTCAGTTCTTTTTTCAGTTCCGGGTGCGATTTAATTATCTGATGCAATCTAGAAGTCCTAGGTTTGTTATCACTCGATTCAAATTTTTCTGAAGGCATGTTATTGTTTTCCATACTTTCCACAACAATATCTTTCAGATCGTCGATTTCCTTATGCTTTGGCTCGGGCGTGTCTGAAATTTGTTCTTCGGAGAGTTCGTCATTAATCAAACTGTTGTCCAGAGCGATATTTATTTGATTGATGACATCATCTGGATTTTCTTCTATGGCATTGGACTCTGGTGGATCTATAGGAATGGAGATGTCCACGAGGTCCAGATCGACGCCGGTTGTCGAGGTTCTGTCTCCGTTGGGGGACTCAGAGTCATGTCTTAGAGAAGAAGCTACAGATCCTTCGCTATCTTCGTATATGGGGTTGACCTTGGAAGGGTCGTCAGAAGGGCTCTCAATATCTTCAGGAAGAAGTGAAGGTTTCCTTCTGTGCGCTTTCCAGTGGCCAAGCAAGTGTCTTAACATGCTCCTTTCCTAGAAAATAAAGAATTTATTTAAGTACTCGATTTTCCTTCTCAGCAGATTTCAATACATAGTTTTTTCTGGAAAAGAATTCTCTTTGACTTATAAGCCGGAATAAAATGAAAATTGTAATTTTACCTTTTGAATTTGAGATTTAATTTCTAATAATTCGATAACACAATAGATATCCATAGTATAATTGCAATATTATACTTTCGAATTTTTCTTTTCCCAAAATTATATAGTTCTGATTTTTAAAAAAATTGCTAGTTTTAAATTACTTTGGATTTCAAAAAATATATTCATCTCCTCAATTCTATTCATGACACTTTAATAATTCTAACTGAATCAACGTAAGTCATGCTTCCTTTATTGGGAGAGAGTTTCAATTCAACCAAGTCCCCAAGTATTAGTTAAAGACGGGAACGAACGACAGAGAGCACATATCATTTGATGAAGTTTTCAGAAATAGATAGTATCAAATATTATTTTTAAGGAATGAACATGTAGCAGGAAAAAAGATATCTTTCCCCAAAACAATGTCCATTAACTACTGTATTATTTAAGGAATTCCTCATTAAGCATTACAGTAAAGGTAAGTTTAATCAGGCTATATCTATATTAAGAATTACCTGTCTTTGCAACTGGTTGATCTTTATAGGTATAGATACTGGTTTTTTAAATTTAATTATTTCAAACTTTAAATTAGGTTTGTTTTATCTTATTAGTTATTTTTTTTAAAAAAAAATTGCTGGTTAACTCATTTGTTAGGAATAACTTCGCTACAACACATAATTAATTCAAGAGGGTTGTTGAGTTTTTTTAATACTTCATTATAAAAAAACAATTAATGGAATAAATAACAAATGATATTTGACTAATAACTAATAAAATACATTAAATTGAAGCATTTCAGTACATAAGTCATGAATTTCCTGAGTATAAATTTTCCGCATACAAAGTACCCACCAATAACACCAAGAATACATTGCAAGTACCTATCTACCAAAACGTTTAGTCCTAATTCAGTCCTATTTCTGAATCTCGCGCCAGATATGATCACATGACATCGCCGTGAGCGATATTCAAGTCAACACCAATGACCCAACCCCACCGGATGACGGCCTACACAAAATAAATAACATCATTCATTTGAATCCACCGTGATTATTATTAAAAATTATCGATATGTAAATTTTATTTTTATTTATTATTCTTAAGACTTTACTACATAATCACCCCTTTAGAGATATGAATTTCTCCCAACATTTATTGACCTTTCGATAACCGTCAATGTAGAAATCAGCAGAATGAACCCTCCACATGGCAATGTACTACGCCTTCACTTTACTTCCGTCTTCATTCAATCTATGCCTTCCTGAATCCGATGAAATTAACTGAACAGCTGCCATTTACAACATTATGTATAAAAGGATCAATTAATATATTCAGAATAAATTTTATCCATGTATCTAGGTTGCTCCTTACTTTAATGATACCCCTCCGTAACGTTGTGAAGTATGTTAATTACGATCAGCCAGATGGAGCTCTCCCTGCTGGAAAAACTTTATAAAAGTATGTTCAGCCTTGTTTTAAAGAAATATATATTATGAAATAAATCGAAGAGAGAAATGGTGTAAGTCTCTGTTTATAGAGAAAGAGAGAGTTGTATATTTCAGTGATTGGAGGAATTGAGAGATTTTATTTATTAATGTCACTCTAAGAAGCAACTTGGGGACTTTTGGTGATGGACTGTGAAGCTTTGAACTGTATAACGTCTGCCCTGCATTGCTCGGTTCTTGCTTCATATCTTTTTAATTTATATTAGGCAATAATGATCAAATACCAATTGAAGACACATAAGAACAAAGCAGAATTCTTTATTATTATCAATATTAAATATCTAAAGTCGCTCTCAAAAAATCCTAATTTATGATTAAGTAAGAAGTCTTATTCGTTCTTACCAATTCATTCGTTCTTAATTCTGCCATCCTCATCAATAGTAACTTTTTGGCTTATAATATTTTGAGTACAGCTCTCTTCAATCAACAAAAAATATAGAAGAATTTCAATATCAATAACAATTCTACGACAGCAAGTCGTTATTTTTTTATTCCCTTTTTCTCCATTAATTGCATATCTTTTATACATCATAATATCTAAATCACTTCACTTTACTTCTAGTCTTCATCTAATTTACCTAATCACATTTTCTCTTGTTTGGAAGAAATTGTAACTTTATGCAATTCAAGTAGATAAAAAAAATTTGCCCAACGTTTGTGAAGTGAAACTCACAATTATCCCAAGGTCAAAAAGGGACGAGGACAAAGCACCTCACTCTCCAAACTTCTACACCACTCCAACGTGAGCCCCATGAATACTTATCCTAATCTTTTAACTCTTGTCTGCAAGAAATAATAAGTCTTTTGTTTGTTGCCGACCTCTAGTAGTTATAGATACGTTTCTCTCTCCATTTCTATGGATATATTATATCACTTTGGTGAAGTCACGCATCAAATATTACTCCACTGATTCCTGAAGAAACTTTGCAATGTTGATTACAAAACTGTAACGCTCATTTTATCAAAAGCATTTTTATTATCCGAAAATATTAATCGGAAATCGAGAGCCCATTGAACGGTCATTCCATGATCGAGCGGTTCAAATCTCATGCCAACCATGACACGAAACGTAAACCGATCTTCATTTCGTCCCAATAAAAAAAACCCGTTAATTACTGCGCTTCATAACCGCTTCATCGTGATGGACACGACGGTCCACCTCACGATCTGCTTCGGTTGAGAACACGAGAGTTATAAAATGCCTTTGCGTGACCCTGTAGCATCGAATGAGAGGGAAAATAAAAAAAAATCCAATTCGAATTGGAAGTGGTTATCATCATTTACAACTACTCGGCTGGAGTTTATGGGTACCTTTCATAATTTTAGTGCTTCTTTTCATCGATACTTCATCTCCGAAGCATTTAGTTTACTGGATCAGTGGGTGTTTATTGCTGCTAACATTGATGAAAGAGAGTGTTTTTGGATATTAAGGCTTCGGTCATCTCATATGTGGAAAAGAGTACCAACAGAGTCAATCAAATGGATGAGTAACACAGTAGTCTGGCGGTATAACGACCGTTCGTGGCCCGAGAAAATGAGGTCGAAACACAAAAGAGTCGATGTAATGAAATTAAACTTAACCTTATGATCCGCTGGCTTTCCTTTTCGCCCGATTTCTGATTGCAAAGCGAATGAGATATTAAATTACAGGTTTGATTTTGATTTGCGTCACACCAGAGCAATATTGTGACTTATTGATGTCTGTCCGAGATTCGATGTTTTTGGTTTTATTTACTCTCGTCAAACTTTAGAAATATTCGTATAAACTATTGGTTATGATTTGGGGTCATTCGGTAATATACAGAATAAATGTTTCCAAAAGGAGGATCCAAATATCACAAAAGAAGATGCTTTTCAAAGTGATGTTGACGGCTATCAATTCTGAAGAGATGCTATGAAGAATAGAATGAAAACAAAATGAGCTTACATGATAGACTTTTCAATGGAAACGGTTATCAGGTGTTTGACAAGCAAAAAAGAACACAGTGAATTTTCTCTAATTTTGGTTATTTATATTTCGAGACACACTAACATGTGTCTTTAATTGAATGTCTAGTAGAAATTTTACTTTTTCTTCCTCGTAAATCTTACAATAATGAGAATTAAATGAGAGAAATAAATACAATTGTGTGTTGGCACTTTTAAAATAATTATTCTTCTATCAACCCAATTCAAAGTTACCTAATCAAAATACATGTTATAACGCTGAATACAACTTGTATCCACGGAGAGAGACATAAGCAGGATTGTTTTCTATGCATGTGAACAATCAAATTTATATCTCATTATAGTTACATCATCTGGTATTAAGTTATACACACTATATCATATAACTAGGAACATTATTTAAATTCAAGATGCAGTAATTTTATAAAGGGAGAATTTAATTAGAGATATTTTGATCATGTGTGTATGTGCGCAAATCTTAAAGAGGAATTGATTTATTGATTGAGTATTAACGTCACATTTAGAAGATACAGAAAGGCTATTAGCGACGGACTTAATAATTTTGAATCTCAGTCAAGGACAAGAACGACACCTAAGTTGTCACCTCCCTTTCCAAATTTCCCCACCACACCAAAGCGAGAAAACTTGAAGCCTCCACAGAAATAATGTTCATCAGCTCTTCTACACAATGGATCTTGAGTGGCATCAGGACTCGAACACAGGACTCGACAGAAACAACGCCGGCCATGAGCTCGCGACCATGAACACTCTGCTAAAACTGCCATCATAAAGAAAGAAATAAAATATTAAAATTGCTTCCTTTTTTTTGTATGATTTAGCAATTTGAACTTTTTCCTCTCCGATGATGTTATTCTATTTACTTCAATGAATGAAAATTTGAAATTCTTAGAGTTTTTTTACACAAGCCACTTCAAATCCATCTTCATTTTTTTTTCAGCATCTGAATTTCTGTTATATTCGTTTTTCTCAATATCTATCAAATAAAATATATAGTTTTGAATTGTTTTGGCATGTTTGTTTCATCATGTAAAATACCTTACAATAAGGATTTCATTTTTAATTCTTTTTTATTAAAGTTTTTGGAAGAATGACAAACTTTTCAATAAATATCTTGAAAAAAATATCAGTATCTTTTAATTAAAAGAATGTATGATGAATATGAGAAGGAATGATATATATATTATATACATACATAGATGTACTTGCAGAATATAACAATCACACACATTAAAATTTGCTCTACACATTTCTCTTTAAATCACAAAATGTTGTAGTTCAATGCTTCCGTATTCTTAAGGGAAAATGTGTAAGAAATAATAATGTAGAAGAAGAGCATTCCTAGTTCCATTGAGCACATACAAATTTAAATAATGTAATATAGAATTAGTTTAGGGGAAGAAAATCAGAAATAAATATTCTCTTTGATAAAATATTGAAAAAATTATTTCAATCGAATATCATTTAAAACATTGATAATATATTTAAAAAAAAACATCTAAATTATTTCAAATACACATAACTCATTTTTGAGATCAAATCTCAAGAACGTATAAACTGAATGCCGAAAAGGCTTATCCAAACAGGAGTCAACACATAGTATGGAATTTACAATGCACAGATAAATCTTAAAAGGTCAAATGCTACAAACACGAGTATAACAGTCATTAAAATAAACATTTGTAATGCTAAAGAAAAAAGTAAAACGTACCGAAGTGATAGAATTAGCAAATAAAAATTAAAGTCTCGTCTAAAGATTATGAGACTCAATGGCCAATAAATAACACCACCTGTAAAGCGGAAGTACACGTGCTTTGAAGGTCACATCTGCATACTCGATTTATATTTTTCAAAATGTCGGCTCTATTCATTAGAAGTTCTATCGTTTGTGATAACTGTAAAGGACACGAATGATAAATTTTTCAATAACAAGCACCGGCAAGTTATGAAAAAAACGAAATGAATTCAAGAATTATAATTAAATAAAATATCTGCTTATATTAAACTATTTCAATATATAATTCAAATTTCTAGTGTATCGCAAATTTCTTCGCCCTGTTAAAAATCATTCATAGAATTATAAGTAGGTTTTTCTGAAATTAATTTATTACGCTGGCGTAAGCGCATAAGAATCGAATTTCACTTTCTATCCTCATACTCTGGAGTCAATGTCAAGTGTTTCCCACTTTGGGTGTGTTTAATCCCATTTTCGAAGCATATTTCAACAAAAGGAGAGACAAAACTATAGTTATCTTTCATGTCAAACCACTCAAAAGCCTTGAATTCAGTCTTTATACTACTTGAAACAACGGTTTTGAGTTAAAACAAGTTGTTTTGCCAGATACTAGTTTATTATTTCCCAGAAGAATGAAATTTGATATTGACGAAAATAGTTTCTGTAATTCCCATTAAATTTTCAAAGTGAAACAAATTGCGTCTTCAATGCCACGAAAAGCTTACGATAAATAAAATTCGTTCAATAAATAAATACTCTGCGAACTCGAACTCGGAAAATCTTTATTTTTTCAATAAATTTATGCAGCAGCATTTGCTTAATGGATATGGTCGCGAGCTCGTAAGAGGCTTTGTTTCGTTGCGTCGTGTGTTCGAATCCTTATGCCTCTAAGGACCCACCGTTTAGCGGAGACGGTAACGCTAAATTTGTCGACTCTCCAAGTTCTCCCGTGGGCGTGGTGTAAAAGTTTGGAGAGGGAGGTTCCAGCTCCGGTGTCATTCTCGTCACTTGACTAAGGTTCACAATTACAAAGTCTGTCACCAATAGCCTGCGTGTTGTTTCAAAGTACGAGGTTAATAAAATCCTTCAATCAAATTCCAAATAATTGCTCAAATTATGGAATCGTACAACTAATCAGGCTGACTGATTAATTGTTTATAACCTCACACTCAGAAGAAACTCGAGAAATAATGGCGATGGACCTCGCAGTTATAGCAATACCTGAGTTACCACACCAAAATTCGACACAATTCCAGTGAGGAGATACTGAGCTCGTCGAATATAAAGTGCATCAGCCCCGCCATACGCTGAATCTTTAGTGAAATTAGGATTCGAGTTTAATACTCGATTAAAACAATGCGCGAGTTCGTGAACATGACAACTCGACTACCGCTACGATTGTTCCGAGAACTACCCAAGGAACAATTATATCTAATTGCAAAAGAAGAATAAATAAATTATTGGCTTAAATATGCTAATACGCTGTCGTATTGTTTATATATATATATATATATATATATATATGAACAACTCTAGAACATATGCATAAAAATATTTCCGAATCAGTTCTCAGATTTTTTTTCAATTTTATATTCTTGGTTTTGCAACCATCTTTTAGTAATATATTTCGTTGTTAGGGTTAGTTAGGGCTAAAAGCAGAATAACACAGCTTAACAGATTTAAGCCTGTTACAACATTCAATATATCATTTGTAAATTTTTATATCTTTCCCAAAAATGTTTTTGGTTTTTAAAATATTTTTTTCAAATTTCATATATTTTAATTTTCTCTGTTTTTTGATTTATTGCTTAGCTTGTTGTAACCTTTCCTTGTATCGAAGTGTCCGCGCTTTATTATTACTAATGAGGTATGCTGTATTTTATGAATTCGAGTGACATATGTCCTCGGAATGTTTCAGTGATCTTTCAAAATTATTTTCGACAACTTTCTCGCCATTTCAACATCCTTTTTCTACCATTTTATAACTTATAGATTTTTGTCTTGATTTAGGGCACATAGTGCTGGGCGCAGCTTAGCGTCAAATGAGGCCCTTGTGCCAATAAAACCAGCCCACTTTATTGGGTGGATCTGCCGCATTTGAAACTTTATTATTAAACCAACTAATTGGCGATGAAAAGTTTGATTCGTTCAAATAAAAAACTTGTTTCGAATTTCGCCCGCAGATGAGGCATTATCGTAAAAACAAGACTAACAAAATTCATGATGAAAAATTCAACACATTTATTTCATAGAAATAAATGCAAATCGCATACATCATTAACATGTGCAAACCCAATCTCAATGTGCAAGTCCCTTGTGGCTCGAACTTCGAAACGTCATTTCTGAATTACAGCGTCAAACCCATTTTTTCCCAGTGAAACACGTTATCAACTAAATGCAAGGTTGAACAGTACCATCTATGGACGAAATTCGAAACTATTTTTTATTTATGCAAACAAAACTTTTCAGCGTTGGAAGCATTATGGTCCAAACTATACTTTCGCAAGCCATTTGTTTGGTTTTATAATAATTTTTAAAATGTGACTAGGATTTTTGGTACACCCGATACAACCGTCCAGTACAATATGTTCCATGTTTCTTCTAGTACAGAATATTTCTAAATTTTGAGAACGACATATGTGATGAAATAGTATCACCCGTCTCGTCTGTCATGTTAAATATTACACTAATCACAAATTTGAATTTCCACTTAAATTCAAGCACAAGTAAAGTAATTAAATGGTCAATTATGTTTCAAAATAGAGTTTATTAACTATCTAATAAGGAGAATGCTATCAACCAGTACCAGGTCTCATGCTGTGAATACTACCAACTTCCAAAATATATCAAAGCATAAGCTTAACGTAATGTTATGATACGAGTAAATTCTCCAAACTGTTATTCCACCAGACAGCAGCGTACCATAGTCTCTATAAATCACGTGAACAAGCAGGAAACTCGCGCGCGTTTCACAAGAGCACTCTTCCTCCAACCGTAACCTTATATATCTCAATTTAATTATTTGTCGCTTTTATACGACTTGAATATATCGATCCACTCCAATTCAAAAATTTACTCATTTTTCACAACCACCTTTTGTTTGGTTAGAAAGAAGTCGAAAATTTAAATATAAAATAAGAAATAAGCACTAGATGTTAGTTGAGGGAAGTTTCGCAAATAGCCCATGTCAGAGAACAGGATATATAAATGTGGCTAGATACAAGAACTAGCATTTTTATTGGTTGATTGGTTTTATTAGCGTCGTACAAGAAGCAACAACTTGGAGAAAGGTGACGGACCTCGTAATTTTGAACCTCGATCTAATAACGAGGACGATATCTAGCTGGCACCTTTCTATCCAAACTTCCACACCACACCATCGGGAGGTCTTTGAGCCTCGTCAGATTTAACGCGCATCAGCCCCGGCTACACGGCGGGTTTTATATGGTATCAAGATTCGAACCCACGACTCGACGAAAACCACCGGCTGCGTGTCCGTAACCGTGACCAGTAGGCTAACGCAGCCATTTTTTTTATTATTATAATAACTCTGAAAATATACATCCTGTGTTTGGGTCCCATTCCTTAATTTACGCGAAGACAGTCTCGATGTCATATCAAAACACTTTCCTTTTTTAAATTTAAATTACACGGCTCATGCTAATAGAATTTGTTTATAAGATATTGATTGATAAATAAAATAAACGAAACGCTTTTACGCCGGCAAGAAATCTTAAAGAAGTGCTCCTAAAACTCTTACCTCGCTAACTGTCGAATTATTTCTTGTCCAGAGAAAGTTTTCATCGAAATTTGTTCCCAGTCGCGTTTCATACTAAACTGCTCTTAACTAGTTTAATGAAAAGACCATTCGATAAAGAGCTTAATCTACGTTCCATTTTAAGTAATTTGTTCGCGAAACGAAACACAAATAAAACATAAATTCCCATGAGAACAGTTGAATGCAATCCATTCTGTCCAATGTCACGTAATGCCTTATGTCATGCCGGTGCACACAGTAATTGGTTGAATGAAAATCAGAAGAGGAAGCCAGTGCCTTTCTTTTGTTAATCCAAGTGTCTGGGGGTAATTTTGCCTCTAAACAACTTGTATAAAAGTTGCAAACTAGTTAAAGAATGTTAACAGTCGGATTTCACTGACATTTTGATGAAGCAAAAGGACAACGGGAGTATTTTTATAAGATGGATTGTGGTTAATATGTGAATGAGTGCAGGAATTTTTTTTATATCTGAGCTAAAACTATTCATTCAACGTTTGTTTCTATCTGAAAACTCATACAAACCTAATTAAGGTCTCTCTTGATTTGTTAAGATTGAAACTGATTGATTGATGATTACCGTTTAATGGCCCAAGGTCCAGAATAGGATAAGTGATGTCAATCACTGACAAAGGAATTAAATAGAGATAATATCAATTCAAAATAATTGAATTGAATTAAAATTATGAGCATGAAGGACAAAAAAATGTGATACGAAATTAAATTGAGGTAAAATTGAGTTCGAGACTAAAAGTTCTTGCACATTAGATTCAAGAAATTATGTATTAACACAGAGAATTTTTTTTCAAAAAAATAAGGAAAAGTAGTAACCTATACCACAATAAATTTTATGCTTCCTGTAAATATATATTCTTACAAGAAGATGACAAAATGAGAACAGCCACTTTCTCTACTTTATAATGAATTAGAAACAAGTAATTTTGAAAATTGATCAATATGTAAAGATTTATTTTGCATTTTCATTTTACAACAACAATAGTTACATAGCACTCAAAACAAATCAATTTAATAATTTATCGTGCGCTTTCATTTTAATATTTTAACGAAATGTTATTATCTATTTTAGTATTTTATCGGTTTGCTAAGATTTTAATATTAAATTTAATAATTAGATTTTCATCGCATTGTCGTTTGTTTTTCAATCTTTTTGTTGTCTAAAGTTGACATTGTTTTCTTATTTCAGAAGCTTTTATATTTTGAGAGCTATGACAAAATGGTGGGGAATAAGCAATAAAGATAGCTTCAAAAATATATATATAATTTATTTTACAAATTTTAAATTAGTCTTTCAAGACAGAACTATTTTTTCCGAGTAATGATATTACCAGATTTGTAAAGCTAATAGAAAGTATTCTAGAACTCAACAAATTATGCAGTGGCTCCCCAAATTGAGTATACACCACTTTTATTTCATTTTAAAGATATAAAACAGTATAATTAAATGGTTATTTAAGATTAATATTTATAACAACAATACAATGATCATTGCAAAATGTATTAGACTAAGAAATAAAAATGAAGAAACGATAATGTTTTAATTGCCATAATTTTTACTTCGAAGTTATATATTTCTAAACCACAAAATTGAGTATGCACTTAGTACACAAACAATTACTTACTTTTTTTTTTAAAAGAAAAACGTAAATTAATATTTGTGCATATTTTTCTTCATTTTGCACACCTTCCAAAATGTGTGAATTGCTTTGAAAAAGTTTTAGTTGTTTCGCTGGATATTTTGAACTATTTTTCTTGTAATATTGTATATATATATATATATATTATTATATTATATTACTCCTACGGAATTCTTACTTTCGTACTCAAACCTAGACTATTTTATTTATTTGAATGCAGTGAAGTGCTCATGAAAGAGCAAAAAATAACGAAGGTTTCTGTGGAATAACATTTTTCACCGATTTTTAAAAATATACTTACACTTATTTTAATTATTCATTTGTAATTTTTCAATTCTTTAAAAATTATTTCTAAAAATCGATGAAAATGTTATTCTACAGAAACCTTCATTATTTTTTGCTCATAATGACTTCACTACATTCAAATAAATAAAATAGTCTAGGTTTGAGGACAAAAGTAAAAATTCCGTAGGATGAACTTTACGTTATCGGAATCAAAATGCTTAGTATACGTGAGCCGTTAGTGTAATAATTTGCAAGGATTAAGAGATGACCGCATGTAAATTAGATTTTTCATTTGTTTGTCAGTATGTTTTACTTATTACCACAAAGAGCATATCAACGCATGTAGCTTCCATAAAAACTGTTTCCTCATCAATTAACAAGTGTTCTTTGCTTATTTCGTACACACAGAAAATTTTTTTATTAATTTTTTGAAAATCGGATATATCAGTGGAGAATTATTTCTACGCTATGAATTTTTAATCTGATATTACAAACCACCAATAAAATTGGCACATAAGTTTAAAAAATATTTTTAATATTCGACTGAAGGAGGAAAAAGAAAATAAAACTTTAACAAAGAAACTTTATTTAGAAAAGTGTTTTACTTCTGTAAAGCTATGGTTTCCTACAAAGGCACAGCCTTTATTCGGAAGCCGCAATTTTGCGATGGAGGACTTCATTATTCATCCAAGTCAAGTCTTTGAAAATACAGCCTAAGAAAATACAGCCGCCTTCTCGTTGACTTACGTTCTCCTGACACTCAGCGCATTTTAGGAAATCATTCCATATGATTTACATAAGCAACATTTTAGTGTCTCCTGCAACACCGCGACCGCCATATAAAGGTTCTGCTTTCCTAAGAAGCCATAGCTTAAGACTCGCTAGACGATGTAAGCATTGAATATGTATAAACATTTAATTTACTATAAAACTAACTGATTGCAAGCGACGAAGCGTTTGAACTGTTCGTGACATTTTTGAATCAAATAAGTGGAAGTAGTGAAACATTGGTATCACACTTCCTCGTTACTTGATTACGTTAAAATGACAAGGTACGTTGCTATTTGAACAATTATATTTAACGATCACGTTCAAATGATAAAATGACAAGGTTCGTCGCCAATAGCCCCCATGATGATTTTAAGTGCAACATTAATAAAATATCAATAAATTAAATCAACCAAACCCACAAAACAGAAATCTGATCTTGATTTTTCTATTCAAAAGTGTACTACATATAGGAGCGCTCTCAAAATCGTTGATCGCAAATTCTCGCCAACTGCTTCAGTGAAATGCTCTTTAAATATCAACTCTTTTAATCAAAAGAAATGAAAGGAAATTTTGCGATTAAAACAATTGCAATGGATTTCAAATAATTGCGTGTGAGAATTATTCAGACAAAACTCGCCGATAATTCTACTTAAGCTTCGGGCATAATATTCGGAGGCTATCCATTTTAAATTAGACAAACCTATTGTGACCACAACCATTTCGTAAGTCCCTGACTGACCCCAAAACTCCGATGGATAACAGAGCAGCTTCAGTTCAAAGGCCAACTACCGACTACAGGTATTTCTTCAAGACAATTACGCAGCCTTGAGTCCTGGAGTCCTGCAAAACTACAACACAATGAATTGCGAGTCAAGGATATCTGTTCGTGATACAAGGAGAGACAGTTATCCGTCTAATCTTGGTATAAAACAAAGTTTCAAAGACATTGCGTGAAACTCACTGCATAACAATATTATTGATATATCTGTTGACGCCAAGTTTGGCTTCGCATCCAGTGTGAAAAGATGCACAGAATCTTCTCTAGGCTATCATATTTCGAGGTTTAAATAGTTTACTTCGTCACAATTTTAGACGGACGATGTAAATTCATTTCAAACGTTTTTAGACAGGTTATTTGATTTTATAATATTTTTATGTCTTCGATTATGCTAATATTAGTTCGCCTTTATTGTTTACCAATGAAACTGAAAGGAGTAATTTCTACCTATAAAAATCAACCTCTGACACTGTGACTTGGGCTAATCGCGAATTTCTCTTCACTAACCTCTGGGACTTTTATTTATTTAAATTGAATAAAATTACAATTTCTTCCCAAAAAAAATGAAACGTGATTAGGTAAATTATATGAAGATAAGAAGTTGTGACGGGTCTATCCACGACCTTGTCACTAGCAGTCCTCTTGGGGAGTTTTCACTTCTCAACAATTATTTGTATTAGAGATTTTCCTCCGAAGAAGAGAACGGAAACATGCAAATTAAGACTAATATATGTATATATAGTGTAAGCTTTCAAGAGAGGAGAGGGGAGAGATAGGATAGGATAGGATAGACTTCTAGCTGAATTGTTCAGTAAATTGATTGATAAATAAACTAATTGTTTTAGAGATGCCTTCCGTACCTTCCCGCCAAACGCCATTACAAAGTGCAGTGTGAGACTCAGATATAATGATAAATAAATAAAACATTATTAATGGAAAATGAAGGGGGATAGATAATAACGACTCGCTTACATAAAATTGTAATTAGGATTGAAACTCTTTCATTAGTTTTGGAAATTGAAGAGAGTTCCTCTAAAAATATTAAGCTACGTAGTTACTGTTGATGAGAGTCGTTGAATTAAGAACCAGTGAACTGGTAAGATAAGATTTCTTTTTTATATCATAAATTAGGATTGGGAATTAGGTTGAGATTCTAGAGAGAGAGACATTAGTTATTTTTCTGAGATAATTAATAAACCATTTTAAGTTGTTCTTGCTTGTCTTCAGTTCGGGTTAAATTAAACTAATAAGATATGGCACAAGAGCCGGGTAATGAAAGGCAGATGTTATAACACTTCCACTCTTCCACCTTTCGCCATATGCTACCAATAGCATGGTTGCCTTCAAAACATACTTTCATGGAATACATAGAATAGAATATATTATTTATTCACATACATGTATACCAGCATATGCCGATACAATGGATTAATTTTAGTTAACATCACACTAGAAACTGAACGAGGACTTTCACGAGAATCATTTGAACCAGTTTGAACCACGATCACACAACGAAGACGTTATCTAAAGTGGCACCACGTTCCCTACATCCCTTTCTAACCAACGCAAAGACTTTGAGCTCCTTACAGATACAACTATATCAACATCGCTACACGACAGTCTTTGGAAATAAGAGACCAAAGCCTGTCAACGATCGATTATGATTATTTTTCTCTACCATCGTATGCTATTAAAGTTACTTCCTATGTAAATAAATTCATTTACAAATTTCATAGGAAAAATCTCGTAAATTACTTCCTAGGCTGAAGTAATTACATATTCCCGTTAATTATACTGACAAAAAATGATCATAGTTTATTTATTTCAAAGTTCAATAAATATATTTTGAATAATTTTAAGAAATGTTCTCTGCAAAGTTTTGCAACGAACAGATTTAGGCCGCCAAAGGTGCTAACTTTTTTTTAAAAAAAAAATTAATTATTCAATTAAATATTTGAGTAAAAGCAAACGATGAAATATTGAAGGGAATAATACGATTCTTTTTAGGAATTAAAATTAAAGCACATGATAAATTATTAAATTGAATATCTTAAACTAAATGCCATAAAAGGAATTAATTTTTATACATGTTTTTATTTCAATCCAATAAAAATTTTAGAAAGAATTTATATATTACGACATATTTTTGAAAATTGAATTCATTCATGATGAAAGAATTATCAGACATTTACTCAGAAACGTTTAAGATAACATTTTAAAAAGTGCTTGGTTCACCATCTTGTCGTTGACTAAAACAATAGCCCATCTGGTGGCTATCATGAAAATGCAGAAAAGTGTATGAAGAATGCTCAAATTTGCACTTTAACTAAAATGCAAATTTTGAACTTCATTCCGTAGCATCTTATTATGTTGTCAGTTGATTCTGAAGACTTCCTAGGTCTTATTCCACGCTGACCTCACACCTAAACTATCAAAGCAACTGATAGACAGAAACAAAACAAAAAAGACTGAACAAGTGACAAAGATCAACAAAATTGGAGATTGAAAAGGAAAGTCACACGTATAGGATCAATAGAATTCATTCTTATACACTTATAACACAATTCTACAAATGACTTTTTGACCGAATTACTGAAATGCATTTGGGTTTTAACAACAAAGCTATATGCTAATGATTCTCATAACACATTTGATCCTGCAATTAATTGATTATGTTAGTACAAGTGTATTGTTTGATTTTCTTACATTAATTTTGATTTATATTTAAATATTATGAACTCCTTATTTGTAATGCACAATCAACAACTTAAGATCACTGAGACGTTATGACAAGGAAAAGATATTTTATTTTATGTCAAATTTATAGATGCCAAGCTTTTTTTATAAAATTAAAAAGCACTAGAAGTCATATTTTATTATTGAGATATATGTATACATATATGCATCTGCTTATGTAAAGCAATTCATATTTATGTAAATAAATATTTAGGAGTAATTAATAATCAAAAGCTGAATTTATATTTGTAATCCATATATATACTTTACTGAGTTTTTTAGTTTTTATTAACGTCGCACTAGAAGCAACACGAGAGCTATTGGCGACGGACCTCGTAATTTTGAAACACGGTCAAGTGACGAGGACGATACCTGAGCTGGCTGCCCCCTCTCCTAACATCCACACCACACCAACGGGAGGACTTTGGGCCCTGAACAGATTTAACGTGCATCAGCCCCGGCTACACAGCGGGTCTTTGGCGGCCAAGGATCGAACCCGCGACTGAACGAAAACCGCCGGCCGCTAGTCCACGACCTTGACCACTGGGCTACCGCGGCCCCATACCTTACTGAATTTATACAAATAGAATTTACAGTAAGTTTTCTTTAAAATTCTTAGTTTAAGGCGACTGAATTGGATTAAAAATTTAATTTTCCCCAAAAAAACTGTAGCGAGAGTGGTAATTCCTCCACTTTATTGAAACCTTCTCCCTCAATCGTAGCCACTGATGAGCTGTATCGTAAAAAAAGCTTTTAGAAAGATACTGAGCAATGTCCGATACAGATTCAGAATATTTTGTCGGTGGCAATTTGAGGGAAAGCACTTCAGATTGTTCTGACGGCAGTGATTCTGGTATCTAAATAAAGAGCTTAGATGAGGGATTTTGAAATGTAGAAAGGTTTTAGCGGATTCTGATGCATTTCTCTCTTCTTTTAACCTATGGTGCTACTTTATGACATTATTCAATTGGAGTACCTCACCTTGTGAACAAATCGTGACTTAAGTAAATTAAATTTTATATGTAAGAAGTGTTATGAACAGGAAATTATCATATAGAGAGGTTGGAAGAATACGATAGAAAGACTGTGGTGTTAAAGTGCCGAGAGGAGAAAGATGTTTTGTGCAAAATTTTGAAATTGTAGCTCACACGATGTTGATGCAAGAAAGTTAATAGCTGATATTTATAGTCTGGTAATATTTATAGTTGTATTAATAGGTGATATTTATAGCTGATATTCATCATCGGATAGCTGATATTTAAATCGAACTTAGTTTACAAGAGTTTATTCATGAGTCAGATCTAGTTCTGTTGATACTGAGGTAAGTAGAATTTTTAATTTGAATCTTTGATTGAGAAAGGGAGATAGTAACCGTTCCACATTCTGAATAATAGTTACTTTGTGATCATTCCATGGAATAGAATAAAACTAATTTAATTTTCCTAACTGAGACTCTTTGTTACTGAACATTTATTCACTTTCGATGGCTCCGAACCTCAATAGCGAAATGGGAGCGTCTCAGAGTTTGAAACCAATTGTAACACTGGGTTAATCGAGATCTGGTCTCTTCACCAATCTCGGGGACTTTTTGGCATAACGACAAGCTTATGGATGTTGTAGATTGGAGCGAGTTATCATAATCAATTGTTTATATTGAAGGTAGTTAGATGGGACTCCTGATCAGAATAATAGGAGTTGAATACGTTATAAACGAAAAGCATTTGAATCGGAACGAATGGTTAGCTAATACTTTATTGTTTGAATAAAAACTAGAATTAATTGAATTAAGAGGGATTCAAGAAAGAGAGTGATCTCGTATATTATTTAATAAACAATAAAGTATTTGTCCTGCTCTTGCGCATTTTCAAATTTAGTTTTGGGCTTGTTGACTACTTAATAAAATCTCAAGATGTCTGTGGAGTTAAATAATGAAGGAGGTTTGCAACAAAATTGAAGGTAGAAAGTCCCGATCCCATCATGAATTTTTCCATTTTGGGGAATTCTTGGTTGCATGTTTCAAGGTTACAAAATTTGTTCATACTTGCATTCAAATAAAGAATTATTCAAACATTAACTAGAAAAAGATTATTTTGGGCAGTGTTTCACGGAAAAATTTAACCTTAAATGGTCACGAGAGTTAGAAAAGTCAATTCAAAATATCTCGGAAAAATAATTATCATTGAGAAAAAAAATAACGTTTTTATAAGTAACATAATTATTGTTCACCTAGAATTTAAATAAAAATATTAAAAAGAGAACACAATACACTTGAAATTGTTTCATCAGTACATTCATAAACTTTATTCCTATTGAAAACCCTCATTATGAATAAATTGCACGTTTACATTCAAAATTCTTTCTATAATTGCCCCTAACAATTAAAAAAACATTTATATAAATGGTTTCATTCCTAATACCACGAGAATTTAAAAACAATTTCTTTATTATCACTTTGATACAAATTAATAGTATTAAAATTTTACAATGCTTTTCATCGCAATAATTATTAAATAAATATTCAAATGTTGAAGCTTAATTAAATAAGGATTTGAACCTTGAGACATATGTAACAACTTTGAGATTATCATTCATTGGTCAAATACAAAATGCAATTAATAGTTATAATTGGAAAGTTTTTGGTTGAAGTTTCAAAAACAACAATTGTATATTATGCTAATGAATTTATTCTCAAAATGAGAGTTCCCCCGCCCCGCTCTCTACCGAATTACTCATTGGCTCCATTTAATTCTTCTTTTATTAAAAATATTATTTTGGCGTTATTCATTACTTTATGGATAGTAATTAACTGTTCATTCAAAAGGTAATTTTTCGAACAAAGATATTTTTTGAAGAAAAGCCGATGACCTTCACTGGACTAAAATTCACACGCGCAAAACTTGCTCTATATTTCCGCAAACAAAAACAGGAGAAAAGTACAAATACGGGAATTATGTTTTTTGTGCAAAAGTAAAGGGAATTGTCGTACCTATAACTCGTTTTGAATATAAATAACTTCTGAAACGCCGGCACGTAGACACTATAACTCACGATGAATACGAAAAGAATGTTTTGTTTAAAAAGTTTTCTTGTCCATCCCAAACATGGACAAAGTGACAAAGTGAGAAAAGACGTATTCAGATTTTCTAAATGCATCTCTTTCGGTTGACCCACTTTTTCTGTTTCTTGAGGCAATTTAGTCTGACTCTTTAAAATTTGGTGCTCTGTGCTTCTGATAAAATGTAAGGTCATTGTAAAGAGCAAAATATCCAATTATATTCGAAGTACAGTCAAACCTTTATTCTTGTATGACTAATACTTTTTCACAAAAATTCACGATACATAAATACTTACTTGTAGTAAAATGTAAGTTAAGGCAACCGAAACCTTAAAATGTTTCAAATTTTGCATTTTTTGAACAATTTCGTCTATTAAAATTTAGAGGGCGCTTTTCGATATATTTTTTTCAAAATATGTTTTTAACACGTTGAATGGTGCACTGATTTAGCTAATCTCACCGGGGGGATCAATTTGTTTTCCAAAACTTTTGTTAAAATGGTTTTTATGATTGTTCACTTATAGATTGCTGTATATTTTTTACTTAATGACTGCTTTTATTGTTGTTGTTGTTTTGGTGGTCACGTGGTCGTAACAATGAGCATTTTATGTGGGGACGAAGTGTGAGCATTTCTTAAATTATTTCCTTTTTTTTTTACAGATATTAAATTAAAATAGCTAGAATGGGTCTTACCGATGAAGAACTGACTGCTGAACTGAAATAGTTAAGAAGATTCTCAGACGATTTTATAGAAGACAGTGACTTTTTTTTTTTATCTTACATTGATAATTCGGGTACAAATTCAGAAGATGATGGAACTCCACCGGTTATTCTAGTGACGACAGTGACCTTTGGTCATTCTTGTTAATTGCAGAAAATGGCAACAATTGCCTTCACTCTTTCATATACTGGTGTTCATGGAAAAGTTCTGGTCGCTTTTTTCAAATGCTTTATTAAAGACAACGTATGATCTTTATTAATAACTGATGGTAATTAGTTATCGAATAGGTAATCACATTCTTTTGTTTCGTTGTAATTATTCGTAATTATTTCGTTGTAATGTATTGTGTAGTGGTCGTGGACTTCCGGCCGGCGTTGTTATCATCGAGTAGTTTAGATGCTACAAAAGACCCACCGTGTAGGGAGGCTGATGACCATTAAATCTAGTCGAGGTCCCAAGTCCTCCCATTGGATTTGAGATAGAAGTGCCTACTCAGGTGTTTTCCTCGTCACTAGACCAAGATTCAAAATTTCGGGGTCCATCGCCAATAGCTCTCGTGTACAACCTCAGTGGGACGTGAATAACACAATACTATACAATAAATTTTTTAAACAAATAAAAGAACTAATTGTATTAAAACATATCTAAATTTATTATCAAAAATGTGTTGAAGACTTGATAGCTACTGATTTCTTGATTGTTTGTTTATTGACATTCGCGTTCACCTCAATCATCCATAAATATTATTCAGTACTCAAAAATCGTTTGATTCGTTAATTACTTAGTACCATCTCACTGAGAAGAAACAAGAGAGAAATTGGTGACGCACCTCGTAATTTTGAACCATAATCAACTGACGGGAACACCACAGAGGTAGAACCCCACTCTCTAAATTTCCTCACCACGCCAGGTGAGGACTGAGCCGCGACAGATTTAACGTGCATCAGCCCTTTTGAGCTACGAATCTTTAGTGGAAACATGATTTAAGCCCGCGTTTCGATTGATATCGGTTTGACTCTAAAACCACTCGACTATCGCGGTTTGCAATAGCCTGTTGAGTAATTCTAATATGTGATGTTAATGTAAACAAACAAGCCGGCTTTGGTTCCCTTGTTCATGGTAAAGCTATCAGTAATTGTAAATCTAAACTTGAATCCAAGACTGTCTTGAAACAGTTTTCTTTCCACTTCGTCCCCATTGATATCTGAAATCGACTTAATCTATTCGAACCCATTGTTTAGAAGAGCGATTATAAAAATATCTAAAGGGAACAGAAATTTAGATTACGTAGAGGACACGCGATAGCAATTCGTACAAAAGAGCATTGTTCGTAACCGTTAGTCTCGTTTTGTTACAAAAATTATTACTCTTTAAAAAAAAGGGTATAATAACTACTGATAATAAAGGAGAGTTAGACGTGCTTTCATAGAACCCGTTATTTTCCCAAATTGAAAAAGCATTCATAAAAAAGTTGAATTTATTCTTTATTTCCTATTTTGCGAGTTAATTCTTTGTCATAAGATATTCAATTTTCTCTCCCTTTAAAATGAAAACTTTTCACCGATAACAATCAGTAAGTTGCGACAGACTTCACGAAATCCAGAAATAAGTTTCAGAAAAATAATGAGTTGGGTAAAACAACTTAGATTACCTTAAAACTTTCTTTAATCAATATGCTATTATTGAAAGAAAGATTTTAGATTGTTTCAGGAATGAAGGTACTTAAGGTTGTCTTCGTCTAGTGTCAAAGAATTCGATTGAAACTTCGAACACATTTCCTGGTAGAAAATTGCTCAACGTTTCATATAAGTTTGTGATATTGTAACACATACATCCATTTATGATTCAAAATAATCTTAAAATTTAGGGACATTCCAAAAAGCACTCAATTTTTTATGTAAAAAGTTTTAAATTTTTTTAGCATTATAGTATCGGAGACAAAATTTAGATCACATTTTAACCCAGAAAAAATGGATTGATTCGCACATAAATGAGCAATACTGTAAAATGCCCTATTCTCTAAATAATGGCGAAGACAGAATGGGATTTTAAATTTGAAACATTTTTTAATCAGATTAAGTGTTCCGAATCAGGATTCTATTCTTTTTCATCACTCGCGAAAACTGCCTTGAGTTATGCCCAACTGTTAGTATTAGTTCGTAAATTTGCAGCTTTTACGAAATATTTTTGGATTATTTTTTTTAAATGGACTCATTTTAGTTACGGAATTTTTTATTTTCAATCATCTTCGGGGTGTCATAGAAGCTTAGGATCAAATTTGAGAATATTTCGAATATCGAAGACTCAATACTTTTTGTCGCTGATCCCAAGGAATAGAGAAAATATGAGGGCTCTATCGAATTTTCTTTCCATTAACACTTTGCGAACTTTTTTAACGCTGCTGAATTGAAAAATTTCTCCAGTGAATGAAATGGTGTAATAAATTTAATCCAGGCCATATATAAGTAGATAAGAATTTAATATTAAACTTGGTAATTTAAGGAGAGATAAAGATATTGAGTTGAAAATATCAAGTGAACCATCTGTATCTGCTTTAGGTGTGAATCCAGATAGTCTCCACAAAACGTACAAGGATTCAAACCTTTCTTCATTCTTCTTAAGGCTATAAAACCCAATTGGGTGATATGACACTCTTTTGTGAAATTTAAAAGTTGAATCAGACGCATCTAGGAACTACTACCTCAGATAATAAAGAAAATGAACTTTAAATATTCGTAGATCTGTAGAAAATATTTTGATTATCAATCTGTTTTATTTACTCTTACATATTGAAAATAGAAAGAGAAGGAAGTGATTAAGGGCATTACAAAGGCTACTGCCAATTGAGGATTAAGACATCCAAAAGGCTGGATGAATTTCTAGTCGATATTTTTCATCATTTGATTTCGGGCTTAAAGTTCAGAACAAATTTTTCCCTTTAAAGGAATTTCTCAGAGTGTTTTTCTTCGCCTACCCAGGTGAGACCAAAAGGTCTCCAGTTCTCATAAGAAAGAAGTGCAATGAGTGCACGTGAAATGTTACTGTTATAAGATACATAATTGTGTGTTATATTCATGCCTGAATCCATGTGAATAGTAATTAAAATGAAGATATCCTTGATTCGATACCTTTGTATAATATTTAGTATTACGAAATCACGGCTCCAGAACTCCAAAGATTTTCCAGTTGACGATTTGAAAAAAATTAAATCGTATTAAGATAATTAGATTTCTTAAGATATTTTAATTAAAACTACCAGCTGGGAGTGCAAATTCCTACTAACAAAGAAAAGAATGATTCTAATCATGTTAATTTATAATCATAAACATAGGTACGTGCCTCACCTGATTGAATGTTTTAACATAGCACTAAGAAACAACAATGAAAGCTAATATCAGAGACAGACTTCGTGATTTTGAGCGACGATTATGAGGTGAAGTCCGACCCTGAAATGGCACTCTTTTCTTAAGATCCACACCACGCCAACATGACGACTGAACCCGACAGATGTTTAACGTATATCATAGGTTATTTAGGGGAAACATCGGCTTGACTACAACAACACCGGCCAGAGCTGTGACTCAATATTCTAAATTTAGGGCTCTGCTTTTCTTCGAAAGTTAATTTATTCTAGCTTTAACTATTTGTTGAAGATACACCCTCTCAAGGGCAAACCATGGGTACATTGAGCGACAAGATTTTTGTAAGCTCTCACACAGTGTAGCAGCTCTTGCTTCCTTCTTCGACAGGAAATGAATGGATTATCAATCAAAGACACCAATAGATGTGAAAATGACACATTATTTCCTCCACAAACACCCAGAAAGATAAAATCTGAAAAGTTGTTGTATATTCTCACTCTCACTTCGCCCGCTTCCTTTACCATCAACAATGAAATGCTCTTCGACAAATCCCGCCATAATCTTAAATGCAAATAGCCGTTCTTCTTTTCCCAGAATGACCACTCTTCAAAACGCATCAAGGTCTGTTTATGTTCTTTGCAGGTATTTCAATATTTTGTTTTCATCTCCTGTCAGAAACTTCACCGGTAACATCTTTTACATTCAAATTATACGGATTTGTCTCTCGTCTCTGAATATCTGCAAACTTAAGACCATTATTCCTTGAACTCTTCACCAATATTCCTCACTTTCTCTTACTGACAGTCATGTTCACCTTCGAACATCATAATCGATTTCGATTCAAGAGACACGCCCTCTTTATTTCGAAACATCCATAAAACATTCCGGAGGTTGTTAAGTACTGAATCTGTTAGTTTGTCTTTCTTTGTTTTTCAAACAGTACAATTTACATTAGATTTAAATGTATGAAGAAATATTTGGATGTTGGTAATCGAAACCACCAAAAATGATTTTAATTAGAAATCATCGAGTGAAATATCTTTGCATTTTTAAAATGTATATACTGATGAATTTTATCTAGTAATAAATTAGAATTATAAAAACTATAAACTTATTCTATATAAACAGGTAAATATTTAACTGGAATTACTTTCTCGAATTGCTCTTGGTTAGATTTGTGTCAGTTATTATAAACATCTGTTCTCAAAACAGTTTTCTTTATATTCTTATGTATAATTTATTTGTTTTAATCAGTTACATTCAATTTTCTATCTCCTTTAGTTTGTCGATAATGACCATCCAGCAAATAGCAAAGGATTTCTTTCAATGAATATAACAATCTGTACAATTATTAAACCTTATCTACCAATCAAATCAAGTGACAGTGAAGCCTAGAGGTCATGGTCGAAGATTCGCAGCCGACGTTGTTTTCGTCGAGTCGTGGACCCTGATGCCATTAAAGAACAAAGGAGCTTATGCACGTTAAACTGTTGAGGTCCCAAGTCCACCCGTTGGATTGGTGTGGATATTTGAAGAATGAGGCTCCAGCTCAGGTGTCATCGTTTTGAGCTAGGCTCAAAATAACGAGGGTCCTTTCTCCAACAGCCTTCATAGCTGCATATCAGTGGAATTTAATAAGCAATCAACCAACTAAATAAGTACTGAATAATATTTATAGATGATCGAGAGAGAGGGGAAATAGTTTATTTTTAACTGTTCAAATGGCGGGAAATTCAAAAAAGTATTAATTGTAGAGTGGGAAGTGGTTATTAAAAAGAATGGAAAATAAAGAACGATACCTTTCACCGTAGCATTCGGTCCATTCACATCTTTTTTTTCTTTTTTCTAAAAGTCTTATTACATTCTTCGATCCCAAAACTTAATCAAATTTTTTTTCTAGTTCATGAGACCGTCTCGCTTTCTTGGAGCAGATTCAACAGTAGTTCCATTGTTTTGATTGTTGATTGCTTAATGGTATGAGATGAATCCAAGTCTCGTTTATGGAAACAATCAACACAGCACCAATCAAAACCAATTTTAAATTAGTGCCTCGGTTTGGCCGCAGTAGCCTAGTGGTCATGGTTTCAGACTCGTGGCCGGGTTTTGAGTCGCGGGTTCGAGTTTCCCTGAAGCCCATCCCGGTAGCTGGACTTGCCAATCTGTCGGACCAAAGACCTCCCAATGGCGTGAGGTGGAAGTTAGGGAGAAGGGATGCCAGCTCAGGTGTCGTCCTGCTCACTTGACCATGATTCAAAATGACGCATAGTCCTTCCCAATCTTCATCTTGCAGGTGATTGCTATGCGCCCTCTATTCATCTGACCGTGATTTCTATTTTCTTAGTACACAAATTTGGAGGTGGCATAATTAAACTTTTTTTCACTCACATTAATACATATCCCATTTGATTCAAATATCTCATTGAGAAACTGTGTCCGAAAAAAAATTCTTTTCTTAACAAATTTTGGGACCCTCCGAGTAGGAGATTTACACCGCGGATCAAGGATCGGTCCGAAACTGCTCCGTGTGTCTCAACGGGGTGTCCCAAACAGAGTCTACGATGTTCAAACCGAATTATATAATGGTTTTTCATGGTGTCGAGCTTTCAGCAATCGTATTTGCGTTTTATGGCCTCTCTCATAATCTTTAAAGTTTCTGTTTACCTGACAGTTTATCCTCTATATCGCTACTGCAGAGTACTAAGAATAAATCGGTTTCATCACCATTAGAGAAAAATAACAGCTTATTCTGATTTTCACAATCTACACTGGGTTCCGCCCACTCGGAGATTGTAACAATTGCGATTTCTTTGCAAAGTTCCTGCATCACTTATGGTCAGAAAATGAATGTTCCCTGCCCTCAGTCTCATATAGTTATGACCTTTAAAAAATGCTTCTTTTCTGACTGGGAGGTCTGGGGTCAACTTGTAATACTGGTATTCGGGTTCAGTCATAGTTCGACCAAATTTGAGTTTTTATACAAATCTCTATACAAACTTACACCTTTCTAACCGTCATAGTCCCTTAATTTCTTTATTTAAATCGTTTTAATTCTTAAGAAATATAGATTTATGCTCTCTGTGGTTGAGATGCTGACCACTATTGTTTTCTCTTGCCCTTTTACCAGAGATTTTCATTTTAAAATGTCCTGTTGTTGAAGGAAACCTATTTGGCTGAGGTCCGTGTGTGAAAACCTCTACTTACATTCTAAGCTTAAATCCTATATACTTACGGCTCTCAAAATTACCCAACAAATTTATTAATTATTCTCAAACTTTTATTCATTTCTCAATATTTTTATCATCCCTACCATATAGCTATAATTGTATGTCTTGTATATATATATTATGCCTTAACACTTCATTTTTTGTTTACGTAGTTGGGACGTTTTTGTATTGTGCTATTTAACCTGTTGTGTATCTTATTTCTGTGAGAAAATTTCAACTGTTTCTTTGTGTTTCTGTCATGTATATTTTTTGTTGTGCAAATACCTTGTACATTTTGTTTAACCTTTATTTCAAAATTATGTAAATCTTTATGTTGTTTTGCAATAAATGCTGAGTGCGGGGTGATTGCTTCCCTAACCTTTGGTGAGCTTCCGGTCCTTGGGTATTCTTGCCTTAATGTTGTTCCTAGTGAGACTTTATAAACAAACCAAAGTCTCTTGTTTTGACCTGCTTTTAACAGATGACAACACACAATAGTAACAAAATACTGCTTCTGGCAACTCCATTTCGTCAAAAATAGCATTTTAATCTTTTCGTAGCTTTTAATTTTATTAAAAAATATTGCTGCAACTATTCTGACCTACGATTCAATTTACAATCAAAACTTTTTTACGTTTATTATAATAAAAATAATTTGAGAATCTTCGTTTAGTTAGCATAGGCACAATAAGAATACCAGTTAATTATTTTTATTTAAAAGTATAGGGCCATTTCGACTAACAAGTCGTAACTGATCATTTGTAGGGATTTATATTCTCATTCAAAAAACGGGTTTCAAAAGCTGTACATAAACTTAAATCATGAACACTTGAAAAAAAAAATGTTGCAAAAAAAACCTTAATGGCAAATATAAAAAAAACCCACTTAAAAAGAGACACAGTAGGTGTACATCTATATCTAGTCCTGCATGTTAAATGTGTAGTTGTAAAAGTAAAAGGTGTGGCAAAAAGTCGACCAATTTTAAAACGAAAAAAAATGAGGAAAAGTTATTTGAAAAGGTATTAATTCTTCCATAGAATGAATCGTTTTATAAAAATCGCCTGTAGGCATCTGGACTCAAATTTATTCCTTTGATTTGAAAGAATGAAGAAAAAAAACTACAGTTGTGTGTATAATGAGCCTTTCGAAATCTTTCAAATCAAAAAGCCGTCCAAATCAATGTCAATGTTTTTCTGTTATAGTTCGAAACAAAAAGATCTATGTATCCACAATATTTGAGGCAAACATTCCTACAGCTTTATTAAGCTTATTCATAGGAATAATAAACGAATGATTTGTAAATAAATGAAAGTTTCGCATAATGAATTGCTTTGATTTCCTAAAAATTAATCTTATAACTATCCTCAACCCTTTTCTATCTCAATTTACTTTATTTTTTGAAAAAAGTTAGAAAATTTTTATTATATTTATTTATGATGAGAAACACCTCATATTAAATTTACAAAAATGTCATATTTTTGTATTCTTTTTATTTAAATTTAAAATTATGGCTTACTTATATCTATATAAAGTTGTACTTATAATGAATAGACTAAATGAAAAGAGAAAAGGCTTTTATTAGAGACAAATAATACCTTAAAATTGAATAATCCCTTTCACAAAAATATCATTCATTATGGAAATTAAAATCGAAACTCTGAATTTGCTTGGGTTTTTTATATTTTGAGAAATATTTGTTCACGTTTTCATTAAATGTTCTAAGTTTGAACAATTTGTTTGTTTTTGATTGGCATTGTTTCATTTTCTTTGACGTGCAAGTTTTGCAACATCTCAAAACACCGATTCTTGAAAAATTAAACGTCTAAATTAAATGAAAAATGTATAAATTCAATGTAAAAATTAAGCTTGACACTTGAAAGGAAAAAAAATTTACAAAATAAAAATAATCAATAAAAAGTCTAAAATATACAATATATATTTGAATGGAAAGATTCAGAGCCCTAGCGAGACTTAAAAATATTTTCTTGCTCAAGAAAAAAAAATGAAGGTTTTACTCTAAAAGTGTCTTCATAACATTAGTGAAATATATTAAACATGTGTAAAAAATACGAAAGATTGACCTCTGAAATTAATCCGATCCAGGACTTAGAAAATAAGCAATAGCTCTGCCTCCAAAAGGACTGTTTCGAACAACATTTTAGTAGCTAAATAGGTCTGTAAATCTTTGCCATAAAAAACTAACTCTTATTGCCATGTAGTTGTGGTAAATAAAAGCTTAAAATACAAGGACTTTAAAGTGGCAATCGGTTTGCACTGCAGATTTACATCTCATTGAACGATTTTCTTGATAAAATCTCAACAAGAAAATTGCTCAATAAGATGTCCCGTTGAAAAATAAAGGATTAGAACTGGACGTTTATCGTTTGAAGATTATGTGTTAATACACACAAAAATGTTTTTTTCCTATTAAATGGATAAAAAAGGGCATAGTATGGAAAGGTTACATTTCATTTTTCTAACTGTTGGAAGACAATACATATTTATGTTTGCTCTTGAGATTATAAAGATGGGAGTTGCTTTTTTTTTTCAAAATATCAACAATCTTAGAGATTCAAAACAAGTTATTTCGAACGCAGATGCAAGGAGGGCTCAAAAAGTACTCATATTATGTATGAAAAATGGTACTAGAGAAATTCACGATCATTGTCCTAGATCATTTTACCTTTTCTATATCGCATAAGATCGTACGAAGCCTTTCGTGTACCAAATGATTGTCATCATAGCTTTCCTGATTGATGAGACCCCCTTTGCCTTCTTTGGAGGAGATTCCCCGAAAATAACCCATTGTTTTGTTTGTTACTGCTTTTCCGGCATATGATAAGGATTTCAGGTCTCATCGACGGTGACAATTTGACGCAAAATGAAGTCGCCCACTTGTTGCGATTGCTAAATGAAAACTAACATATGAATCAATATCTCATTTGTTATGGCATCATTAACAGATGGCAGTACACAATGGTATCACCATCTCGCCTTAAAAAGTACTTTTTCAGCCTCCCCCCGAAAACAAAAAAAAAATTCATATGATTCTATTTAATTTATTTGAAGATCTTGTTGCTTTAGTTTAGTTAAATGATATCTTATAAAATATTTGTTAGTTATACATTTCATTTAACATAAAATTGATGAAAATATTTTCGTAAAATAATAAATATCGAAAGGCGCAAGGTTTTTAAATACGGTGTGCAATTTTAAATGTGGATATTTTTATTTTCAGAACAGATATAAGGATTACTATAAAACCGATACGAAGATGGTGAACTCACATTGCTCAGATAACAACAATGGAAAGTGATTTATTATGAACAGGTTCTAGAATCTGTAAAAGTGATTTTAGAAAATCTTGAATTAATAAATGTAATGATTTATATCTAAACACGTCTAATTCTAGTGATGCACATATTTTTGTATTATTACATCATTATTATTTTCGTTAACTTTTTAATTAATTTATTATTTCAATTTTTAGCTCACTTTCATTTGACTTTTTAACATTTATTCACAAAACTTAATTCGCTTATACGAGTATATCCCATACATTTATCATGGAAATAATTTAAGTCTCAAATTTTTAAAAATAATACCTTAAGAAGTCAAAATATGCAAAGAAAAAATGTTTTAATTTATAAGCTATTATTAAATTTGATCTTACAATAAATAGAAATTGCATTAAACATACAATTTAAAGAGTGAGAAGATATTTTTAGATATATTTTTAAATTAGAGGGAAAATTATTCAAGACAAAATATTTTTTCAAAAAACCGTGTACAGCTATCTTTTCAATATATGCACATAACTCGTGATATTAAACAAGTTATTTCCAAAAAAAAAAAAAAGAGAAATTTTATAATTTAAAAATACTTATTATATACTTTTTATTTATATACATTTTGGAAGGCTAAACTCGCAAACCCGGATAAATCGTGTCGAAGCAATCGAACATAAAAACTTCTACAATGCGCTTTGTGTGGGGGATAGCCTAATTGCTATAATTACTGATCAGTTTTCGCAGTTCATTCCCATTTTTCGCAGTGAGTTACAGTTTACTCTAAAACTCGTCATACGAGGAAAAGTTACACAATTTCAATATTTCTCTGTTTTTTTCAATCGTGAAATATTTCTGGATAACTTTTGACCCGTAATTATAACAAAACTTCATTGTTCTCCTCGCCTTATTCCGTTACAAAAATTTTGCAGAGGCATTTAGAGAAGCATCTTCATTACTTTTTAAGCCTACACGAAGAAAAATACTCTCATCTCTCTCACGAATTTATCAATTGATTCTTATCTCATTTGATATTTGTTCGGTTTCCCCTCTGTGTGGGTTTCTTTCAATGGTTCTTTTTATTCCATTAGAAATTCAAAATTCCTTTTTTCTTTTGTGATGCTAATTTTTTGCATACATCAACCAGAGTGATATAATTCATAAGAAATTTACAATGACGTTTTCATGATGAGTATATTTTGATAGATTGTTTGATTATTCAGAGGAAGAGAATCAAATAATGCGAATCGTAAACAATGTATAAAAAAATTAGGTGGGAGGAGAGAATAGGTATAATAATCTACGGTAATGCGAGACTCGTTTATTAAAGAGACTAAGCTAGTGTTTTAATGGAATTTCCCACTCTTGCTTGTACCGATAAAGCGATATGTTAAGTAGATATGGGATTTTGTTCTCATGAAAAGAGCGTTTTCGTGGCAAAATAAACATCCTTGCTTTTTCAAGTCTAAAGAAAAATTTAAAAAAATTATTTATATTTCGGTTCTCCAAGTTACATTTCAAGTGGTTATGCCGAGAATTTAAAAAGGAATTTCATTCGCCAAAATTTAGTCATCCTAATTAAAATTTTCAGCCTTCACTTCGAAATATAGTGTTTCAGGGGGGGGAAAAGGTTTCTGGAGGCGAATATTCAGTTTTTATTATTAGTAATAGCAGTATATTTGGTAAGTTAAAATATACGTTCTGGTTATTCGGTGGATGTTCGATCCATGGCCGCCAAAGACCCGCCGTGTAGCCGGGGCTGATGCACGTTAAATCTGTCAGGGCCCAAAGTCCTCCCGTTGGCGTGGTTTGGAAATTAGGAGAGGGGGTGCCAGCTCAGGTGTCATCCTCATCACTTGACCGCGGTTCAAAATTACGAGGTCCGTCGCCAATAGCCCTCGTGTTGCTTCTAGTGCGACGTTAATAAAAACTAAACTAAACTCGGTGGATGCTCTGTTTATTTCTCAATAGTGTCAAAATATTATTTTGGTTAGGTTACTTTTTGCTAAGTTCATTGGTACGGCTGCCGTAATTTTCTGATATAGGAGATAAGAAACTACGTTTTTTACAATACTCTAGGTGTATGTATACTAAGACTTTGCCATAATTCTAGAATAAAAACACCATTAGGCAAGTGAAATATTCTTGACTTGTACAAGGTTTTTATTTATAAGATGTCTGTGGAGCTAAATTAAGGAAGAGCGGACGCTGCAAGCGTTACACAAAAACAGAAAGGCCTAACCGTAAGAGTTTTGTTAGGCTTAAGCTACGGTTGTTAACGGAGTAGAGCTGGAAGCGAAATTTGCTTTATATTTTGTTAAATTGAATATTGAAGCAATTTTTTTTTGTATGTTTTGGGAACTAGCTCTCGGATAAAACGTCGCAGGATTACAAATCTTGAACCACGTGAGAGATTCAGCATTTTTCAAAGTAACCCTGAGATGCCTTCGACAAGAAAAAAAATTAACTTATTCTACATCAAGTTTAAATAATCCTCCTTTTTTTCTGTAACTAGGAATGGATGACATATTTTAACATTGAGGTACATGAATTATATATCTGTTTAAATGAAAACAAATTTCCATTTATGTTGTGAAATAATCATGTCTGAATAACTCATAATCAGTGGCTATATTTACATTTGTAAGATATGTATTTATATATAAGTACACTTTGATATCATCTACTGAATTTATAACTTAAAAATTTTGCACAGTATTTACATACATTACAATCGATACCACGTGCATAATAATTATTTTAAAATTTACTTTTTATAAAATGTTTATAAATTTTAAATTTTGTTATTGAAATGTCCCTAAATTTTTATACAATTATTCAGCAATACCTAAAATGCGCGAGAGTATTTATTAGAAAATAATTATAATCATTATTTAGGAAAGAACCTCATTTTATAACATGCAAAATATCAACACAATGATTAAAGCAAATTTTTAGGGAAATGAACGGAAATCTTTAAAAACCACGTTTTGAGAGAAAGATATTTTTCTATGACGGGGCCCGTTTGTTTATATTTATAGAATTAAATTTTCTAGAGTTCTGATCATCAAATGCTGGTAAATAATACATCTATGGAATCAGAAAAGCACCACCTATTTCATATAAGCAAAATGAAAATGTGCAAAATTTGAAGTATTTTAATGTCTCAGTCACCTAAAGAAGACCTGTTTCATTTTAGACGTGTAAACTAATTAACCGATTTGTGACAAAGCTTTGGAAATAATGCAGAAAGTTTTAATTCCCGATTGTTTTCGAAAATTGTATCATTCAGAAATATTTGGATTCAAACAACTCGGTAATTTTAAGAGATTCGGAACGATTCTTGCGAGGAACATAAATGCTCCACTACGTACAGTTCTGACGTTATATGATGTTGTTAGTTGACGCGCCGGTCTATCTTTGCTTGCGACAATTTATTCTTCACGCAGGTTTTTGGCTAACGGTATATTTATTCGTTTCTTTTTATTAACAATTATTTTTCGAATGAATCATTGTCAAAATGTATTAATGCTGATATCTCACTGGTATTCGCTGATATTTCGGCAAAGATGTCCAATCTTTGGTTGAGCACCGTAGGCTCCAACTTCCCTGGATCTAAATTATATACATTTGGCTTAACTATAATATTTGCTAAGCAGTTCTTACTTTAGAAGTTAATCTGTTGTTTGTTGAAAATTATTTAAAAAGTTATTAAAAGCTAGGCCTTCATTTACAGTTTAAATTTGGCGGAATGTTGTCTTGCTCTGTTTTTGATATTTCTTAGTAGGATTATGCAATATTTTCTGAAACACTCACCAGTTCGAAGAATGTATATTGCGCAACTATGTAGTTGTTTTAATTAGAATAAAGACAGAAATACAAAAGTGTATAATTTATCATTTTTGTGTATAGTCTTTATACCTCGTTGAAGGTTATGTATAATAATAGCCCTATATTTAAAAATAAACTGGTAATTAAACTAATATTTGCTTGCTTGATTCAATTAATCTTATATGTATTTAATAAAGAATCATTTGTGTCTACTAATAAAGGGAATGCACAAAAAGGTAGCAAAGGAAGAAATAATTTTTTTGTTGTATTTTTTCTACAAACATTTACAACCCTCAAAACTAAGAATATTTCCGTCATGAAATTTGGAGTCTTTCAGAACTCCATTCTTATTTTCTTTTTATAACCTTTAGGTCAACCTTTAGTCGGCGACCTTCCTATTCTTGTCCTAAAATTCAATAAAGAGTATAGGTAATAATCCAAGCCTAAGTTTTCGCTCAGAAACTAGAATAGTTGGTCCAGCTAATCTCTTTTTAATTGAGTAAATTCTAATTTAATTGTAAAGCAAACACGTTTTTTTTTTCAAAAACAGAACCTTGCGAACAAGGACAAGTTATGTAAAAAGTAAATATTCAATCTCTCTCCTAGAGAAGGACACCACAGCTCATTAAAAAGATAACAGTGGGATCATTTACTTCTTGAATTGGGATCTCTAATTATCACTTTGTCACCCTTTAACAATGAAAGTGTGGAGAAAAATATATGCAAAATTTTTTTCATTGTTTAAAGAGAAGTATTATTCGAAAAAAAAAATTAGTTTGTGTTGTCGGGGTCATTTACACACGAATGTACATAGTTTTAGGTGGCAAAAAAAGAAAAAAAAAAGGAGTTCGTGCAAAATGTAATTAATTTAATTTGTACTATAAAAGAAGATAAATGATTCAAAATGCTGTTGATATTTTCATGATTTTTTCATCACTCCTGACTGAGATGAGAGAGCGTTTGACGGAATAGTTTGTCAAAAGTGGAAAAAATCCTTCTCATTTTAATTTAATAATTCGAGAAAATATATTTTGAAAGAAGGACGTATATTCCATGAAAGCACGTATACTTTGACAGTTAATTAAATGAAACTACAACATACACAAAAATTAAAAACAGTATAAGCTTTTAATTATGAAGTATTAGCTATGAAAATGGCTAGGATTTTGATGTCGTATCATCGATTTACAAAAGCTTCATATACGCTTTTAATTTATACATAATTTGATGGTACCCCATCAAAGTTAAAGCTAAGCATGCACATTGAGCCTGTGTGTTATAATTCCAGTGGTTTTTTTTTTTTAATTTTAATACAACTTTTCGATTTTTTTTTTAGAATCAATCATTTTTTTATAGGTTTAGTAATTTTTTGGATTTAAAAATATATATAAGAAGGGTCTCCTCAAATTACAACCGAATTCCGTTCTGATTAACAGATCGTAAGGCGGATTTATTTTTTTCAATACTATTTTCTCTCAAACAGAATATGAATATTATTCGCAAAACACCAAATTCAATCTATTTATATGTAATCTTTTGTAAGTATTTAAAACACAATCTAAAATAACATCACGTAAAAATCGTTCCATCATTAATCATTTTTATTTATTTATTTATTTGTTGCGGTCGAAAGATTCAGAGGTAATAAATCTTGGAGAGGGTTAGTATTCTCGCATAGGAATAATTTCGTTGCTATATGTAATTGTTGCTTCTTTTCACATTCAAGAATCTTTAAGAATTTTCTGATAGACCATTGTAAATCTGATGCAAGTATTTTCTTAATAAAAGGCAAAATATTTTATGCTAATAATGTTTTTTGGGAATGGGGTTCATATTTTATTGCATTTTACACCCATAATTTTTATTAATACTTCACATTAATTCGTAGATTAGTTTTAGGAACATCTAGAATATCATTATTAGAATTTTAGTTAAGATGTCATTGTTTATTAACGTCACACTTAGAAGCAACACAGGCAACGGATCTCGTCATTTTGAAACATTGGTCAAGCTCCAACACTTGAACTGGTTCCTCACTCACCGAATTAACACGTAATGCCAACATGAGGATTTTGTGAGCTCCGTCAGAATAAGCACATATGAAAAAAGCGATGGATTTTCTTAAGTAGCCTGAGGACTCGAACCCAGGAGTCAACTGAAACAATGCCACATAATGCCATCGTGAGGACTTTAAGCCCCGACAGATGTAACTCAGCCATGCTATGCAGGGAATCCTTAATGGTATCGGGACTCAAACCCGCTATTTGACGGAAACAACGCCTGGCGTAAGCTCGCCACCGTGACCACTCGGTTACCAATAAGGAATTTACAAATTCTCACAAGAACCAGAAAGAGTAACTATAGAGACTAAATGAAAGAAAATATCAAAGTTTATTAACAATTTTGATTTTAGTTTAGTTTAGTTTTTATTAACGTCACACTGGAAGCAACACGAGGGCCATAGGTGATGGACTTCGTAATTTTGAACCACGGTCAGGTGACGAGGACGACACCTGAGCTGCCCCCCTCTCCTAACACCCACACCACGCCAACGGGAGGACTTTGGGCCCCGAACAGATTTCACGTGCATCAGCCCCGGCTACACGGCGGGTCTTTGGCGGCCAAGGATCGAACCCGCGACTGAACGAAAACCGCCGGCCGCTAGTCCACGACCTTGACCACTAGGCTACCACGGCCCTTAACAATTTTGAATTGTGATACAAAATTAATTGCTACATTAAATTTCCTTGCAAAGAAATTTATGAAATCATGTTTGTTGGCTGGTGTTTGGTGTGAGGTATAGGGATGAGGTCTTGGAGCCCTATGTTCGCTTTTTCCGGGGTGAAGTGGGCCCCGAGTTCATCTTAATGGACGATAACGCGAGACCACATAGAGCTCTTCTGGTCGACGAATTTCTCGAGAGTGAAGATATTCGCCGCATGGATTGTCCAGCCAGGTCTCCAGACTTCAATCCTATAGAGCATGTCTAGGACGCTCTGGGAATGGCAATTGCAACTCGTAACCCCCCTCCGAGAACCATCCAGGAACTGAAAACAGCGTTGGTGAATGAGTGGGACCAATTGCTACAGGCACTGATAAACTGCCTTATTCCCAGTATGACATTTCGTTGCAAGGTGTGTATAGCTGTAAGAGGGAACCATTCCCCCTATTAACCTATTTCTTTTGTGTATTCAGCAACCGCTGTTTCAGACCTTCTGATCCCCATGAGTGTTACGCACAAACATGTGTGTCTATTATAACTGTTGAATGTTTATTTTGTTTGTATTATATCAACCTATGTTCACACCAAATTTTATTAAAATCTGTCCAGTAGTTTTGGAGATCGTAGATAAAATATGAAAATTCTATTAATTTCTTACACTAGTGTGTGTGTATATATATATATAAAGAAAGAAAGAGAGAGAATATATAAAAATATATATAATATATGTTCTAATATCACATTGTTTTTGTTTCTTATAAAATTACTTATTCTATCAAATATTCAATAAGTCTACAATCACGAAAACTGTAGGAATTTCTGTGAAAAAGAAATAGAAATCAATTGTTAAAACTCTGTCTTATAAATAGTTCGTTCAGGAACCTCAATCAATGAATAACAAGATTTGAAGATCTGCTCGATTTTTCTTGAATATGATAAATTGCTCAAAATAATTCAAAAGCAAAAACACGATTTTTTTTACGTTTTCCAGCAGTATTTTATTTTGGTACAACACATTTGAAACCCAGTCGATTCCCTTCACAAATATCAAGAGAACGCATTAACACATTTATCTACAACGCTTCTAGCTTCGGTTCTCATTCGAAAATTGCGCAGACTTCAAAGACAGTCCTTTTTTCATTCTCTAATGACTTTTCAATTTAGTTTTTAATTCTTTTGGATCTTCCAGATAGGAGAAAGTTGAGTATGTAAAAACTATACTGAGCCACTGATCATGGAAATTGAACATCCCCCTTCCAGGGAAATTGAAAAGATGTTATCTATTTCGGGCCATCTGCATCGGATGCAGTTAAGGACGCCGTCTACACAACTCGAAACAAAAAAAAAAAAAAAGGATGAAAACTCCTTCTATTGGGAGGGGGAATAGGAGGTGCTAAAAGACAGGCGAAGTACTCAAATGATACTGGTCATACTGAATAGAAATAAATGTTCTCTCGCGAAGGAAACTAATGATGATTCAATTATTCCTCGTAGCGATACCATATAATCTTTTTTGGCATAAAATTTTGTATCGTATTTTTAAACATACAATGATTTAACTTCTAAGAAAACGAACTTCAAATACTTTGTTTTTTGTGTGCAGCATTCTAGACATGTTCATATTCTTATTCTAGTAAATTCTTGATTAATGATCTTGATTTAATTCACTTCAGTCTAATATGTTTTATTACTGATTGCTACTAATTGCTATTGTTACAATAAGGTATTAAAAAGGACACAAGGACTCCCGAATTAATGGAGTTATTTCTATGATTGCTATTAGTATTCTTCAACAATCATCTGCAAACAGAATCACTCCGGAAGTTCCGAAAATTTCCCCAAAGTCGCACGTGCTCGAATCAAAACGAGAGAAATAAATGATGAAAATTGCACCAAAAAAATAAAAAGAAAAAAAGAACGAACAGATAAGAGATACTTTCTCAGCTTTTAAAAAATGTCCGTTCGGATGGAAAAAAAAAAGAAATAAAAAGAAATGTTACCGGTGTGACCCAGTTTCGTTTCGAGTTATCCTTTTCAAAAGATCAGAACAAGGACGAAATTTCACCTGATGTTTTATTTACCACAGAACCGGTTCCAAAATGATTAAAGGTCGACATTGTACACGTAACGAGAAACACATATCTGTCCACTGAGAGGATTGGACGCCGATAAAAGCAAAGAAAACTTTTCGGAAATTATTTTAGGTAATAAATAAGAAATGAATATCATGAATCGTGGTCACTTTCTAAAGACGTTAGACAAAAAAAAATGTAATTGCGCAGCGTTATCTTAAAAGGTTTTTATCATGTTGTTCCAGTTTTTCAGCGCTCATCAATAATAACATTCCAAAAATGTAGTTTAATGAAAACGAAAATTACATTTTCTTCTTTGTTCATAATTTTCAAGAGATGAAGATCGAGCTAATAAAGAATAAATAATAATAACTATCACTTACAGAAAGAGAAGGTAATTTCTTCAGGTTATTAATGGAGATAACTCAAATGAAATTGAAAAAGTCTTACTCATTTCAGAGACGCATATTGCCCAAAAGAATTCCTTTTTTAGCCAACATCAATAATGTCATCTCAAAAATGTAGTTAAATTTAATGAAAATTCTCCTTTTTTCCCTTCTGTTGTAATATCTCGAGAGATGCAGATCAAGTTTTTTAAGTTGAATGATAATAACTTATCGTTTATGAGACGGAGAAATAATTACTGTGCAGGTTGGTAATGAATACTACTCGGCCGGATTTGAAAGAAAAAAAAACTTTCTCGTTTTTTATGAGGAATATTACTCAGAAAAATATATTCTGAAAGAAGAAAATGCGTTAACTGTATCGTAAATCTTCTATATTTCGAGAAAAAAAATTAGTAATACATTAGTATTACAGAACAACAACAGCTGGCAATGTTTTATAATTGTATTTATGATTCAGATGTTAGGTCGCGATTGGTTTAAAACGGTTATGTACAATAATATTCATTTCAATGCGCGGTCTTAGCTTATTACCAGCACAGCAAGATTGTTTTAGCTAAGTCCAGAAGCAGCTATCTCTGAATATATAAGTGACATTTTTAATCGAAAAGCATTTCAAAAGAAATTTAATAAATGTTTAATATTTTGTTCTTTAAAAATAAATTTCAATTCATTTATTGACAGTATCTGAAACCGCAAGTAAGCGTGTTACCTTCTCCGGTAAAAAAAATGCAAGAATAAATTTAATTTTATAAATTCCCACGACGATGTATAATTTGATATGTAAAACAATAATAATGGAATCACTAGAATTATTTGCATGATAATAGTTTCCCTGTTGTACTATATCCAAACATTACATAAAGTAGCGCAATCTCGCTCAGTTATTATTAACCACTAATAGAAAAAATAAAATAATAATAAGATTTTTGAGAACGAAAAAAAATCAGACAAACTGATTCTCTCGTGTGTCACAGAAATCAGCAATTCACTTTCGTTACCATCGAATCTAATCATGTAGTGTATGCAGATTAGGCTTAAGTTAAAATGCATCGTTTTATAGTAGCATAATTGCACTATAAGAAAAACATGCTTCCTCATTAAAATTACTTGCGCTTTTGTATCTGACCATTGTTTACAGAATATAACAATGATGTGATCTTCTGTTTTCAGTTATAATGAAGTAGAGCAGAATCGGAACAAAAGAGCAAGAATGCATTCAGAATTCAAATGCTTGCTCCATTATTATTTTGGCATGGGAATTGTTTCGCTTTTATAATCTTATCAGATCATTTAACCTTTTTATAAATTTATAATGGATTAATGTACTGAGTGGATAAGGAAAATCTGTGTTGCCGATCTAAGAAGTGCCATTTTAAATAACAATTACAGGTGCATTAGTTTGTGTAATAAAAAAATTTAAAAGGTATAAATTCGATAAAGAACGTGTTTAATCTCCCCGCATATTCTTCTTCTAAAATAAGGAGGCATTTTAAAACAGATAATAATACAATACCTTGTTTCTTTTAAAGCTATTAATAATATTTCATTCAAGATTGAAACAGTAATTAATCAGTATATATTATTTGTTGATAATCCTCAGTTTGTTCTATTTGTGTTTAAGTAAAGTAAAATGGCCGCTCAGAAAAATCTAAAAGATTAGTAAAGCGTCCTATGTCGATAAAGGTAGAGAATTCTTGATAAATTTTATTACCTAAATTATTCTGACAATCAGCATTAGATTACAGAGGCATTTAATTTCAAATTAAATGTACCGTAAATAAATTAGAATATCCTCGTTTATTAGACAAAAATCATGGAATGTTTTACTGAATTAACATTGTAACTGAGACGGCAATATTATAAATGTATTGTAATATATTTAAAATTATTGTTTCGCAGAAATGATTAATATAAAAGATTTCGTGATTAGATATTAAAACTTTCGTATAAATCTCAGTTTTACAAATTAAAATCATAAATGCAACAAGTAATAATAATTATTTTTATTAATATGAACTTTAGCCGATTACTGTAATTCGAACATTTGTCTTTTTGCTTTGATCTTTAATATTTCTTAAAGAATACTGGATACAAAATAGTTTGAAATAGTTTCTGAAACACATAACAAACAATTTAAGCTCTTGATTTATTGATTTATATCATTTTATTAACACAGACTTTTTTAAATTTTTGCTACAATAAATGTTGCTTGCTATCATGATTTCATAGTAAATTTATCATTTTATAAACATATGATGTTGGATTATTCATTATATTCCCTTCACTAATCTAAGGGACTTTTGTAATTTGAATTGCATAAAAATTCCAACTTCTTGCCAACCAAATGAAACGTAATTAGGCAAATTAGATGAAAATATGAAAAGTAATGAATTGAATTAGGGATAGAGATATAGAAGCAAAATAAAATTAAAAGGTTTAAGAGGGACAGACGATAACGAGAAGACAATAGATGTTTGTAAATTGATTGGAGTGAATTATTGTAATTGATCATTTATAATTACATTTTCCGAAAACAACTCTTGATTAGAATAGGAGGCAATAGGAGTAGAACCCGCTGTGTTCGAGAAGTGTCTCACTCGATGCAGGCGAGTTGGAAATCTAAGATTTTATTGTTTATTTTGAACCTGCTAAGCCAAATCCGAGTCAGCATCAAACTTCTAATCTGAATCCTACTAGACTTCCTTTCATTGGTGATAACTTCCCACTAACACTGAATCCTTATTCTTTTACGTCTATCAGCGTAAGCGTACTTCCATCTTCAAAAATCTAAACTCCAATTTCTCATCCTCACCGCTAAATCTCATATTAAACTCTTCACTGCTAATAAATGCTGTCATATCAATCGTATTCTCTACAATTCAATATTTTTGTACTATTTCACACAAATAATGGTTCATTTATTGAAGAGGTTCTCACATCAAGTAGTATCATACGAAAATCCCCAAGGATTGGTGAAATGGAAATATATGAAAGAACCTCTTTATAAATATACAGGTTCTTAAAAATCCTTTGGAAAAAATTTTTCCTGATTTTCCTACGATATTAGCATTAATGAAAAGCAAATATATTTACTTAAAACTCATAAGACAACCATTACCACATCAGCCCTATTTTTGGAATCTAAAGGGCCGATAACCGCAAGTCGCAGAAGTTGAAGTCGGGAAGAAGGTAGAAAAGTAAACAAATGAGTATTACTTTACTACCCCGAACATCTATTTTCTTTATTAAGAATAGAATTGATGTACATTTGAACAGTCATGTAACGTATTGAGGCTGCCTATTCTCTTGCATTTCTTGACCCGTTGCATAAATAAAAAATCTTAAAAAGTGATCAAGAAAAACATTATTTCCATCTCTCTTCCTTCTTCTTTCATCCCTGTGAATTTGAGTATTCTACCGATGTCACTCAATTTCCTCATGATAAAACTTGACCAAAAAAAATCAATTTTTTTTTCTTAATTAATGTCACGTAATTGGAATGACTTGGGAATCCACACAGGGGGGGAAAGATCCAGAAGCAGAAACTGGAGTGTAATCACAAGAAACTAAACCAGAGAGAATCGTTGAATATTTATGGAACATGGAAAGGAAACCATGAAAACAGCATAAAAACAGTTCACTGACTACCAACTGCGAGATAACTCGTAGTTTAAGATCTTAGCTTGCACGCCGAGTACGAATTACCTAGTAATTTGTTTACTTGTATATTTTCGTGCAGCTGCGATTCAATTCGCAATATACCAATGCATATATGAATACATAGTTTTTGAGCAGAGAAAACAAAAAAAGAGCCAAGGCTGGGTTATTTGAAAAAGATTATTCATAAATAAAAAGATGAATAGAGTTTTTAATAATTCAGGGTTATTCAAAATGAATCCTCGATTTCAAAGTTCCATAGTTTCAAAAATAAAAGACATTAAAATGATAAGCGATACATGAATTTTATGGAAAACTATACAAGTTTTAGATTGGGAAACGTGGATGGCCTTCGTTTGTTGTTCATGGAGCTATTTCACGAGAGCTGTTTTAGATGTTTTCACGGAGCTACCTCGCAGTTGGATCAGTCTCAGTGGACTAGATGCCTCTCGATGTTACACAGCTGGCCACCTAAGTCACCTGATGTGGCCCTATGTGATGTACTTCTTTGGAAGTTTGCTAAGAATAAAGTGATTTATTTATTTATTTCGTTTTGCGGCAGCAATAATTACATTTAGCTTAAAATGCGAGTATAATCAGTTTAACAGCTTATTGTTTGCTTCAATTTTAATATCCAAAGATAATATTATGGTCCACTTCAATATTTTATCGTATGCTTCAATACGAATACCCGATTTAAATGCCGAAGGTGCAAAAAAATAAATTAGCACCTTTGGTAACTAAATCTGTTCTGTGCAAAGCTTTGCATACAGCATTTTTTTTAAAACGTTTTTATGTATTTCACTTGGTGTGTGTGTGTGTCATCAAATTTTCGATCGTTAATTTAACCAATTTCCCATCAAGCTAGAGCTCTGAAAATTTGGGAACCTTTCTTACTTGCTTAACAATGCAATATTTAGATATTTACGATCAGATTTAACTAATATTTGAATAATTTTCTTTAATAAACTTTGCCACCATATAAAAACGTTGGTTTTTATCTCGAATTATTTATCATATACTGTTTTAGACTATCAAAAACACGCCTCGTTTCTATTTGGAAACGATTACCAGCTATTAAAAAAATTATTCAAATACTTAAAATCTTAAGGTTAACAAAAAATTATGATAATGGTGAAGAATTCGAAACAACTTAGTAATTGATTATGGGAGTGTAATTTTGCCTTTAATAAATATTATGTCATGAAGTGGTCTCATTTGATAGTTAACCACAAATTTTCACACGCACGCACACACAATATCCAACAATCTCAAAAAAATATAATTCAAAATGAACATTTTTTTTAAAAAATAAAAGAAAATTTAAATACAAATTTTAGCGTTAATTCAGTAAACAATTTTTAATACTATTTTTAGTAACTCAGGCAATAATATTTAGTCTATCGAAATTTAAAGTATCATTTTATTTGTTATTAAATTAATCGAATTTAAATTATATTAATTAGAGAAAAAAAATAAGTTTTATTACTTAAAATGTGAGTTAAATTCTGAAAAAAGGTAATTTTAAATAATTACTGAACTTGCATTATGGAGTTAATAAATAAAAAATAAAAAATGAGCATTACTGAACGGGTTGACTCAATTTGTGCTTAAAGTATATTTTGTCAATCAGAAACATACTTTTAAAATTTATTACTAATTTAGCACTTTACAATATTTAGTATTTTGATATTTTACAAATTGTTAGTACATTTGTATTGGATCGTGATACGATTTCTTTCATCCGTGCATAGAGCTAACTGTATCAATAAGAAATTCGGTGTTTCAGTATTGTAAAAATTATTAATGCACTTGCTTTTCATTGCTTCATTGACTTTTTTTTATTTTTTCTCTTAAGTTTTGTAATTTTGGATTTTTATTTTTTGATTTTAGCTATTGGTTTTTATAGGTTTATTTAGGTTTTTGGTGTTTTTCTTTTTAATTTTTTTCAATGGATTTAAATTTTCAAAAAATTTTCGATTGAAATTTTTTGGTGTTATAACCACTTTTGTAATAATATATTTTATTTATGGGATAGTTAGGCTTATAATTCTAGAATAACCCAGCTTAACATTATAAAGCCTATGTCACAACATTAAAGATATTATTTTCCTTATATATATATATATATATATATATATATATATATATATATATATATATGAGAGATATATAAAGAAACCCATTTGTTCTCAAAGTTCTTTATCTCTGTGCAGTTGAGCATCTTACAGATTGTTATCTTCAACACGGAAGCTTGAGATAGTACAAGCGAGTGCTGGCACAGCAAGAAGTTGCCAAGAGAAAAATTATACCACGAGTTCTTATGCTACAGAAAGTAGGGAATTTCCCTTAATCCATTACAGAATGCTCTCGATTCTTATAATGGGGCTATGGAAATTATTTACTTCCGCGACTCAAGAATTAAAGTAGAAATAGTTTTAATGAGAAAAATTGGATTGGAACCAATGGAGATGAGCGTTAACAATAAGATGCTAACTCGGATTCAACAAACACACACATATATATATAACACTCTAAGGATTTTGGTAGCTATTTATAGAAAAGTCCCATAGAAAAACTGTTAAAGAATATAATTTCGAATTCGTAAATTTTTATTTATAAGCAAATAAATAAAATTGCTTTGCAATATTCAATTTTTTTTGCAAATGAAAATTAATACAAACACAAAGTATGTGTGTGTGCCCACGCACGTGCTCGCACGTGCAAGGATTTAGAATCAATATGTAAAATTTATAAAATTCACCACTGGTCCACGAATTTGCTAAACTAAACTCCATGCTACAATGGCTTACAAAAAATGTTGATGAACCTGAAGAGAAAAAATATTACTAATTGGCAATTTTATTTATTCTATATGAAAACTAAGATGAGGGAGTAAATCATTATTTTTATTTCAAAGATATAAAATAAATCTGAATACAAAATATTTATATCAAATATATTTCTTTCCATACTTTTCACAATTTTACATCACCCAAAAATCCAATTTAAAATAATTTTCCGCTATTTTTTTTTATCCATTTACGTAACCCAGTACCGAAATGAACGACATATCTTTTCATAATGTGTTCCTAGCTTTCATTGTTACATTTATGAAAACGCAAGATTTAAAAGCGAAGTCTAATTTATCGATTCCGAATTAAAAAAATCAAAGTACGTCTTTGGAATGAATGGACAGTCGATAAACAGTCAAGTGGGGCACTTCGCCCTCGTCGCGGATCAAAATATAAACTAATAAAAGAAAAAAAGATCGAAATTTATTCGTTATGATGCCGGAACAGTTCAATTCGAATTCTCTCTCTAGAAAACTATTTACATATGAAAAACCCCTTACAGAGAGATCAACCCCATCAACGCTGTATAGAAACTCCATGACAAGTTGATCCCCAATGAATGCTCGTTTAATTAACGTTTCTTCATTTGTACCTACATTCAATGATACGAATATATTTTTCTTAACACACATCCCGATAGGGAATAAAAGCCCAAAAGTTTTTAATTACCTTCATAATACTCTTTCTCCCCATTCGTGCATGTGTCATTCATTGAAAAGAACGCTTTGACGAAAGCAAAGTTCGATCGCTGCCTCGCTCCACAAAGCAAACAAAAGGGTGTGATTTCGGAGACAAAGATCTCTTGCCTGCCGTGCGAAAGCGGGTCAGTGTACAAAAAGGTGTGGTCCCATGTCCCGGGGCGGTTAAGTGTCTAGCGGGGCGCTCCTGGTGGCGACGAGGTTGCATGTTTCGAAGCTCGTTCGACGATTAGTACGAGAGAGATTGTTCCACGGATAAAAGTGAAAGTGATACAATTTGGAGGGCGTGCTGTTACGTCTGAGAGTTTTTGAGATATTTGGGAATGTTTTTAAATTTCTTTTAATTAATAAATTTAATAGCATATTTTTGAAGGATGAATGGAATTAAAGGTGAACCCATTAAAATAATTAGATTCGAGATTGTAAAGTTCTGATATTATTTCCTTCACTATCCATTTTGGGACTGCCGTAGCCTAATGGTCATGGTCGCGGACACGCGACCGGTGTTGTTTTCGTTGAGTCGTGAGATTGAAATTTGATACCACAATATCGAAAAGATGATGCATGTTAAATCTGTCAAGTCTAAGAGTCCTTCTATTGGCATGGTGTGATAGTTTGGAAAGGGAGGTGTCTACTCAGGTATCGTCCTCGTCACTTGATCGACGATCGTCCTCGACTTAATGACGAATTCCTTCGCTTATAGCACTAGTGTTGCTTCACAGTGCAACGTCAATAAACAATCACAATTATTTTCCATCTTCGATCTTATTTAAAACAACTCTAAGGTTAAAATCCAGTGAATACAAAGCATCGTTTTGATGATATCCACGTTACTTTATTCAGGGCTAGAAATAATCAATAATCAATCCTTATCCTACTTTATCTGTTACAAAATTCCCTGAACGAATCGGATCTAATGTTTAATATTTTAAAGATTTTTTTTTTACTGAACCAATAGGGTTCGAGTCTAAAGAAGATTTTCCGATGTGGGTTCGAATCCTTGGCCCAAAGTAAATCATACCAACGATCCAATACCATCTTAAGCTTTGCAATATGATCTTTAATCCTTCGTGTATTATTTCAACTCCACTCTCTACCAGTATCTAACATGCTACCAACTCTAGTATTAAATTCACGGCTGCTTATAATGGCAATCTACCAACTCATTCTTTACGCCTCTCTTATTCCAATCTAATCTACATAAGTCACGTTTCATTTATTGGACGAGGTGTTTAATCCGACCACATTCAAGTAAAATCCCCAAAGTGTTAATTGAAGGGGAGAATGCGATAGATCCCATTTTATAAAATCATTAAATAGTTTCATTGCAAATTGTTTTTTTTTTTTTTGTATGAATTGCTGAATCGGTATTTAAAATTGAGAAACTTTTACAATCTTATGAAAATCATGGCATTTGAGTGTTTAATTCAGAATATCAAAATTTATTTTGAAAAAATAAATTACGCCACGAAATAAAAAAATTTCGAAGCATTTTAAATTCATTTAATAAATGCGTTTGTTTAAAAATTTGGGAAAGACGAATACGATCATACATTTAACCTTGAAAACAAAATGCATAGCAGTAATTTAGTAATCCTAGTTTCATGGAGATTTTAACCCTAGATAACTATTCATTAATCTACTAGACTATGTACAGACTCCTGTCATTTTAGCGAATTTGATTCTTCCCTTTGCGCTTACACCACACATCTCACTTACAGTATCTTCAAAACAAATACTCATAAAAGGATTTATCCGTAGGTATAAACAAAGCTTAACATTCTGATATTTGCAGGTATCATCGTCTTACAGTGTGGCATACAACCTAAGAAATCAGGGATCCCGTCTATGAGCAGGGAACTCTTATCAAATCAATAATAATATGAAGTTTGACTAGGAAATCAGTAAGGCTCATTGTTTATAAAAATAACCGATTGACCAACGATTTATGAGTACCTTTTCTGATGAAATACAACCATTCACGTTCTGCGTTTTTGCTAATGGTTTTTATCCAGCTATAGTAGACGACTGGTCATGATCGTGAGCTCATGGCCGGTGTTGATACTATTCAGTTGTGGGTTCGAGTCCATATGCCACTAAAGACCCACCACATAGCGGGGCCAATGCACTTCAAAATTGTTGAGGACGTAAATTTTCCCAATTGCGTGGTGTCACCGTTTGGAGTGGGAGGGGGCCAGTTCTCGAAATTAACCTCTCCTTCGGTTGTCGACATCTGACCTAGGTTTAAAATTACGAGGTCTGTCATCAATAGCCTTCATTTTGCTCCCAAGTGCGACGTTAATAAGCAATTAATCAATAGTTGTATGAGTATTCCAACAGGATAATGTATCTCCATACAAATATCGGAACTCCTAATTATGGTTACAGGAGCATTCATATAAGTTTAGAATTTCGTCATTGTTATCCAAATCCTCAATTCTAAAAGAAATAGAACATATATAACATGACATGAAATTTGCTATCGAACAGAAGAGAATACAAGATTTCAGAATCCACCCTTATTGTGGAATATTCTGGGCTTGTAGTGTTGTGTGCATTGCCAACAGCATTTTCCAAAAGCTCGTGGAGAATCTACCGGGTATTAGACTGAACTACCATTTTCTTACACTACTTGAGAATATATATATATATATACAGCAATTATGCGTGCTTGAGAAAGTGTGTATGCGCGTGCCTATGTTGTCAGTTAGGTATATGATAAAACTAAAACCATTATATCGGTCAATACAATAAAATTAGGACTATTTGATTAGGAATAATTATATACATTCCCAAACGGGGAAACATGTTATTTAATTATCATTCAGCTATTTCCTTAAATTTCAATTAGTTTAATACTTCTTTTTGATTACTTTTTCAACATAATTCAAAAAAGGTATGGCAAATTCAAAAAACGGGCTCCACCTATACCAGCTTTTTAGTTATCTCGTCCGTAACACAATGAGTAACAACCAGTGTAGGACGAGATCATTTGAACATGCCAGCGGAAAGGTTAAAGTCATTGTGCAGGAGTATGGGCAGATTCGTGAAGGGAACAAGGTCACTTTCTCTGAAGTGATAAAATTACAGATTCGTTTTCTTTTAATGTTTATTATTTGTGAAAACTCTAATTTCTTTAATTCGATTTGAGTTTCGAAAAACTAATTTCCGATTGTTTTATGCATAAGAATTACATCACTTAATTACTTCGACAGTTTTTAATGACTCTTAATGGAATACGAAATCTTCATTTACGGGCTCTTGAGAATCAATCTATGGGTTCATTAACTGGTTTTATAAACAATATGAATAACAAAATTGTTAATATTCAGTAATGGTAGCAATCAATGACAGTGAAAACACTAAATTGGTCTAAAAATAAGGCGTTTTCTGCTTATTTAAAAAAAATACTCCTCCTTTTCAAAAACTATAATGGTAATGATGTGATTTGAAAATCATTTCTGGGTTTTATTGCTGTAATATGTAGATATATAACGTTTATTTAATTTGTATTTAATCTACAAGATATATTATTTATGAGCAAGCATCGAGATGATAAGAACTTTACCTGGGTCAACACCCCTCCTGCAAATTTCAACTCCATGCAAAGCAAAGTCTTACAAATCCTTTTTTTAATTATTCCCAACGATGAGCTTTGGTGATGTACAATTGATTGGATTTTTAACATTTCACCTAGAAGCGACACGAGGACTATTGGCGACGGACCTTGTATAATGCTGAATCATGGTCAAGTGACAAGACGACAATTGAACTGAAAAATCCCAATTCCCCATATCCAATTTACACTAATGCGAGAACTTCTGAGCCTCAATAGCTTTAACGTACATCGGTTCACCCTTTATGGTGATCAGTGGAATGGCCGAACCTGAACCCGCTATCCATCAAGTAACCTTCCAACGAGGTTAATAGTACTTCCTAAATGATATATGGAGTGAAGCCCTATTATTAAAACTCACTGCTACGGTTCATGGTACTATTAAACTTCAGGAATGCAAGAATGTATCAAATATATGTATCATAGGACGTTTTTTTTCTCCTCTAACGGTACAAATCCTGCAAAATTCGTAGAATTTATGTCTTACTTTACATAGAGACGGTGACTTATAAGTCAAGTAAATACTAATTTTATTATTTTGCGATTTATTTGATGCTAAAATATTTAGTTGAAATCCGAAACAGATCATTCAAAATTTAAAACATTGTGGGTTTATAGGAAACAGTGATTGGATCGTATTTTAACTCACACTTTGGCGACAGAAAACAAAATGACGCCAAAAAATGAAGCGATGAACCGAATTGGTAACCCATGTAATGCAAACCTATTAGATCATTCTTTACTGCAACCCTATTTTAGCTATTTAGCACCATTTTATTTTCTGTCGCTAGGACGTGGGATAAAATAGGATTTTACCGATAACAAGTAATATAAAAAAAATTAAAGTAAATTCCTACTTAGGTCAACAAAGAAAATTTTTGTTTTTGTTACTTTGTATTAAATAATTACAATTAATGTTAAATATGTATTTACATATGGCAGAATCACAATATTAAGTGGCAAATTTTCATTACAAACTCTCTATCTGCTAAAACTTTATTTAAAGTATTAAAGATTAATTAAAAGGTTGGAATGCAGTTTAGCCCAACCACCCTTGGTGACAGGAATTATTTAGCGATATTTTGACAAATGTGGGTACCCTGGTCCGCTTCTCGGA
>BMAW01035861.1:180882-210227 GCA_019974015.1 Nephila pilipes | reverse complement strand
TAAAAATATTTTTTCCTCTATAAAACAATATTATATTTTATAAAAGCTTGAAACTCTTGATAAAGATACCAGGTAATTACCGATAAATTAAGTACTATAGCTACTTACTTACGTATGAGATCAAAAGAAAAAAAAACCTCAGGCCTTTTTAAATTACATAGTCTTTTATGTTTCAAAAAATATATATATTTGTTTCCATTTAGTCCATTATTCAGTTCCAGCTTGATTTAATTTTTAAATATGTATATTTAATTCTTTTTAGTCTAAAAATTTAAGACAAAAAAGCAAGAATGGTAGCTGTATATGTATACAAAATTTCACTGAATCAGATGTTGTTAATCTGGTAGATCTGGACCATCCCTCCATATCCATCACTGCTTGAATATACCATAGTATTGTTTTGTCGTCAAAGATATGCATGTATGCAAAATTTGCTGCTGGACAGGGTTAAAATTAGAGTACAAATTTTGAGCTATGGAAAGATATACATACATGTGTATGAACATGTATGTATGTTGCGAGTAAATAAAAGTTTGTAATAAAAAGATAAAAAGATATATCCAGATGATGAAATCACTTTTTGACTATTCGAACATCGTCATCATAAGGAAAACACTATCCTTTCTTATGCTTATGGAATAAATGAGAATCAGAAGACAAATCAAGACTATGGGAAGGATGAAATAGAAATACCCTGCCACAGGAAACCAAGAGTTTTCGTGTGTCACGAATCATATGTGGTCATGCGTTATCATGCAATAGAAGAACTCCTCAGAACTATAAAACAGGCCTCTTGCTACGAATAACATCCTAAGGTTACTCATAACACCAGTACCATATACTACAGAATCTCACGATAAATTTAAGTAGTTGGCATTCCTTTAGCTGAAAGAAATTGAATTCCTTCCTTGGACTAATAACTTAGTGTGCTTGCCATTTCAAATTGAAGCCAAATGTGTACGCAAATATTGTTCCGGATGGAATTAATTATATTGGAACCTTAACTACTATAAGACTCTATTGACATCTACAGGCGATGATCTGCACTATATATTTGATGGAATAAAATAAAGAACCTTATTTTCTGACTTATCCTCGAATATCTTAAGATTTTCTGAAAGTATTTGAAAAAAGTATTGTATTATAGCACAAAATATACATGACTGTACAAAAAGCACAAGAAATACTTTTGGAAAATGTGTGTGGAATTTTAATTGTAGCTGCGTCACATTTATTATAGAGGTTATTAACCGCTAGAGAGGATTTTGTTTCGTACATCTACAAAATAGTCGTGTCTGAAAACTTTTCAAAATAATGCGGGAGATGTATGTGACCTTTAACCTAATTTGATTTTTTCCAAAAGATTCGCAATAGTTTCAGTTAAAATTCTAGTCTTCTCATTGAATTATTAGAACCCATATCACACACACACAACCTAATCAATCAATCAATCGAAGAATTAGTGTTAAGAACATATTAATAAGTAAAGATCTATTTTATTTTAATTTTGCGCAGCATACTTACTCTTAGCTTAAAGTGCATGCAATTTTTGCTTGCATTTTAAAATCTGAAAAAACATATTATGGTCCACTACAATATTTTATAGTTTGTTTTAATTCTAAAATTTAATTTAATAATTTTATTTAGATAGCATAATCATTTGTTTTACTTCTTTTGTTATACAAAATCGGCATTTTTTTTTTTTTTTTTGATCGGTAGAAGCTATGTTTTCTACAAAAACAGAATTTAAATTCTTTGGAGTGTATGATTGTGCATTTAACTAGCACAAAGCTTTATATGGAAAGTATGAATAACAGTTATTTAAAAAAAAAAAAAAAAAAAGAGTGGTCTTTGGAGGTTAAATTTGTCCTTTGTGAAACATTGCCTGGTATAATATTTTTATAATTGTCCTTTTTATTCTTTTAATTCCGATATTATTTGTAGCAACGGCATCTACTATCCAGAAAATTGTCATATAATGAGATAAATTGCTCCAAATATACACAAATAAAATTTAAAAAATAACCGCATGATCGTGAACTTAATTTGTTACCACGAAGAAGATATATATCGAAATCTTTGATCTAAAAAAGATTGAAGAGGAACATAATACTCAAATTGGATTCCTGCAAAATTTTAGGACATTTATAATTTTTTTTAAAAAAAAATGCCACAACAGATATAAAATTTATTAAAGCAATAGTTAAAATTTTGTTCCTAATTTTTTTCAAAGCGAATTTTAGTTGCCATAGCCGAGTCGTCGTGCTTGCGAGCTCATAACCGACTTTTTGTCCGTCTAATTGTAGGTTCAAGTCCTGATGCTACCGAAGGCTCGTCGTGTAGCAGGAAGATGATACACGCTAAATCTGTCGAGAATCAATAAACTCACGTTGGGATGGTGAATAGGTTAGGAGAAAGGATGCCAGCTCAGATGACGTTCTCGTCACTTGTCTGAGGTTCAAAAGTACGAGATCAGACACCAAAACTCTCGTGTTAAGTCTAAACGCGATATTAACACCTTTGCGATGACGTGTACCACCGAGAGAGCATGGCGTTCATTATTTGTAGCCGTCGAAAGCCAACGATGTTACATCGCTGTACTCTGATTTTATGTTCTGAAAATCAACCGAGTTTAAAGCTATCTTCATGAAATGTTAAAGTTTAGGACCATAAATTGGAACATTTTTTTCCTGTAACAAAATGTTCGTACTTTAATTTTATATTCTGACTTCTCTATCCCTACATAAAGCCGAATATTTTATTGTACTACTCATTTCTGTCTGAATAAATCCCTTTCTTTCTAGAGAAAAATGTATTTAATGTTACGACTTCTAATGCTAAACAGGTTTTGAAGTTAATTCGTTCAAGTAAAAAATAGCGCTTTTTTAGAATGTTTCTGAATTTTAAGAACATTATATCATAAGCAGATGTTGTACATGTTACATAATCACAAGTTTTCATGGAAATTGGAACAATTTTCTGTCCGGAAAAGTGTTCCAAGTTCCGACCGAGTTCTTTGACACTAGACGAATGTCAAAAATCAAGTAAAGCTTTAAGTTAAGAGTTACGTAAGAGAGTTTTAGTGAAGTATGTCGTTGCCAACGTGTTAGTAAACTATCACTCAAAATGAAATAATAAACAATTTGTATTGAAAGTAATAAACAAACAACCTGATTTGTAGTTAATTACCATCCGATCGCACTTTGAGAAAAAATGCCAACTACATCCTATTAAATTAAATGCATTTACCTTTTTTCACCACCATTTTTATTTTTTCGAGTTGTCAGCGATGTTGTAAGAAAGAATAGAACATCTTGTAAAACTAATCCTTTCAAGTGTGTAATAGTTAGAATTCCTGCGTAGGCGTCCACTCGATTTCAACGGGAACGAGCGGTTTCCTAAATTACAAAATCATGACGAGACGGAAGGGAAGCGACGCTTTTCGTAATGTAACAAAGTTAATAAATTGCTTTTAAGCTTTCCGGAGGTTAAAAGGGGTGGATGATTGCGTTTCGAATAACGAGCGAAGCACGAGCAAGACGACTTCGTGACAGGTGTCGTATCGTGAATTTCAAGCTCGTTTCACTCTCAGCAATTCATTTTGCATTCCGAAGTGAAACAGCATATAAAAAACATTTCATTTTCATCTCTTAGGGTAATAAGTACAATAACAATAAGTAGGATACAATAAGTAAATGAGTTAAATCTTTATTTGATCTGGTTTGAATGACGCGTGTCACTTTTAAGAAAATACATTTGACAAAAGATATTTATTCGTGACGAAGGTTGTCAAGCCGCAAAGTGGAGAGACTGTTCTGCAGTCAAAATATAATTCGACATTGTTACAATTTGTCACGCTTTGTTCAATGTCAATTTCGTAATTGAGTTAAGACTTTTCTTTTTTCGGCCAGACATGTTTTTTTTTATTATAGGGAACAAAACTGATTTGACGTGTTCGATTAATGGTGACAAACGAGGAATTTCCTTTGTAAAAATCAATTGACTCTAGATTTTTTTTCAATTGATATTTGTTCCCTTTTTGCATGCTTTGAACGAATTTTTCACTTTGTAAAAAATCGGCCAGTGTTTATTTACATATGAAAAATCGAGACAGCTTAGTAATATCATTGAAACGGTGCGATTTTTAATTTAAACATTGAGATTTGCTTAATGTGATAGAAAATTATATAAGCAATAATTAAATTAGATTATGCATGCAATATATAAAAACTATTCAGTATTAAATATAAAATACACTGAATAATTCATTACAACTGAACTACATTATATACTGGCACATAAATTCCAGCACTCTTTCTACGATGCGAAGGGTGTACCTGAGGTCATGGGCTAAATTTTTACGGTCGGTAAGAAAATTTGCCAAGAAGCATTTTTTATAATAACGGGGGGACTGAATTGAAGAGTGAATTTTTATTTACATTAATAATTGCAATAAGTTTTCCAATGGCGCACCAACAATACAGATACAGACAGCATATAGCAAGTAATTGATGCACAATTTCGAAGATACCAGAACTTTCACGTATAGTTTTAGCAGTGATTGAAAATTTTGCAATGAGTTCTTCAGCAGAATAAAGTTATTAAAATTGTTAGTCAGTCATTAATTCATTCGACTGACTATATGTTTTAAAATTAAAAAATTAGACTTGGGAAAAAAATTCTCATAATACAAACGATTTCCTTTAATCAAGTTTTCATTTCACGTTTTAACTTTCAATTAAACAATTGACCTGCCAATTATCGATAATAGCAAGCATCATATAGGAGTTCAATAGTATTTACCAAATCCAACCAATGAATATTTTACAGACTTAAAAATTTTGTAAATAGGATTCAACATTTCGAAAAATACTTGAAAATGCGATTCGAATTAAAAAAAATACCCATAATTACTTATTTCTTTTTGATTATATGTATAAAAATTATACCATCTAAGGCATAAAATTCTTTAAATAAGTTCATAATAAATTGTTATGTAATTTTGAAGCCGATGTAAATGTATGAAGGATGAAAATTCTATTTTTAAGTAACATTTTTTTATAAAACCCATACGTGCACCTTTGCCACTCGCTATAATGAACTTCCTAAGTTAACGAACTTTTGCATCATCTTCTACAGGAAACAAACTCGCCTCTTTTCATAGTATTTGGGGGAAAATTGTTTTTGGCAATAATTCATGCAGAATATGCCATCAGACTTCAAACCTGACACTAGATTTAAACTTATTTCATGAGAGTCGGTTAAAATTAGATTTCCTCGAGTGTATTTTACTATCCAGTTTAATTGCTTTACCAAACTGATAGTAAGAAAATGGATGTTCTTTTTTTTCATTTATATAATGAGATTATCTACTTTTTAATTTATTCAATTGTTACTTATAATCTTTTTTGAGACAAATAAAAATTCGAGTAGTTTTATTTTTTAAAAAAAATTCAATGTTTTATTTGTAGATTGAAACACGTGGGAATTTTTTCTACATCCCTCCCATTTGTTTCATTTTCATTTTATTCTTCATATTGTTTTTCATTACTCAAGCTATCATTTATTGACTAAAAATGAAATAATCGTAATTTTTTTTCACAAAAATAGGAATTATTTGTAACTTTATATTTTTGCAATAAAATTGCAGGATTCTTTTTTACTTTTAAAACATTTTATATTAATGTTTTTCTACTCACTTTAATTCAAAAACATTTAAAATTTCCTTTGGATAATTTTAATATTAAATGCAAAATTATAATGAAGTAAAAAGCATTATAATGTATACTGAATATTTTTTTTCCATATTATTTGTTCCTTGAATAAGTTGTCGCTGTTTTTTTTGTGATTAATGTTTTATATAAAGTATGTAGTAAAAAATATATCACTCAAAGTATTGTCCATCACTAGCCAATACATTCTCCCATCTTTCTGGTAGCATATGAATTGCATGTCGAAAAAACGACTTGTTATCCCAGACTCGACCCCTTTCTTGGTATCTTCTTAAAAATGGCTGTTCAACCAGGTCATGTAACATTGAACGGAATAAGTAATAATCAGAAAGGATTATGTCCGGTGAATACGGGGGATGGGACAGGACTTCTTCGTCAAGCGTTTCCAAGTAAGCTTTAATCGTTTTTGCAACCTGTGGCCGAACGTTGTCATGTAACAAAAATCACCTTCTCGTGTCTGCTCGTTCAGTGGCCGTTTTTCCTTTAGGACTCGGCTCCAACGCATTAATTGCAATCAATAGCGAATTTCTCGTGATAGTTTCGTTTGATTTGAGCAACTCAAAATAAATTACACCCTGCTGATCCCATCAAATACAGAGAAGCGTTCCTTATCTCCAAGAACCAAATCATTATTTTTGAAGCGTCGAAACCAATCTCTGCATGTCCTTTCCGACGCAACAGGCTCCCAAAGTCTCAACAAGAATTCTGTATGCTTCAGATGCAGATTTCTTTTTAGTAAAATAGTGCAATAAAATTCCTCTCAAATACTCTTCATTTGGCACAAAATGAGACATTTTGAGAGCTAGGGGGGGGTGGGATCTGTTGTTTACATTGGCGAACTAACATACACTGAAGTTCAAGATTTTCGTCATTACTTCCTTGTAGACGAGTTACCATCTGAAATTGCATGCACATGGTCTTGGTAATACCATCTGTTAGGAAACAACGAGAACTTTTTCAAGGTCCTAATAAAAACATTTTATAATAAAAACTGCAAATATAGCTAAATGTTACCTATCCTTTTGATTTAGGCGTAAATATAGTGTATTATTTCTTTGTTCAAAGTAAGAAATTCAGTTATGAATTTGAAGAATTTTACGAGACAAAAACTGGGAAATACAATTCGTTGATTTTAGCCAGTCAATTATGTCTCCAAATCCCTAAAATAAATGACAGCGATAAATTTCAACATAAAACAATTAAAATTAAACTTAATTTATATAATCAAAAAATGTATTTATATAATTATTGGTACTATTATATATATATATATATATATATATATATATATATATATATATATATACTGAAAATTTATGAAAGAATAATTTAAAATATTTAAAAAGACGAAAATCCAGAAAGAAATGTAACAATGAAAGAAAAATAAATGAAAATATGGAACCCAGCAAGTCAAAAAGCAATATCGGGCTGAGGACCGATTAAGCGGGGTTAAACTAGTTCAATGGTACCAACCTTCCCCCTTTGCGACTTGGTAGGCTGAATTAGGAAATCCAAATTGCAAAGGAGTTCATGATTAAAAGATGCAAACAAATTCAGCGATAAAATCTATAATTCCTGGTAGGCTGAATTGGGAAATCCAAATTACAAAAGAGTTCAATGATTAAAAAATGCAAAAAATTTCAACGATAAAATTTACAAAATAAAATCTATCATTCTAAAAATTATCAACAAATCAAAATATAAAAATTACTTACAAAATTCAAAGAAATTAAGATTCAAATATGTGAGTAGTAAGACGGAATTTTCTTTAAGCTTCAAGGTTTGATTGGTAATAAAATGTAAAAGGATGCAAACAAATGGTTGGTAATAAATTCAATCTTAACGAACAATCAATCTTAGCAATCTTAGGAAGAAAAATTCAATCTTAGCGAACGAATTCGAAAAGGGATAGAACGAAAGGCAGGAATAGCAACAGAATATAATCTAACTTAGTCAACACTACGTGGATTTTTAAGACATGAGCATAAACTCCATCAGTTTGTTGATAACGTTGATAATGATAAAGGAATAGGCAGAAAAAGGTCTAAGACAGCAAAAAACGCCAATCCCGACGAATGTTTGTTTAATTTTTCTCTTAGTTTATATTAATACTGTAACTCGTCGTCACTTAACCCGTATTTCAATAACTCTGAACTCCGACTACTGCGAGTTAAGACTGCAATAACATGTTGTAATTTTGAGTATAGTACATACAACGAAATGTATATCATTCATTTCCCCACTATATACTATTATCATAAGTATATGATCACACTTTTGTGTGACGCACGATTTTTATAATCCGCTTAAGTGAAAACAGAGTTTAAAAGTAGCATTAAAACAAACCAACTGAACTAGCAACCTCTTAGTCGATTGTAATAAAACCGTAACTTGTTAATTCGGTCATTAGTCGAAGAAACTATTTATTTGAAAACACAAGAAAAAGACTTTTAAAACTATAATTTACGTATTTTCAATTTATCAAGCAATAATTTCAAAGTTTTATGATTTTGTTTTATCTATCAACACGAATCATTTATTAGAATATGTATGTATGAATTGAAATTTTCATATTAAAATATTATAGAAAAAAAAATCGTAAACGTAGAAACTTTATACCTTATGTGTCGTTTAAATCAACTGCTTCATTATGTGACGGTATCCTTTGATGTGTCTCATCTGTCATCTTAAAGTTTACTCTAATCCCTAGAGCTAAATTTTAACTTAAGTTTAACCATAGACAAAAAATTAAAATTGTCAGTTATACCTAAAATATCTGTTATTAATCCTCAAATATGGGAGATGCTCTCCATGGTTAATTTTCTTACAAAATAATCAACCATTTCATAATCCATCAAAGAAAACGCTTACCGGAATACGATGCGAGTACTAACTTCAATTGCTCCGACAACGTTGAATCCTAATCTTTCGAAACTCACAAAACGCGCCAGAAGATTTTGCGCGCATCACACTCTTTATTATCGTAAACTTCTTCCTTTATTTCATTTCTCTGTCGCTTTTGTACTACTTGATTATCTCTTTTCATTTCACTTCTAAGTTTTAAATCATTTGCATCATCACGTTTTATTTTATTAGGAAATAGCTGGAAACTTAAATATGAAATGAGAAATAAACCCCAGATGTCAGTCAAAGGAAAAAATCGCGAATAACCCTTGTCACAATCACGAGTAAATTATCGCATCAATTTTATACTCAAAAAATATTATTTATAACGCAAAATTTGAAAAGATAATATTTGAACCAGAAGAATTTAGTTTATTTTTGTCCTAAAAACATTTTTAGATATTTCTAAGCCCTTTAGCAGGTAAAATTTTCAGACGACATTCATAAAGAATAAAATAGAGGAAAACTACATTATACTAAGAAGGGAGAAAAAGATTTTTCACATTTTTGTTAAAAAGTCAGATGTTAGTTTAACGAAAATTATTTTTATACATACAAAGGAGTTTAATTACATCAACTCTCAGCAATTCGAGTTTTTATTTAACTAACAGTTATCCGCATGGCATTGAAGTGAAGAAAAAAAATATGGCATAATGATTAGTTACGGAATAAAATTCTTCGTAAGATAGGAAAAAACAAACATCTTAATATCTTCCTTGTTTTGGTGGTCATTGCTAAGTTCAGTCCCTTAGGGTTTCAAGATGAAGTAATTCAAGGTTCCAAAGATACTTAAGGAAACTCACAAGGCGGTTTTTGAAAAAAAAAATCGATACAGAAAAATCACCACTGTTATCAAAAGAAATACGTTAAATTATCAAGAATAATCATCGTTTGTTTCGTTAATAAATAGATAGGAAGGTAGCTTTGTTTTATGAATAGCATTGACCATCAATCTAATTTCCATTGGATATGTCGTGTGTTGGGAAAATAAAATACTTTCATTTTATTTGTTTTTTCGCTAAATTCATTTTTATTCTAAATAGGTATTTTATTTACTTAACTACTTTTAAGTGCACATTTACTATCAATTAAATTACACCATTTCTTAATACAATAGATAAATACCATTATTTATTAGTTTTTATAGAAACTTACGTAATAGAAATGAATAAAATAATCAAAAGAGTCCGGGATATAGAATACAGAAACAAAAAAAGGCCTTTTATATACGTATTTAATTAATAAAATGTACATCACCACAATAGAAAGAAAAAATGAATTGTAGATTTGAAACATTACAAAAAATAATGTTATTCAATAACAATAAAAAAAAAGTTGCATGCTCCAGATACGGTTAGTTTTTGGGTACAATATTAATTCCATAAGAAGTAATAAATACTATTATTTGCAACTTAACTGAGAAACGAAATAATTTTTAGATGTGATTGGCAGCAATAGTCTAAAACACGCAGAAAATGGTTCTACGTACTGTGAGACGAACAGGATCGTTTCTCTCTCACATTCTAATACGAAAGTTGAATTCTAAAATGAATCTATTACCTTTATTAATCTGGTAATATCAATTACCTCTAAAAATAACGCTGTCATGAATGATTAGCTTAAATTTACTAAAATAAATTGATTACTTCCATGAATCTTACTTCAATGTTCACTCCGTCACAGCATATCCTGTAGTACTACTCAAAACATATAGGTTGATAGGTGAACATAATCTTATAAACTTTCTAACTTTTAAACTTCGTGCTTGATATGGCTGTGGAGAATTTCTTCGACCTGTACCTTACACAGATTTAAATTAAATAGTTAAAAATTTAAGAGATAATTTCGTATGTGTGCTTAGCACTTGAGTAATATTTAAATATACTGGAATTTGAAATATCAAGAGAATTAGAGTATGAGAATACAGCATCTGAGAAAAAAATTTAAGTAATCTCAAAACATTACAAAGTTATAAAACTGAAAAAAGGATTTCAACTTTTAACAGCAAAAAAATAAAAGCAAACGATTATGCGATAAAAACCAGATCAATATTCAAATATTAAAATTAAAGAAAATTATAAAATATTAAAGTAAACAATAATAAATCTGTTCTTATTTTTAAAATGAAAGTAAAAGTTATTGAATGAAATATTCTTCAGAGAAATTTAATTCCGATATTTATATATCAATAAATATTTACATATTAAGATATTCTCAACATCGATATTATGAGTCACTCTAAATTGTTTCAAAATATGCATGAAATTTCAAGCAACGCAATTTCTTGAAAAAATGAAGTATACTTGATTTAATTAAATAGATATTTTCTACACAATTAAATCTGTTTCAAAATTTCTGTTCCAAACAATTGCATTAGAGCACCATAAGAAACATAATTCTGAATATTAAATAGGTTTAGCAATCAAAAGCTGAATTCTGCATTTTTTCGAAAAATAAATGTTCTCTGATGATTGATAGACCTCAAAACATTCTCAAAATACAATCCTCGAAGCTTTCCCTTTCTGTGAAAAGTAAATCAAAAAGAAGCGACAACTGGAACACGATATTTACCTCAGCGTTTTACTTTTTAATAAGCTTAATTCTCAGAACCTGTTTCGAAGCCCCATTTCAAGATTGCTTGTCCATCTTCGTTAGCCTGTTAGGAGATCACGCTTTGCCATAATAATGTTTTACCTTGTTTAATAAAAGGTTTCTTTTCCATTCATGTGTCAGTTTATGGCGTTTAGAATTATTACACATCATTATTATGTATAAGAATTTAGGATTCATATTCTCGAGCCGTATTTAAAACAGGAATTTCAGGAATATTTTTGTTTTGATATTTTAAAAAGGAATGCATTTTGTGAGATCTAGGGAACTGTTTAAGAAATGGTACATTTAAAATAATACATTAAATAAAATTACTTGGAATCATCTCTTAGATCTTAATAACTGATGAATTTTAAAGTAAAATGAATTTAACAATACCTTAAATTTATATCTCATTCAGATTTGATTTTTTTTTCTCGTACTGCAGTTTTATTAAACAAATTTTTTCGTTCTGAGAAGCAGAGTATTTATTATACATTATTACTGTTTTCAATGCTTGTTAAAAGTTTCATGAAAGACTAGAATATAATACTAAGTATTTCATTTTTACAAATATTCTTTATACGTGACATTTTCCCATTCATTCAGTTTAAAATTAGTTTAGTATAACGATTTGATATATTACCAGTCCATTTAATTAAAATTTAATCCTTGTAATTTATTGTATCCTTAAATCAATAATTTTAAAATTATCTGAAAAAACTGTAACTGCAGCCTTTCTTTACTCAGCTGTATCTTAATTAAATATATTGCTTAATAAACACTGAACTCCAACTGAAGACACGTGAGAACAAAACAAAATACTAAATAATCACTGGAGAAAAGATAAAATTGTCACTCTCGAATCTCAATTTAACTCAACACTCCTAGATTATGATTTCAAAGTAAAGTCTTAGCTTACCAATTCCCTCGTTCTGATTCAGTCACTTCACAAAAATAGCAGCTTCTTATCTTTGTACTTTAACTAGAATTCGCTTCTATCCACAAAAGTAATTTAGATACTTTAATCCAAAATTATAAATCTCCATCAACAAGTCGATATCCTCTATCCCCCTTTCATTTCTATTTCATTTATATATCATTACCTCTAAGTCACTTCACTTCGCTTAAGTCTTAATCTTTTTTACCTAATCACTTTTCATTTGGGTTGGGAAGAAATTATAATGTTATGTAATATAAATTATTATAAGGCACCCAAAGTTAATGAAGAGAAAATCTCGAATAGCCCATTATCACAACATTCATTTCTGGCTGAATATCTTTACGATGAAAATCATTCAAAACCAGGAGCTTAAATACATTTAAAGTTTCAAAAATTAAACATTATCAAAATATTGTTAATACAACCGACAATTTGCCAATGTTATTGAATAAATACATCACTAATAGAAAGTTCATTTAAGAAATTAGAGATAATCTTTCAACGGACTTATCAAAGTATTACTTATTATAAGTATCAAACATTAAATTATTCGTTACTTGTGCGGTCCATATGAATAAGTATAGCAATTATAAATACTGAAATATAACTTAACGTACCGAAATACTTTAGTGTAATACTAGTTAGTATTAAATAAATATAACAGAAATCCATAATTCCATTACCGTACGTATGAAAAAGAGCTAATTATGTATTATGTGATTATTAGACATAAGTACCATCATTATATTTTTTCCATTTGATTATCACCATTATATATCAGAAACGATTTGAATATTTAATTTGTAGGGTCTTAAAAGATAATGTAACACTAGAAAAGTATTTTTATCTTGATGCCTTATTATTTAAATCACATGTAATGCTGTAGACACTTATTAAACTCAGAAAATCCATCAGAAAATCCGAAATCAAAAGTTTTTAACTCAAAAAGCTAATACGGTTAATTGTTTAATCCATTTGAGAAATAATTCCAGGTAAAATGAGAGTTCACATTCAAATACCGGGTATAAAAGTTTATAAGAAAGAATAAAAAATTATCGAATGATTGTTAATTTTTATTTATAAATAACAGACTTTCAGACTTAAAAAATATTTGTAAATTTTTTTTTTTTCAGCAATTAGTGCGATCCCTCCATTGCAATAAAATAAAACCAGTTAAATTCCTATCAAATGTTCAGCAACATTGCCATAAATAAGAACAATGTAAATGAATATTGCAGACGATGTAAAATGATGCTTGTTTGTATGAAAATCAAGCGTGAAATTCCTATCGAAACAAACAAAAGGAACTTACTTTGTGGAAAGCAGACGAATCATAACACGGTGCCGAAACTACTTCCAGATGTAATGGAGAAAGGACATTTTTGCAGAGCGGAGTGGAAAAACGAGAGCTGTGACGAAATTACGCTTTCTCCACCCCTACCCCTACCTCCTCAACCCGACTAACGGTAAAATAAGTGGACGCCATTAAAGACCACGCTTAACGGTTCCTCGAACAGGTATTAATGAGCGGAGTAAAAATTGGGAAACTGCGCATGACTGCGTTTCAAGAATATAAATGTTCGCCAACATTGGAAATGCATAAGACAAAATTGCTAGCCAATTGTCAGGTTTTCTTCATAAATGTCCAGTTTTGTCAATCTTTTTTAAAATCCTATCTGTATTTGGAATTATATTTTATTTTTGTATGGAATGTTATAGAATTTATGTATAAAATGACTGACATTTATCATTATTTAATCGGTGGTAGTTCCAAGTAATTTGGATCAACCAGCATTAAATTATGATTATACTGCGAGAAAGAGATTTTTTTTACATTATATTTCAGCATTTCAAGTCTGGTAATAAAAAATTATTTAGATTTTGAAATTTTCACTCAACTTTGAAAGGAAATTCTTTTTTAGCATTCTGAAAGTCAACGATAACGTAATGGTAAAAAATTTCATTTCTTATAAACGAAAAAAGCGTAAGTATTTGAAAAAATTTCAATTTTAAGCGATGTTATAAGATCACGACCAAAAAAGATGCAAAATTGCATATAAAATTAGATTTAATTATATTTTACTTCTCTAGTGTGTTTGAGAATAGATTATTGTGTAAAGATTTATTTTATTTTATTTATTTATTTTTAACTATATGTAACAATAATTACACTTAGCTAAAGAGATATTGAATTTAATAATTTAGCATTTTGTCTCATTTTAATATTTGAACAGGATATTATTGTCTACTTTCATATTATATCATTTGCTTTCATTTTATTGTTTCTTTTAATAATTTGATTTTTACTGCATAATCAAATGACACATAAGGATAATTAGTGCAGGAATTCAAAAGGACATATGGAAGATATATATTGGGAGCAATAAATAGCCCTTGTGTGTTATTAGTGAAGCTATTTCACGAAAGCTGTTTTAGAAGCTTTAACGGAGCTACATCACAGTTGAATCTGTCGCAGTGGACTAGATGATTCGATATTACTCGGCTGGCCACCTAAGTCACCTCATAGGGCCCCAAGCGGTTTTTTTTCTCCTTCAGTTGGTATGTAAAAGGTAAAGTGTATGCTCCCCCATTGCCTACAATTGTATGTGAATTGAAACAACGGATTTCTGCTGCTGTGGAATCCATTATCACTGACATTTTACGACGTGTTTGTTACGGCTTGTTTGCATTAGTGTATTGTTTATCATTCTGTATTCCATTCCATTTGAAAATATAGCATTTATAAAATCGGGATGAATTATTTTGAATAACTCCGTATTTTAACTTTTCTTAAGATTTTAATACAGTATTTGTCAATAAGAATTTCAATGAACATTTCAGAGATTTACTGTTATCTTAATCTTTATATATAAATTCTGATTAGTTACTTTTAATTCGAGTCCTCGAGATATCACATTTTAATACCCATACAAGAATATATCGTATATATAATGAATTTTATTACATCCATACGGAAAATCCTAATTTATGCCATGCGCGACTGCAACGGGTTATCAAGGGTATTAACTTTTAATTAGTCTTAAGGAATTTTTTATGACGTTGCTTTATTCGAGAGTTCAACTTAGAATTATGTGAATCGGCTTTGCTATACATAATGAAGTGTAGTGAACAGAGGTTGTTGAAAACTAGAAGTAGTTGGAGGAATCAGAGAGAGATCGGAAGATTTCAACTCTAATATTAGACGTGCGTTTTCGCTGAGAAGAAAGAGTAATTTGATGTTGGGTTAGATGCTGACAGGGTTTCTCATTGATTGTTTATTAATTTCGCTCCTGGAAGCAACAATAGGTCTGTGATGTCTTTTTCCTTTCAAGATTCAATAAATTCTCTAACTTTAACAATAATAAAAGAATTTATTTGCACTTTGCAGTCTCGGAGCTCGTTCATGATTACATTCTCCCTGGTTACATAACCTTGGTAACCCTTACTCGATATAGAAGGGGAGGGCTGGCACAATTTTCTCCCGCCAACAGGCGCACCAGATATTACAAGGGCTATTGGTAAATCACTGAAGAGGACTGAGCTCACCAAAAAGAGTTTTGGTCAAAAAGTCACTCTCACCACTCGGAAATATTATTTATTTAACAAAATCACATTCATTATATATGCAGAAATATAAAATTTCTCAGAGAAAATGCACTAGGAAAGTCAGTTCCAAACACATCTCAAAAAAAAATTATACAGGAATAAGGAAAATACAGGCAGGTTAGAGGTGAAAAACTTAAGCATTTTAACAAGATTTTCAGAGAAAATACAACAGATATTTTACAATAATAATTAACACTGAGTATGAAGTTCCTTTACACCTTATGAGCGTTGATCAAAATTTCCACACTCCAGTAATTTTTTTTTAATCTTCAAATTCTTACGATACGAGAACGCGGTAGACTAGTGGTCATGGTAGTGGACACACGACTGGCGTTTTTTCGACGAGTCATGGGCTCAAATCTTGGCGCCGAAAAAGATCCGTCGTGTAGCGGGAATGATGCATGCTAAATTAGGTCAAGGCTCAAAGTCCCCCCCCCCTTATTATGGTACGGAATTTCGGAGAGGGATGTGACAGTTCAAGTGTCGTCCTCTCACTTGACCGAGACTCAAAATTATAAGGTCCATTTCCAATAGTTTTCATGTCGCTTCCCAGTGCGATGTTAATAAACAATCACAATCATTCGAACATTGCAAAAATGCTCTATTTGAGAAGGATTCGACCCGTGTGGGGACCGGGAATGGCAGAATAGTCCCACTGTAGCTCATGCATGTCGTCAGAGGCGACTAAAATGGGTACCCAGCGTTGGGGGTATGGCTGGGCACCCTGCCCCTATGGATTATATCAGGGGACCTCAGGGACTTGCCTTCTTCAGATAAGTACGGGCATCATGACTCCGAGGCACCTTAGTGATCTTTTTCTTTCCCATGGGGTTTACTGTCTTTGGTAAACACGGGTGACGCACTCCCGGGATACGCTAGCAATCCTTCCCTATTTTCGACCCTCCTTCTGATCAACCAATTTTTGTCTTTTTTTCAACTTCACACCTAGACCACAGTTTAATCTTGTTTGGCGCAGCATTACCATATCTGGCTCTTGCGCCAATAAACTTTACATTCACTAACTCACTGAGAAGGATTCAAAAGAGAAAAGTTTTTATATCATTTTGTATACAATTTAATATATGTAGAGGTTTAATAATTTGGTTTAATAATTGTTTCAATTTAATATAATTGAGCCTTATGTACATAGTGTTGCAAATCACAACTATTAGTGTTGATTTGTTTGGTTTCAGGAATTCTCGTAAATTGAAGTAATCTGCAGCATGGGGACAAGATAAAAGCTGTTAAGTTCTACAATGATAGCTTTCGGAAGGTTAAGGATGGGTGATTGAGTGAAAGTGAAGCTTATAATGGCGCAAAAGCCGGATGTAGCTATGTTGATTACCAGATGTAGCTATGCTGTTTACCATATGTACCAAACAAAATGTAGTTTTCAGTTTAGTTTTTATTAACGTCGCACTAGAAGCAACACGAGGGCTATTGGCAACGTATCTCTTAATTTTAAACCACGGTTAAGTGACGAGGACGATGCATGAGCTGGCACTCCCTCACCTAACATCCACACGACGCCAATGGTCCAAACAAAATATAACTGTGATCCAGACATTTGAAAGAATGGGAAAAATAATACAAATTTGTTGACAAAAGAGCGGGCTTATAATAGAGAAGAAGCGCTTCATTCGTATTTACAAAAGACAGTAAACCCCTTGGGAAAGGGGAAAAAATCACTGGGGTGCCTCAAGGGAGGGATGCCCGTACTTACCTAAAGAGGGTTAATAACGTTGGGGGAAATGTATAATTCCGAATGGGGAATAAGTACAAAAGTCTTTCAAGAACAATATGTAAAAATTAAGTTCCCCCCCCCCATCTCGATTGCTTTTTAGTAACACTGAAAACTTTGCGATATTGTAGATTACTTCAATCTTCAGCGTCCTGAAATCAAACACACACACACAAACCAGCATTAGCAGTGTAATTTAAAACCATTGTATACATGAGGACCAATTGGTATGCAGATTAAATTTCATTCAAATATCTTGGTTACTTCTTAGTAATAATAACGCTACAATACCCTTTCATACATTATAAATGACTAGTTCCTCACACAAGACTTTTGTTTTAGTTTAGTTTTATTAACGTCGCACTAGAAGCAACACGAGGGCTATTAGAGACGGAGCTCGTCATTTTGAATCATGGTCAAGTGACGAGGACGTCACCTGAGCTAGCACTCCTCTCCTAACTTCCATACCACGCCAGCGGAAGGACTTTGGACCCCGACAGATTCAACGTGCATCAGCCCCGGCTACACAGCGGGTCTTTTGTGATCAAGGCTCGAACCCGCTACTCAACGAAAACCGCCGGCCACGAGTCTGAAACCATGCCCATTAGGTTACCGCGACCATCCTCACACAAGAAGTAATTCGTTTCGAATTTTTAAAATCAAATTACGTAAATTTTAAATGCTTCCTGGTGAACAACAATGAAATGTTTTTTCAGATTTATTGCAGTCTTTTATAACAGCAATTGAAAAAATCTTCTAATGAGGCATCCTCTCTGAACACTTTTGAAGACCTGAGAACCTGTTCTTTCTGTTCCAAAACGAATTTTATAATATCATTTTCGTTTCATCTCTAAAGAACTGGAAATTTTTTTTTAACGTTTCTGACTATTCGTATAGAAAATTCCATTGAATTCCAAAAATGTTCTTGCTAATTCCAACCGTTCGAATAGCGTGCAATACTGTCTTTGATGTTTGATTCATTCGAAAAAGTAATTTAGGTCTTCGATTGCATTCGAAAGGATCTCGAAAGAGAAACGAAAGCGAAATGGTCATTGTGTGCGGTTAGAACACGAAAAGACACAAGATAATTGACTTAATGGAATGGTTCCGAGAACGGCCAATGCGATTACAATCTGGTTATTACTTTCAAAATCAAGTCAGGTACAAAAGCCCTTTGACGTGTGGCACTGTGATTAATTCTATTCTTTCTTTCAGAAAATGTTATGTCTACTGTGTTCTCTTAATGTTCGTTTTTCGTAAAGAATGAAAGCATTTTGGAAATTAAGAACATAAGTTATGCGATTTAAAAAAATTAAGATGAGACTTTTAAGCATAGTTTGAAAGAACTTTCGGAATCCAGGCATATTCTATTAAATATGTCCTAGTTAATGCAATGGCGTTTTCTGTCATTTATTTTCCGAACAATGTTTTATGAAATAAGATTTTGAAAGGTAACATTTTTAAATGAAAGGCTGAATTTTATTTTTTACCGGTTTATACTTCTCTCGTGCTCATGATTACTTCGTTCTGCTTTTAAATTCTTCTTTCATTTTGTTTTCCTTCATAAATTCGTTTTACATCAATTTAATGATTTTTTTTTCTGCTAAAGTTTTATGAATCACGTTAAGTTTTTTTTTCTTAGATCTTATTTTAATTTGATTAAATTTAATTTTCGTTTACTTCAGTTTTATTCCTTCATATTTAATTTTTTTATTTCATTTATATTTTGAATACCTCATTTCCCCACATTATTTAATTTAAATGTATGAAAAACTGATGATTTAATTTTTTTTTTTCTTTTTCATTTATACTCTACGAGTTTCACAAAATCATTTTTTTGATAATGTACATATAGAAACACAGAATATATATATATATATATATATATATATATATTAGCGCGGGCATCACTCACCCGAGGCACCCAAGTGATATTTTTCCTTTCACATAGGTTTTTGTGTCTTTGGATTATTCGAATGTTGCACATCTAGGATACCCTAGCGACCCTTTTCTATTTTCGACTCTCTTTCTTATCACCCTTTATTTTTTTTCCTACGTCTAGATCACAATTGCCCCTTGTTTGGAGCAGCATAGCCGTACCTAGCTCTTACGTCATTAAACTTCAACAACACTCCCTCCTTTGTCTGACAAATACTGTGTTATATGCCTTGCATACATTAATATAAGAATTCAAAGGAGCTTTAAAAGCATAATTTTTTGACGACAAATGGGTTTGTTAAGATAAGTTGGCACTACCATTGTGTACTGTCATACATTAAGCAACACCAAAACAAATTTGACAATGATTCATAGGTTAGTTTTGATTTGGCAGGCAATTGCTGCCAAATTAAAATTTTATTGTTGTCGTGAATAAGTGTCACCATTGATGAGACCTGGATTCCTCCTTATGCAGAGAAAATCAAACAATAATCAAGACAATGTGTTCCTTCCGGTGAATCTATTTCAAAATAGGCGAAGACGACTTCATCGGCCTGAAAATTATGGCAACGATCTTTTGGGACACAAAGAGCGTCATGGACATCTTAGAAAAAGGGGGGAGAAGCATCATTGGGTAGTCCATTTATCCTGCAAGTTGTTACCTCATTCTTATTTCTCATTTTTAGCATTCCATTTCTTATTCCCAATATGGATGCTCCTATAGCCGCCCTCGTATTGTATTGTATACGTATATTAATTACATGTGCAATATATATATAATAATAATAATATAAGCCATTTTAAAGCTTTATTTTAGATAGTTAAAAGAGATTGTTATTAGTAACAGTGGGAAAATCAGTACTCTAAAAAACATTCTCAAATATTTCTCTATCAGGAAGTGTCAAAAATTAAATTCTATTCTAAAACACATTTTCCTTTGCGGGAAAGAAATAATCAAATGGGCGGGGTTTATTGCAGTACGTGAATCCTTTTTTTATTCAAATTTCTTATTTGTTAATTAGACTGTCGATCATATTAAAATAGCGATGCTGTCATAAAAGGAAACGATCAACTGGTTTTTTGAGATAATTTAGAATTTGGTCTGCTTTGCGAAATACAATGTATAACATAATCGTTTGCTCTAGTTAGTGATAAACTCTCTCAACTTTGTTTTTCATTAATATTTCTTGTATACTAAGTCACGTACGTAGAAGACAGTTGCATTGAAATGAATTTCAGACAATGGCTTTATAAAATAAAATTTAATAAGAATAAGATAAAAAATACTAAGAATAAAGTTCCAGAAAGATAATAAATTTAATTTCAGAAAAACATTATAACTTATTTATAAATTATTTTTAGAACTTTGAAAATCTTTATACTAGTGAGAAATTCCCAAAAATATTCAAAGTAGATAGGTATTGAATCTTTTAAAGTTTGCTTTTTCACTTCCTTTCAAAACAAATGTCTGTAATAATAGTACAATTTCTATGAGAATACATGTTGAAAATTCTACATATAAACATTTTTATTTGGTTGAGAATGCTAACATTTCCTGAGAAGTCGTCTGAAGTAATTTTTAAAAAATTAAATATATTTTTGGCTTGTTTTATTTAGGAAAACCATGTTTTTAAATAGAAATTCCGATTCCTTGCGCAAGTTTTCCCTTATTTCCCTTGTATATATCTATATTTAATAATAAGCAAATGCTAAAAGGAAAAGAAAATGTTCTGATTCAGTGAAAATGTTTATTTGTGGAATGTCACAAATCGATTGAAACCATACGGAAACTACAAAAATTCGGAAAGAAATTATTCACAACGGGAGATAAAACAACTACTTCGGATACAAAATTGCATTTTCCCTTTTTGAAAACAATACGAAAGGAAACCTGAGAATAAAATACCTCCACTTGCGTATCATTAATAAAGTTCTTTGTAAAAATTTCAGTGTCTATTCAAGCAGAACTAAAACAACCTATTCAAAAGAGGGGAAAAAAACCAGAATAACATATTCAAATTTTTCTCTGTTTCGTTCACAGAAGTATTTACCGAACCGGTTATCGTGTTCAATTTACTCCGTGGGTTTGGCAACGATCGAATAAAATATTTTAAACATATTATTCTCCGCTTGTCCTTCCGGCCAATTGTGTCGATTGCACTCAGATCTGTATCAGATTAAATAGTGATTTGAATAAAGCTTCACAATGAGCACTCCATTTTTTTTTTTAAAATCCTTTGGTACCGCTGGCGTCCCCCCCCCCTCACGAATGATATATAATGAATACCAAACGGTTATTAAGGTATAAAAGCTACAGATTATATAGTATTAGCACTTTGGTGCAGCTTCGTTCGAAAATCGAATTTGTTCTCTTTTAATGAATTTCAGATAAGCTAACAGGAAATAATAATTTAACATTAATTCATTTTACTGATCATTAATTAGCAGTAATCCTCAAAAAAACATACATGCAATAACAATTGACTATGGAGATTTTTAAAAAAATATACCGATTGAACAGTTTTATTAGATTGGTCTAGTTTCATTCGAAAATTGAATTGTTTACTCCTTAAACAGGTTTGGATTACATTGTTTCTAAGCTAATAGGAGATAATAATGTAGCATGAACACCTTTTACTGATTGTTATTAGCTGGTAAAGCTCAAAAAACGAATAACATACATGAAATAACAATTTGTTATCGAGATTTGAAAAAATAAGATTGAATGGTTTTGGTACATTAGTATAGTTTTCTTTTTAAACCTGTTTGGATTATATTGCTTCTAAGATTATAGGAAATAATATTTTAACAATAATACTTTTTACTGGTCTTTAATTAGCTAATAAAAACGAATAAAATGCATGAAATAACAAATGATTATTACGATTTCTTTAAAAAATTACAGATTTAATAAGTTTCAGTACTTTGGATTAGTTTCATTCGACATTTAAAATTTTTGCATTTTAAATGGGTTTAAATTATATTTGTTACTAAACCAATGGGAAAACGATACTTTAACATGAATACGTTTTACAGATTGTTATTAGCTAGCAATGATGACAAAAAAGAATAATATATAGAATAACAATCGATTATTGAAAGATTTTTAAACTTACAGATTGAATCATTTCAGTATTTTGATCCAGTTTCATTCAAAAATTAAGTTTTATAACCTTTAAATGGGTTTTGATAATATTGTTTTAAGCTACACACATGGATTAACGATTGATTATTAAGATTTTTTTAAAAAAAATACAGATTGGATAAATATTAGTACATTGGTGCGGCTTGATTCTAATATTAAAATTTTTACTTTTTAAATAGGTTTGGGTTATATTTGTTACTAAATCAACGGCAAACAATACTTTAAATTGAATTCGTTTCACTAATGATTATTAGCTAGGAGTCTTCACAAAATGAATAACAAGTATGGAATAATAGATTATTAAGATTTTATAACATACAGATTAGTTAGCTTTAGCATTTTGATATGGTTTCATTTCAAAAATTATTTTTTTTTACTCTTTAACACATTCACGGACGGTTTAAAATACTTTAAAATAAATTTAAGTTGAAATAACTTGGAATCATTTTTATTACTGACATGTATCCCGATAAGACAATTTATTTGTATTTTTCATGTTTTTAAACATAATATTGGGACTGCTCAGATCGTCTTGTTTATTTATTAATAATCTTGATGGTAGGACCTACGGACGGGATAAATATTTGACTGCTATAACCGTACTGTCCTTGAATGTGTTAAATAAGTTTGGGTTTTATCTTGTTTCTATAGCGAATCCAAAATAATATTTGAACATGAACACTTTTTACTATCGGCTATTAGCTAGCAATCCTCACAAAATCGAATAACAAACATAGAACAATAATTGATTACCAAGATTTTAAGAAATGCTAAGATTCAATAGAAAAAAAAATTTTTTTTTACTCATTAAGTATGTTTGGGTTACATTTGTTTCTAAACTAATCCGAAATAATATTTTAACATGAAAAAGCTTTGTCCATGGTAAATTAACAAATAATCTTCACAAAAACCATGTTAATTGCTCCAAAATTTTAAAAGTAACATTATTTAGTTAATTACATTTTGTTGACAGTTAATTATACTTTTCGAGCACTTAAAAAAGAAATTATGTCAACAATAATAATAATACAAATTTCCTTATTTTTCATTGAAATCGAGCACTTACTAAATAAATATTCATTGAAGTATACGTCATAGTTTCATTAAATTTTGATTATTATACTAACCAAGCTTCGGAGGCCGGTGGTTTTTCCGTCCCCAAGGAGGGGGAGAGAGTTGATGACCTTGATGCGGCAGCGTTGTTTCGAACCCTGGACAGGTGGGTACGAAGTTGACGGTCCTACCAACCAGGCTAAAAAGACATCTCATCTGGCTGGTTGAGTAAGGCCTTTTTTTAACTTCTAACGTTGTTGTAGAAGAGAGTCGCCGCATTCTCCCCTTCCAGTATCATCGTGATGATACGAAGAGAATCATTGGTTTGTTCAGAAGGTTGTTTCTTTGATTTTGTCAGCCATTACTGCAACTGATATACTTCCCCTCCCCTTTGAATTGAGTTTTGCTTGGGACAGTTTCCATATAAGTCATCGGCTGTCTCGTGTTGAGTGGCGGGTCTCGTCGACACGTGCGCCAGAGCCTGAATATCACTAGTCGTGATTTTGTGTGTACTGAGGTAAGTGCTTTTGCGTCGGGGCATGTGATATAGATTCAGTAGGTATAGGCTGTGCTGCCATCTAGTGTTCAAGTCCTGAGTCACCACTTCGGCGGCCGATGGCTTTTCCGACCCCAAGGAGGGGGAAAGAGTTGATAACCTTGATGCGGCAGCGTTGTTTCGAACCCTGGTCAGGTGGGTCCGAAGTTGACGGTCCTATCAACCAGGCTGAAAAGACATCTCATCTGGCTGGTTGAGTAAGGCCTTTTTTTAACTTCTAACGTTGTTGTAGAAGAGAATCGCCGCAAAGCTATCTGAATAAAATTTATTCTACATATAAATTGATCTTTATGTACATAATGTTGTAACTTACAACAATTCATGCTGATTTGTTTGGTTTCTGAGCGTCGTAGATTGAATCAACCAGCACTACATAAAGTTCTCATGATTATCATCCAGGTATATTGTAAAGTTTTAAATATCATCAAAAGTAATCAGGATAGAAACTTCATCTTTACTTATTATTTTTAAGACTTCCCTACGTAGTCACCATCCAGAGTGACACTCCTCTCCCGGTGTTTCTCGATATTTCGATAGCCGTCACTGTAGAAAACAGCAGATTGTGTTATCTCTTCTCCATTCTGCGGGTTACTTCAATCTACAGCTTTTTGAAATTAAATAAATCCACATGAATAGGTGTAATTTACAACATAATGTACATAAGAATCAATGAATTTGCAGAATATATTTTATTCCCATTTCTCGGTTATTTCTTTGTAAATAACTAAAACTTTAACTATATTGCTTAATCAAAAAGGAAAAGCAGAATCTAATACTCTATAGTCATATTAAGGGGAAAGTAAAGTTAAAATAAATGGTGAAAAGCAGAGACAGTAGGAGAGATAAAATTTACTATTTTTAAGACTGGTGCAGATCATGCAAATACAAACAAAGAAAAAGAAAAATATAAGAATCAAAATTTAAAAAAGAATATTTTGGTAAATATACAAAAAAAAAATATAAGAAGAAAGGGTTTTTCAAACAATCTTCAAATTTTAATTTGGAAATAGATTAAATAAAGTAAAAAAAAATGTCAAAAATAAACTCAGTAATCATATCGACATCTAGGGGAAGGGGGTCTAGACTGGAAATTCTTTTTTTTAACTGAGCAGCGCTCATGCGTGAAATATCTATTCAGTAACCTATGAGTAATACTTGAGGTGAGAAATACTGCGCTTTTATCTTCAGAAATCATGTATCATAAAATAATATTGAACATAAAAAAATGTAAGTTTATGAGATAAAATATACGAGTTTCCATCATGCTTAAGAATCTCAATGCTATTTTATTGTTTGAACAGAAAATAAATATGTATTCCTGAACAGCGTATTTTAGTTAAAAAGAAATTGTTAGTGCCACTTTTATTTTATTCATGAAACATTTGCTCTGTAACTTAAAAAATGGAATAGGCTTTCCAAATGACTCGTACGAAAGAATAAATATAATTCACTATTCGTTCAGTTGCGGGTTCGATCCTTGGCCGCCAAAGACCCGCCGTGTAGCCGGGGCTGATGCACGTTAAATCTATCGGGGCCCAAAGTCCTCCCGTTGGCGAGGTGTGGAAGTTAGGAGAAGGAGTGCCCGCTCAGGTGTCATCCTCGTCACTTGAACGTGGTTCAAAATTACGAGGTTCGTTGTCAATAGCCCTTGTGTTGCTTCTACTGCGACGTTAACAAAAACTAAACTAAACCTGAAGACCCGAAGTGTAATAGCGGGGCTGATACACATTAAATATATCGAGGCTCAAAGTCCTCCCGTTGGCTTAGAAGTTTGGAGAATGAGGAGTCAATTAAGGCGTCGTCACTTCACCGAGGTTCGAAATTATAAGGTCCGTCGGCCATAGCCCCGTTTTACTTTTAAGTTTAATCGATGCTTCAAAGTATTATGGGCAAGGGGCCGTGGTAACTCATTGTAAAACTTGTAGCTGACGATGTTTGCCGTTAAAAAGGTTACAATACTTAGTGATCCTTCTTTGTTCCTCCTTGTCTACCATTTCTTTTCATGCCATCTTACCAATCAGTCGCTTCTTACGACATGCATGAGCTACAGTGGGACTATTCTGTCATTCCCGGTCACCCCACGGGTCGTTGTTTGTAGGAAATTAATGCTAACTGCAACCATATAAGCAATAGATTATAGATCTATTCAAGATATATCATCCAAATCAATTTTTTTCTCTATACGGGTCATTTTAATTCATTTTTACCCATTTTCCGATTAACAGGATTGGCTCTGGTCTCAGTCAATCCGACTCAACGAGGCTTTACTTTAGTGTTGAAAAATATAAACCCGACTTACGATCAGTTCGACTAACGACCCTCCGCCTCTTAAGACAATAAATCTCATAAATAGAAAATAAAGATATTATGTACTGGTAATGAAAGCATCATAAAGTAAATTCAGTTTGCGCGTTTTCGTTTACAGTACATACAATAAAGGGTACACTATACTCGTATTATCTTTCGCATTGCATACGATATTTATACGCATAGCTGTCGCGTTTTAAGTTTAATTCCTTAACCCTTTTGAGTACAAATAATGTTGAAAAATATATATCCGACTTACAAACTGTTAGTTGGGACGGTAAACGCTAGGAATTCCAGGACACATTGTGTGAAGGAAATAAAAATGGAGCTGAACTACAACTCCCTAGAAGAAACTTAAGAATTATTTCATGAGAAAAATTCATCATTCGCAACTATACTTATAATACAAGTGAGTAAATAGTTATTCTAAATTGAAATTGTTTCTGATATGTAAATTTTCAAATTTGTGTTTATTTCTTTGTACGCCATATTTGTGGTTATCATACACGTGGTGTGTTGTACCTGAAAAACTTTGATCTTTCTGTTTTATCTATTGAGTCTTTAATAATTTTTTTTTGCTTTAGTTATTTTTAACTTCTGGTTTTTAAAGTTTTATTTTGGCTTCTTGTGGGTTTTTCTTTTTTATTTTTTAATTTTTAGGATTTAACTTTCAGATTTTTTTTTCCAATTTATATATTTGTTTTTATAATCTTTTTAATGATATATTTTTATAGAGATAGTTTGGGCAATAATTCTAGAACAGGGCAACCGCAGTTCAAATCCATTTACAACATTAAAATATATTATTTTCCATTTTTCTATTTTTTTCAAAGTTTGGTTTTTTATAAATGTTTTCAAATTATATATATATATATATATATATATATATAACTTTATGAATCAATAAGTCCCAGGACTGGTCGTTTTTTTGCGATTTCTCTTCGACACCATGATCAATATCAATAATCACTGTTGATCGATTTACTGGCGCAATTCAATGCGAAAAATCACGCCATGCATTATCCCAAACTGACGCCATGTATGCCGCCAGCTGACTGCCGTTTTTCGGACACTGGACGGCTTTCGCCAGCTGGATGACGCGGTCCTGGAGTGTAGTGGTATGTCCATATTTCGTGCTGGTCACGTAACGACGCAAAAATCTTTTTTATTGCCGGTAATAGATATAAACAGCACCTGAATCATCGACTCGTTGCTGTTTTTTTGTTCCGTAAGCAATCGCGGCACCCACTTGGAAAAAACGCTCGTTTTATTGAAGGATCGTAAATACAGCTTCCATATGATATCGGCAATCATCTCAGCGAAATCTACGGGCACTTTGCAGTCTTATTCTCGTTGCGTACTTCACTCCACATTTTTCCACGGTGTAGCTTCCTACCCATTCCGCGTCATTTGTGTATCAGTACGACCACGTTTCAACTCTTCGACAAATCTGTTTGCTTTTGATCTGGACAAAGTCAGGTGTATTTTCAATCCATTGATGTTTCACTTGCACGGTCGTTTTACCATTAAAAAAGCAATGTTTTATCGAACGGCATCGGTTTCCATTTTTTAAATAAGCTACAAAACTGCTCCAGCCTCGATAACTCAACAACTTTAGTAGATCGACTTAACATTTTGGCGTTTTCAAAACTGGATTATAGAAAGACCTGGTTACTGTTCTGAGCACCATCCTCGGTTGAATCTCAAGACTTGATGATCCATGTGTTATATATATATATATACTATATATATATGATTTATGGTTTCTTTTTTTGATCACTTTCTTGAATATAATCTTTTATAAATTAGAACTTTTTACTAATACAATACTAAATTATGAGTATGGTATCATACTTACAAACTTTCTTTCTCAAAAATTGCTTTGGAAGGTGAATTGATATAAAACTAGACAAAAAAATGAGGCAATTTTTCATCGGCTCAAAATAGATTCGTGTTATCTTTTCGTTATTACATAGTAAAGAAATTAGAGACCAAGAGAAAGCACTCTATGGAGGAGCCTGGACGATTATATTTGAATGAAATACAAGAGTTGTTTAACTTAAGAGCTCAGGTTATTCAGGATAGACTCTAAAACTCAGGGGGAGAAAAAAAAAAGAAAGATATTAAATAAACAAGTACAAATGCGGCTCAAACCTAGCATTCGTGCTCTAAAATCTTTGTTTGTGTTCTTACTGAATAAATATCGTGATAAGTGTAAGTAAAACAAATCATGATAAAGATGTAGCGTAAGATAAATTCATTTGTTCCTTAGGTTTCTTCATTCCATTAGTCTTTCTTAAAACAATGATTTAAATGATTTTTGTCTGTTCTACAAAAGTCTTAAGTTGAAACGATTCAGTATAAACAAAAAAATACTAATTAAAATGGAGAAATTTTACTTTTATTTTCGTAACTTTTTAAAATGTTTTCTACCGATAATAATTAATAGTCTTAAACAAAAGCGTGGACCATATAATTTGGAAATAATCTACATAACAAAACAATAATGGAACAATTCAGAGGATCAATACAACGAAAAGTATGCTTACTTGAAAGTAATGCGCGTAAAGTTCAAACATGCCATATTACAAAAGAAATAGATTTTTTAGATAAGAAGGTCTGCAATGCTGTAGTATGGAACTTTAATATAATACAGAGGCCGCTGTAATTAATTGCTTGGTATCGGTACATTATTTAACTACGGTTTATAATTTGCGTTAAAATAAATCAAAATAAAAGAGGGTTCTCAGTCCTATAGTAACAGTTCCATATTCCAAATCACACATACAGTTTAATGAAGTGAGCGTCTCTCGTTTGGATATGTGCATAAG
>BMAW01035861.1:105686-179967 GCA_019974015.1 Nephila pilipes | reverse complement strand
ACAGGCTTTAGATGGTTAAGATGTGTTATTCTAGAATTATTGACTAAACTACCCCCCTCAACAATATATATTATTTAAAAAAAATGACAAAAAGTCCTTTTTATAATTCTTATCTTCTTAAATTTAAATCGTATCAGATCACTCTATTAATGTTTCTTTAAATTCATGTATCTAAATTAAATTTTCATGACAACATTTCAATTTGTGACCCCGTTTGGAGTCGCCACCCACAGTTTAAAAAGTACTGCTCTACATTTTCCATGGACAGAACAACAATAATAGTCTGGATTATAATTGCTAAGTTTTGAGAATAAACTTGCTAGATATTATACAATGTATTATATGAACCGAGTATTATACAAAGAAAAATTGTCATAAAAAAGGAAAACGTCAAACTGTTTAGAGTCTCATCTAATTATAACACAAATACAGACAGAAATTGATAAAATAATATTCTCGTTTTCTTCGAATTTTACCCTAAAAATAGCCTATATGAAAACCCAGTCTTCTAAATAAATAGATAAGTTGTTTGTTTTATTGATCTACAAAAGGTTTTGTTCTTATGTGCTGCGGAAACGTAGAAATAAAGCATATACCTTAAAAAATGTTCTAATTTTACATTTCTCTGCTCATTTCAGTTATTACGTGCGATGTCGACCGAAAGGTGAATAACCTTTTTTGTGTCATTTATTTACCCAAAGTGTTATCAAGAAAACACGAGAAGAATTAACACTTTAACCACATTTCTTTTGATTGTTAAGTAGATCTTTTCAGACACTTCTTTTGCTTTCCCAGACAGTTTATTTCTTCTGTTTAACGTGATGGGGGAGTCACGCTTTCCTTTTTTTATGATTTAAAGACTCGAGGCAGTTATTCATCATGTCTTCACTTTGTTTTGTGCATACTAAATCATACATAAATTTTTGGAAAAAGTTTTACTAGGTTTTAATAAATAAGTTTTGAAAGTTGCGAGTGTTTTTTGTTCTAATCCCAAAATAAAATGAATTCTACGTAATTAAATTGGAAAATTAAAGTTAAGTTAACTCTATTAAGGAATATTTATATAATTGTACCTCATTAAACTTTTTTTTTAAATTTATTCAAGCAAAAAAAAATATCTAATGTCATTTTATCATTATTACAAAATTACATACTACATTTCTGGGGAATCTCATAATGATTATAATATTTCCTTCAACTGCGAGTAAGAAATGCTTTCCTATTTTAACATACTTTCTACGTGAGCATTATATTAGTTAAACAAAATATAGTAATTTTACATTTCAAATTAATATTTTAATCATGATATTGATTTCAGAAAGAAAAAAAATTATTTCGTTTCTTTAGTTCAAACATTCAACAAATGAATTTATTTAATATGAGTGGATAAGAATTCAAAACACTTTTTCATTTCCAATTTTTTCAAGAAATATTTTATTTCTCTTATACATATATTTTTATTACTCATCGTATTCGTATTAAATTAACCAAAAACGGATGTTTCGAAAACCTTGAAACCGGTATTCAAAATTACTTTTTTGGAGTGAACTTTTTTGCATTTGAAATTAAATTGATCTCTTAAATGTAACATTGAAGAATTTTGTATTGAATTTTATTAAAGATTAATTTGACTTTAAAATGACAAGTAAAGTCCTTTTTTGTTGTTATTTGTTTTTGTTTAATATTTTAAGAAATAATCCATTAAACTCTAAAAAACATTAAAAAAAATCGTTCGGTACATTCATTTTTCCATTCTCCATAAAAATTTATATTAATTATTTTTGGTTCAAAGAAAAAAAATCGTCTTATGTATTTTACTACGTATATATCTCTGTAAAACTTTGTAATTGTACCTTTGTATAAAAAGTGGTTTTTTTGGTAAAAGAATAAAAAATATTTTAGATTCTCACTGACGCCTGATTCTTATAGTCATATTATTTATTTCACGTGAGAATACCTACAAGATAAATCAGAAAAACTTAGCTAAAATATATCAATAAATGGACGATCATACCATCATACATTATATCACAAGAAAAACAACACATAACGAAAAGCACGTAACATTAATAAATCGTTCATTTTGAAAACTGAAGTTTCTCAAAACCAAAACGCATGTAAAGTGTAAAGCGCATAGATTTTTTCAAGATTGCGTTTGCGTGATAAAGAATATGACACGAAATTGGAACACTTTTTCTTATAACAAAACGTACGAGTATTAATTTTATATTCCAGCTTTGGTATCTCTTAATGAGCAGTGTATTTCTAATGTTAATCATTTCTATCTGAATCAATCTTTTTTAAATGAGTTTTCTTCTACTCACATTGTAAGGGTCAAAACTTTAAAAGCTTTTTTTTCTCACTTTTTAAAGCACTCAATTGAGCTGAAATTTTCCATACATGATTGTTTTGGATGACAATACGATAATTTAGTTATAATTAACAAAAATTAATTGATTAAACTTGTTATTAAAAGAATTAAATTTTACTCATAATTCCAATTGTGTACAACGTTAAAAAGTTGAATATTGAAACCAGCAAATGAAACTATTCCCTCGTAAAATTTTAAGGTATGCAAAAATTATATTATGCAAAGTGTGAAGTTTGAAAGAAAACCCACGTTTAAGAAACTCGTTTTTTACCGGTGTTATTTTTCTTCTAGAGTAAAATGTGTTTTATATTTTGTCTCCTACACACTCTAAAACTAAATGGGTTTTAGACATTAAATATCCAAATAAAAAAATTGCACGTATTCGGAATGTTCATTAAATTTTAAGAGAACTGCCTCATAAACGGGTGTACGTGTTACAACGTCATAAATTATCATGAAAATTGGAAACATATTCTGTCCAGAAATGTGTTCCGAGTTTTGATCGGGTTCTTTGACATAAAGCGAAGACAGCCTTAAGCAAAAAGGAATTTCTAGGGTGGAAAAGGGTTTTATTTTAGCGTAATTTCCAACCAATATTATAAGCAATTTGTTCCATAGGCATATTTAATTTTTAACAAACAGGAAAGGAGGTTTCAAGGTAACTAGAGCCGGTTTATTCATCAGGGTGTTTTAAAAAAATCTTTCATTTCTTTATGAAAGAGGAATTCCCAGATCTGCTAAATATTTCCCCTAATTAATCATGAGGGACAATTTTGAGTCCAATCAGTCTTGCTATGATGAATTAGAAAAAAGGAATTTATAATCTTCCTCTGTTCGGATATTTTACATCGGGATATAAAAAAGAATAGAACAGAACTCCGTTAACTCGCGGCAGTAGGAGTCCATGATTACTAAATCGTGAGTTACAGTATGAATATAAACTGAGGATTAATATAAGTCTCAACATCTCTTGTCTTCCACTTAAATGGAATAATGCAGGCTGTTAATACAAAACACTACATTTTTTGTGGTCTTAGTTATTTCGTGTGTTTTATACATTCTTTGCAGGTGCGCTATTTTAGATTTATATAATGATACATAGTTTTTACTGTTTGAAAGCAATATTATTTTTGATTTTTCAAGTACTCCAGCGTTCTCGGTAATCCGACGGTGCTCTGTCCAATACCTGCCAAATTTCCTATAGAAGACGGACCTCGTCATTTTGAATCTAGGTCAATTGATGAGGACGACACCTAAGCTGGCACATTCCTCTCCAAACTTCCACACCATGCCAAAGGGAGGTCGATGGACTTTGACAGAATTAACGGGCATCTGTTTGACGACGAGTCTTGAACCCACGACTCGACGGAAACAAAACCGCGAATTCGTGATCATGACGACTAGACTATCGCAGCAAAAGATTTTACATTTAAATATATAATAGTCTACAGCATTCTTCTAATATTTGAATTCCCCTTACAATTATTATACATTTTATTAATACTAGGATGTTAATATTTATATAAACCATTCTTTTGTTTATTCAGACTGAGTTTTGCAGTAAATAATGAGTCACAAGTTCCCTGATAGAAAATGTTGGAGGTCTAGCTAAAATTTTAAATTAAACTAAGATATTTTTTGTTTGTTTGTTTTGCTTTGTCAAACTCTCTATTTAAGTGAAGTAAAATTAAATAAACGCATTTTGGCAACTTTTTCTTGATTTTGCACTCAAATATTTAAACAAATATGAATAAATATTTTTTTTTACTTAAAATCTTTTGATTTCAAAATATCTATTATTTTACGTAATATCGCACGACAAAAAAAATCTAATTAATCTAATAAAATCTTAAATGTAAAGAAAACAGAATTTTAAAACCATATCGAAGTCTGTTCGTCGTGTTTAATATAAACCTGTGTATATTTAAGACGATTAATATTCAAATATTATTTTATAAAATTACAAAATTTCGTAAAACACCCGATAAATTCATAAATATGTATATCGCTTAGCTTTGTTTGGGGTCGTAAATCTATCCATTATATTTAAAGGAAATGTATTGAAAATATTACAAGCTATGACGAACGACTTGCATTAAATAAATGCTAAAAAAACTACTTTTTTTTTCGATTCTACATATTTTGTTATAAAGAATTAATTATTTTGGCTTGTAAGAAAACAAACTTCTTATCTAGTGTTAGAAGTAACGCAATCCTCTACAGATTATTATTTTATAAATTCATGTGACACAGACTTATCCTTTATCATATTCATCATAAAACCTCTAATGACACTTGAAGGCAAAAAAAATCTTGAAGTAAAAAAATAATAATTAAAAAGCTCTCTAAATGCGATCCGCGTGTTGAAAAAGACACTTAAAATGCGATGTGACCAGCGATCGTCGTTTCCACATCGTTTTTTTTTTTCCGAACTGCTTACTGCGTCGTATTTCATTGTTCCGTTATCTTTGTCATCTAAGAATGATTTAGAAGCGACCTGGTTCAGTACCGAATTCTTAATTTCAGTTTTACAAACCGCTGACAAAATAGAAAGTTCGAAAAGCTCAAAATTTAAGGTCCGACACGCGTCTTTGAAACCTTAAATCAAAGAATGGAATCGAATGAAAATAACCAGTTTGGATTATTACCGTTTCGTTCCGTACATTTTAGTTTTTGGGAAGCTTGCAAGGCTATAATTTAAACCGGTGTGCTACTGATTATTTCTGTTTTAAGTTGTCGGTCAGTGTGAGATATTGATTTCATTTCATTTCTTTTTTTTTTTTATTTTGTCTATAGTCATGTCAGATTTGACGGAATAATTGCTTTGAACAATGTGATTGAGCCGTAATATTTATTTCCGGTTTCGTTAGGTTGTATTAACATTAATTGCACCAAAGACGCTCAAAAAGATATTCGAGATTGTTCCAAATAACTACTTAATAACGTCGCACTAAGAAACAGAACAAAAGCTGTCGACTCGTAATTTTGAAGCGCAATCAAGTGTTGCCATTTTGAGAAGATAAAAATAGTAAAAAAATCGAATTTCTAAATATTTTACAACAGCGTTATGCAAAATCAAAACTTTTTACAGCAATTCTGTATACTATTTTCTGTTTTACACTCTTGTCGTATTGGAATAATATTGAACATCGTAAGCATTTGATTTGCTTATAATAACTTAATTTGTCACCAAAGGAGCTTTAGTTTTTGTATAACTACAAAATGTCCCTTGTCATTTTTCAAAATAATGCGGGAAATGTATGTGACTTTTAATCTAATTTGATTTCTTCCAATCGATTCATAATAGTTCCAGTTTGAATTACAGTCGACTCATTGAAGTATTAGGGCTTAAAGCAGATTATTACGTTAAGATTTATTATAGTTTCATTGTACGACATCCATAATTGTATTTAGCTTAAAATATATGTATTTAATAATGTATCTTTTGTTGTAATTTTAATATCTGAAATGAATATTATTTTCCATTTCAATACTTTATCGTTTTCTTTAATTCTAATATTTAATTGAATAATTTGATTTTTATAGTCTAATAGTTTGTTTTATTCTTTTTGTTATCAAGAATTGGTATTAATTCCGTTCGGTAGAAACTATATTTCCTACAAAATGTCTTAAGACAGAATCTAAATTGGAAGGAGTGTATGATAGAGAATTTAGTTATTAAAAACTTTTGTATGGAAGACTTGAATAATAATTATTTTGAAAAAGTAAGCACCCTCTGTAAATAATTTCGTACTCCGCAAAACTTTGCATAGAATAATTTTGTAGGTTTGTTTTCCTTGAAATGTTTTTGATGTTAGATGAAAAATCCTAATAAAAAATTAAGTTTTTCAAGATTTTATGTAGTCCTTTAGAGTTATACAATGAACCATTTTATTAGTAGTTCAACTTACGCCTTAGCATTATTGTGGGAACGTTCTATCAACCAATGTATGTTATCTGTTTTGATTTCAAAAATTGAAATGCAATTCATTAGTGAATATGTATTGTTAAGATTACTCACTATTGATTAATGGTCATAGTTTAACAGTCAAACAAAATATCTTCTCAAAAATCTATTATAGTTATGTAAGGTATTTTGAATAAAAAAAAACTTTTTATAACTCTTGAATATTTATAAGTAAGCCAAAAAATTGTTAGAAACGCAATAAAACAGCCCAAAATTTTTTTCAAAATCTTAAAATAAGAAGCAAAAGAAGTCTGTAGTACAAATGAGATTCTTCCTACTCTGAGATAATAATTATGACTTATTTGAAATTTCTGAAATGGTTAAGGATTCGTAATAAGGATTCAAGTTTCCAATAAGCACACTTGTTTAAAGGAAAGTCAAATAATAGATACCTAAATATCCCTATTTATGAGAAGACAGATTCCCAAAAACAATTAAGAACCGGATAAATTTTTGCTGACTCTCCCCCGAGGACGAAACCAGACATTATAATGCAAACATCCAACTTTACCATTTGGCAACTTTTGAAATTAAAACGCGGCCTTTTTTTTTTTCTAGTTTTCCAACCACACCACAATTCTGTTCTATTAATTCCATCTTTGAAATGTCCTTCAGTTCCGAGCTTGCCTGGTACGGTCATATTCATTGTACTATTCCTCAAAAAACAAGTTCGTTTTAAAATAATCAGATCGCATTCACTTCCAAAATAAAAAGAGTGAAATGGAACTTTTAAAATAATGTATGTGACTTTTAATAACGCCAATACAAATTAGCTAGACGCACGAATAAAAGCGGTTCAGCTATGTTTTTCTCCATACATGTTTCGAAATAAATTCGCCATTTTTTCTAGCATAGAAATAATAATAAAAAAGTAATTATATATTTATAATGAGTATTTGGATATTCAGATGAAAATATTTTTTACAAAAATCTCCAAATTACTAGGTTATGAACTCTCTCATCTTCACTAAATGCTTAAAAAAATATAATTCATCACATAAAATTGAGATAATTAATAAAATTATTTTTAATAGTCAATTCTACTTCATATTATTTAGATATTAGTAAAATTAATTTATTTTCTACTTACTAAACCATATACAAAAAGTAAAATTTTAAAAGATATTTAAATTTTATGATAATAATGTGCGCTATTCTTTCAAATTTTTCTTACGGAAATTTAAAATTTTTGTTCTATCATTTTACACGAATATGCGTTTTGCTCATTAATAAATAGTGATGTATTTTCATTTATGAGAAATATATATCATCCGATCCATTTTCAATTACGTCAGTCTTAAGTAATACATTCCGACCGGAATTTACTTTTATCACGTTTATTATTCATCTACGATTTACATAATACATACAAATATTTTTTGTATTCATTTTGAAAAAGAGTAATTTTTAACGAAGCAATCATTAAAACAAGCAATAGCAATCTTTGACAACAAATATTGAATTATGTACGACTAGAAGCAATAAATCACATGATTTCATCTGACCTACAACGGAGCGAAACTTTTAGTTTCATTTAATGATACTCATTAAGAAAGCAGAACATTAAAATTAATGAATGTAAATAAATTAATAGTTTCTTAATGAGAATCGACCGTTTATTTATCTCATTTTCCAAATAAAAAAAAAACTTCTACTTTAAATGCACTCCATCTTAATAGCATGAAATATATCTTATTATTAGGGAAAAAAGGATGCATCAGCTGTTGCTTAAGATTTGAGATAAATTTTACAATTATGGGCACAAAAATCCCAAATAAGTACAAGAAAGTTTTAAATAGAATGATTTTGAATTGTTTTTTGTTTCAGAGTAAAGTTGAATCACACTAGTTAAACCGAAAAGAAATTATTTAAACAATACTTCGAATGCAGTATTGGATCATTTTTGCACATTAAGTACTAGATTTAATTTCTTAACTTTTTTCGGCCATATTATCATCGGATAACAGTAAGAAAAGGCTTCGAACAAGGTAAAAAAGTAATTAAAAAATTAAAATTTACAAAATAATTGATGAAATATCTTTTCCGAGAATTATCATTTTTTAAAGCTTTTAAAAAACATAACCATTTTTTTTTTAAAAAAAAAAACCTTTTCAATTGGTTAAACAAAAATATCAACAAAATTTTTGAGTTAATGACCATAACTATATAGTTAATAGGCCAAATTGCACTTAATTTTTAATAAAATTCGAATTATTTATCAAAGAGAAGAATTTCTTAATTATTAATTAAAACTCTATAGTATTCAAACTTTCTTTGAAAAAAATTAAGTAACGCAGAAAGTTTGATAAGAGCTCTAATTAAATTCTAACTTCCTCTTTTTAAAATTGACAGAAAAAAATATAAGTGTTTTTTTTTTTAAATGTTCGTAAATAATTTTTTAGTTAAAATTCTAAATCCGAAACATAAAGTGTGAAATAATGCATTAAATAATTTTAAAAGGAAAAAAAAAAAACACGAGTGTTGATGAAAGGAAATATTAATGAAATAATTTTTCTCTAGTGCAGCTGCTAAAAAATGAGCCTATATGTCTAATTTCGCCATATAGTTAGAATCGAAACCATAAAAAGTTGTTGTAAACTCTTAGATGAAATTACTATTACAAATTCAGATTCAACGAACTAATTTTGTAATTGATACTTCGATTGTGATTAAACCAACAAAATAATAACAAATGAAACTAAATATACAAATAACGATTGTAACTGAAATGAAAATTATTTTAACTTGCATATCATTTCATACCACTAAGCGAACACCATAACGTAAAACTACTATCATCTAAAAATCGATGTAATATAAACAAATCATTATCAATACCTGCGGTTGGGGAATCTCCAAAGAGAGGGCTGAACCGAACCACTTCCTCCATCGTGAATGTTCCATCTCAGCTGTCCAGTGGGCAAGCTCAACTGACCCCGATCGCCAACGCGGGTTCGATCGCACTAGTTTACTTTTTTTTACGCTTCAGATACCACAGCGCTAAAGTTAATGCCGAACCCCACCCAGCCGTCTCCTTTCCTCCCTGTTTATTGCTTGCATAGGCGACTATTCACGTCAGAAAAGATTGTAGAGTATAATGAAGCTAAGTATTCGAAAAACGGTCATGAAATCGGAGGCGAACGAACCAAACGATATTTCTAAAACACTTCAACTTCGTTTTCTGCATAGATTAAAGAACAAAAATTGTTTCCCTGATATTCTCTGATAAAATAATATTCAAAGTAAAATGACAGAAATAATTAAGACCAAGGTTGCGACCTCGACGACGACTTGTGGTACCCAACACGCACTTCCCAAAGAACCCAGAAGAATGGTGAAAAACAATAATTAATTTTGCCCCGTTTTAACTTTAATAGAAATTCTGTAAAAACATTTTTGCCAGTTCGTTTTTTGTGGTACGAATGTTCATGGTGAAACGACCTTTGTAACTGATTCCATCTTGGTTCAAGAACGTCGATCGAGTTTTAAAAAACATTCGTTATATTTATGGTGATCCTACAACGGTTAGAAATGTCGATGGATATCACGAATGTGTTTCACAATGTCTGAGTTTCGAATGTCTGATGTAAATACAAAATAGTGACTAGAATATTTTCGTTCAAGCGTTTTGAATGAAAAATATGGCAACATCTTTGTTGGTCCGTGACCTACTGGTTTGTGAAGAATCTTCGAGACAGCTCGTGATTGATTGAATTTGTGTTTTTCCAGCTTATTTATAAAAATAAAATGTTTTTGAATAGATCATGGATAAAAAAAATTATCAGCAGGTTCTTTTACAAACTGAAATAATCAAAAAAAATAATCATAATCATTCTAATTATGTTCCGCTTATATTGTGTCCGAATTCATGAGATTACGCTTTGAGAAAAGGAATAAATTTTATTAAGAGACCTGAGTAAAAGATCAATTATATCAAAAGTGGCAACAACCAGATATATTTCTGGATTTTCTTCAAAAAGTATAATGATAGAAAGATCAATTAACACAGAGAACTAGTAAGAGAATATTAATTTAAAATTTTTACTTTGTGAAACACTCAACATTGTTTCTCTGTCCAATTCCATTATTTGCTGTAAAACAAGTTTTACAGGAGTAAATCTTCATTGTTTGCGTTCCAATTGAAAATAAATTGAGACCTCCTATGATGAAAGGAGAAGATGTTACTCAAGACCCTAAGAACACTAACTGTAAGACAACTAAAATATATCAAATTGGAATACAATAGAACTTATATAAGTTCAAAATGTAAATTTTATTACATAGTGAGTGTAAAGTTCCATGCCCGATGATTTGCTGGCGCAAAACCTTGACTCTAAAGCAATTAATTTTTACGCTAATTGTGAAAATTGCTCAGACATAATGTATTTATGGAAATGTTCAAAGTGTCTGCCCCTTTATAGAAGGCACAGCTGAACTCATTTGCGCGTATTTTGAAATGCATTTCAGGTTGCTAGGATTGACTTCTTGTATCCTTTGAGTTTTAAGACAATTTTCAGTATGTAGTTTGAAGATTATTTAGCCACCGAAGGAGCTATTGTTTTAGGTGCCAGCTCAGGTGTCGTCCTCATCACTTGACAGAGGTTCAAAATTACGAGGTCTGTCGCCAATAGCCCTCGTGTTGCTTCTAGTGCAACGTTAATAAAAACTAAACTAAACTGAAAAAATTGTTTTAGGTGGGGCATTTTGGCGTACCAGATCACTTTCCAATTCTTTATCGTTTGCTTCAATTTTAATTACATTTAGCTTAAATACATTTAATTTAATAATTTATCATTTGCTTTATTTTTTATATCGGAAAAGTTTACTATAGTCCATTTCTCGATATTTCATCGTTTACTTCAATTCTTATATTTAATTGAGTAATTTAATAATAATTATTAAAAAAAATGCCTCTTGGATGGCTAAATCTATTTTTTGCAAAACTTTGCATAAAACTTTTTTTCATATACTTTAATCTTTAAATATCCCCAGCAGAAAAAAATCAGTGAATGCTTATAACAGGGGAACGAGGCACTTAGTTCAAAGAAGATAGTGCAATATGACATACAAGTAATGAAACATGCTTCAAGGTTTTTTGGAGATCCATTCTCTCAGAAGCAACACGAGGACTATTGGTGACGGACCTCGTAAATTTGAACGAAGGTCAAGTGACGACGAATGACACTTGAATTTGCATTACACTCTTCCGATTTCCATACCAAGGGGTTCCCAACCCTCACTTCCATAACACGAGGACTTGAATTCCCAAAGACTTAATGCGCATTTGTTCCGCTATTCGACAGTTCTATAGTGGCACCAGGACTCGATCCCACGACTCGACTAAAACAACGCCAGGCATGAGCTCCCGAAAATGATTACTCGGCCACTGTAACCTATCGGAGAACAAAGGAAGCACAAATACGCAGGAGTACAATGGATAACTACGCTATAAAAAATTAAACATGGTGATTCATTGAATGCAGTTATTTTCATACAGGATTTGATGAAAATCTGTAATTTTTTTTAAAAAAATATATTTCATATAATTATTTAATGACATTTTTTTTGTGCAAGATTAATAGTCTTTTATTATTTTATTCTTTTAGTTCAAAATTGCATTTCTAATTTAAGAATCAGTATGTTGTGTCTTTTAACTCAAAGTGAAGGATTTTATGCGTTGCTGTTTTTATATAGATCGATTAATAATTTTTATTAAGAATTTTTACTTCTGTTACATGTCAACACTATTTTTAAGTGCCATGTTATCATCAGTTATTAAACTATGAAACTATTTTAATATTTTAATAGGCTTTTTCGTTAACCAACTAAAATAGAATCTTCGGGAAATCAAATCAAAATTACAAGAGTTTCTAAATTATCTTAAACGTTTGAAAAACGCAATAGATAATCATTTCTTTTAACTATTATTAGCTCAGTTTAGTTATAGTGTCAATATTATTTTTACAATTAAAATAAAACATTGAAGAATAATTATATGTCGTAAAGGCGTGATATATGTAATTGTTTTACAAATTCCAGTAATAGTGAAACTGAAAGGGAAAAAAAGTTCAAGATTAATTTTTTATTAGAAAAAAAAAGATAAAACCAACAATGTGTCGTGACATTTTAAAATCAAAAATTTTAAATTTATTTAGACTTTCATAAACTTGAATAAACTAAAGTTTGAATAATTTATCGCGTAAAACGAGTTTTTTCGATAAGAATCATCCTGATAAAACTGTTAAGATAACTAGGTTTTACAGATTTTTTTGACACAAAGTTCATGTTCAGACTGACTAATATAATGAGAGGTAAGATTTGACTGCCATGAAATATACTTGAAGAAATTTAAAAAGCTTTTTTGCAGCTGTCTGTGATATTTATTAATGCAACTAGATATCTTTCTTTCTAGTAAGTCTAGATAGCTTGTTCACAAATTCTAATACTGTTACGTCACGAAAAGCGTAAGAAAAAAACAAAAAGAACGACTAGTTATCAGCAGAGAATGTTATTTTTTGGTTTATAAAATGCTCTATGTCAGTTACAATGCAAATTTTTGACTCTTTTTTTTATTTCATGCTATACATGTCGTAGTATATTAGGTAACACTCTGGCACAACCATCAATAACACGTTGTTGAAGGTATTGCAGTGTTGTTGGAGTGGGTGAATACACCTAATTGGCTAGTTTCCAATTGGTGATTAGTTACTGATAGAGGGAAAAAAATATTTCCTTTTCTCCTTTCGTCCACTTTTTGAACGTCACAAGTTTGAGAAATCGTGACCAAACAAACGAATGCCTTACACGCTCTGTTCTTATCATTATCGTGCTCATGGTGTCTTTTTGTTCTAAATCGAAGGTGCTCTAAAATTATGTGATTGGCGTTTCCCCCGTATCTCTTACTATTTTCAGGGAAGGAATGGTGGAGTAGTGGTCATGATCGCGAGCTCACGGCCAGCGTTGTTTCCGTCGAGTCGTGGGTTCGAGCCGTTTCGAGCACGTTAAATCTATCAAGGTCTCAAGTTCCCCTGATAGTGTGGAAGTTTCGAGAGGGAGATGTTTGCTCAGGTGTCGTCCTCAACACTTGTCCGAGGTTCAAAATGACAAGGTACGTCGCCAATAGCCCTCGTATTGCTCCTAAGTGTGACGTTAATAAACAATCATGAAGATAGGAATGTTAACGCCACGGTTTGCTTCCAGGTGCCGCTGTAACCGATCTCACCTTGCATCTTATAGCCAATTCTATACTTAAGGGCTACGTTTCAAGTAAGAGTTGGTGAATGGGGGGATACGTTGCCCTTCTCCTACACGTACTACCCTCCACGCCGGGCGGAATATTCCTTTTTATCCGCGTAAAACTAGGAATTAAAAACAGAACATTTGTATAAACTTTGTTATCACTTTATTATCTTTTTCTTCTCTCTCACTCTCTCTCGATTCTTTAACTATTAAAAAAGTTTAACGTAAATATGCACAAAATAAAATGTTATGCGTCATGAATAACCGTTTCTTAAAGTAGATCAGAAAATAGTGCAGACTTGAGTAGCATGTGCCGCAGGAAAAGATAGCTAAAGTGGATGAATGTGTGGAAATCCCTACGCCATTGAAAACAAAGGCACTTACACGTTTAGTATCCCTAATTTAAAACATTAACTTTTAAGATTTATTTGCGGTGTGTATATTTCTTTCTGTGATGTAATTAATAATGTTGCTTTAAATATATTTAATTAAGCAAGCACAAGCAATCTCCAAGAGTGCTTTTTATTTATTTATTTTTCGCATATTTTGTAGTGTAATGGGATATGAAACAAGGTTTCTGAGTAAAGTCACTTTCTGTATTTGGACAAATTATCATTTTTGTTTATTTTAAACGTCCTATTTTCTTAAGAAATCATTGATCATTTATGATTTCTCAAAATTCTTCTATTTAATTGAATAATGTAAGAAAAAAAAATTTTACAACTCGTAAATTATATCCTTCCCTCAAGGTTTTATCGCTAAATTATAAAAAGAAAGCAAAGTTTATAAACTTTAGTACAATTCGGAACGATGTATAGGACATATATATAAACTTGTTTATTTAATCTGTTCTTATCTTTTTTTTTTCTGTGTTATTTGGTGCTGCCTTATTATAGGACATAGATGAAATTTGGCTACCGACACCTTTATGTGTCTGTTTTTTTCTTGTTGGGGATGTACGAGTCCTGATTTCCAAGATATTGCTTAAATGTGTGAACATTGTTTCTAGGGATTTTTCAAAAACCTCCATTAAAAATGCCGTTTGTTTTTCCAATATAGTTTGAAAGGAATTTAGCATTTTTTTCAAATTTTTGATTCAAGATTTCCTGCATATTATCAGTTTGTGACTGATTTCTTAATACCGTGGAATAGTTTTCAGTATTAATAATTCGAAATCTTCGTCTTGCTTCCGGTAGTGTTGCCTGCTTTTCAATTCCAATATTTGCTTTTCTTTGGTATATATAGGACATTGTGGCGAGTTAGCTGGATGGTTTCTCTTAAAATTTATGCAGTTTTTATTAGCTGTACATTCACCTGTATGAGATGCGCCGCAATTTACGCAGGTTTCAGGTTTTTGACAAAATCGTGATTGGTGTAAGAAACTAAAGCATTAGAACATTGTCTAGATTTATCGATGAAAAGTTGAATATTATGGTTTATGAGCCAGAGTTTGATGTTTTCTGTTAATACTGTTCCTAGTAAGGTCATCAATATAGGGAAAATATCGGAGTTTGTCCCGGATTTGATAAAATCACGTATCTCTACTATATATTGTTTGTGTTTTGTAATTCTGTGGCTAAATCTGCCAGTGTTGCATTAGTCGGAATTCCGAAGAGGAGAAATCTAGAAGTGATTCCTTCCCATATGACGCAGGCCTTAATTGAGATATCGGATAATTTTTCTGTTGACAAAATTTGTCCTGCAAGCACAGGATCTGCAGTAGAAAGTTTAATTTTACTATTTCTGGTAAAGGACATGCTTAGGATGCTCGAACGATTTTAAATTTTACTCTTAATTTCTGTGTGTTATATTAGGATATTAATCTTCGTAATGCGAGTCTGTCTCTGAGTATTTTCCAGTAGAATATTAGTCTCGGATATTTTCTTGCTTTGTGTTCGTTTTATAAATTCTTTATCACTCAAAGTTGTTTTGAAGAATTTTTCGTTTCCCGTACCTATTATGATCTCCATAAGAGGCGGCAACTGATCGTCCATATCTGTAGTACAATATACGAAAGACCCAGATTGGATCTATTCGTTACGAAGGAAAGAAATAAATAAAGATAATCTTACCAAAATGCTGGTATAATAAATATTGGAAACCTCACTTTTGTTTTGGGCAAAGAAAGACACTCAAAAAGGATTGAACGAAACTAGAAGAAATTAAAGCATAATGGTGCAAGAGTCAAAAATCATTCGCCACGCACACCTCCAAACTCAACTTCTTTTTCTTCAAACATGAACCAAGGGTCAGTCCATTTTACAGCTAAATTTTTAAATGTAATGTTTTGTTTTTATCCAACTTATCTTTCCAGAACTCTCCATTACTTTCTGTTATCTATAATTTTTTGTCCCCCCTCACTTCTAATTCCAAATAATCACCATTGTGTTTAAGGCAACAGCTATTACCATTCTTAAATTAAAAGAAGGTTCGGAACATTAGTGGACTTTCTGTGTGTGAGGGGGTATTTCACAGTTAGTATTATAAACCGAACAAGGAGTGAGTGAATGTAAAGTTTATTGGCGCAAGAGCCATATATAGCTATGCTGCGCCAAACAAAATTAAACTGTGATCTAGACGTGAAGTTGAAAAAAAAGGTAAATATGGTTGACAAGAAGGAGGGTCAAAAATAGAGAAGGATCACTAGGGTATCCCGGGAGTGCGTCACCCGTGTTTACCAAAGACAGTAAACCCCAGGGGAAAGAAAAAGATCACTAAGGTGCCTCGGGGTCATCATGCCCGTACTTACCTGAAGAAGGCAAGTCCCTGGGGTCCCCTGATATAATCCCCAGGGGCAGGGTGCCCGGCTATACCCCAGACGCTGGGTACCCATTTTAGTCGCCTTTTACAACATGCATGGGCTACAGTGAGACTATTCTGTCATCCCCAGTCACCACACGGATCAAACCGAACAAGGAGAACGAGATATTACGCTGTACTCTAGGCGAAATAAACCAAAGGGCTCGGACAGGAGAATTTATATCTCCTAAAAACTTACCGAAATGAATCATTTGTTGAGCCCAAAGGATCTGGAACATTGATATGCCTTTAGCATTCATTATTCATGTATACCATAATTGTGCTTACATTTGTTTATACAGTGGCACAAACAATTGAGGATACACCTTACTTTTACTTGATAAATCCAACTTTCAATCAAAATAACACCTTAACCAGAAATGCAAACGAATTTTTATTCTTAGACATAACAAAATGTTTAATTAACAGTAAAAATAAAGAAAAATCAACGACAAAATTCTAAAATAAAACTTTTTAGAGGCATTTCAAATAAACATAAGCAGATTTTTACCTCAAAAAATTGAGGATACACAAATGAAATTTTTGTTTAACTACCACTTGATTTCTTTTTGCTTGCTACTAATAATCTAAGTTTGGGAAATTTTATCCTAAACTTTTTCAACTGTTATTTCTGTCTTTTGAAGTTGGTTATGAGAATATAAAGCTGTAATTTTAAATGGAAAATGGCTCCTCGGAAAGAGACTAGTATTGATGTAAGAAAATTTATATTAAGGTTATTTAAGAAGGGAAAATCTTATCGTGAAATAGCTGAAATTGTCGGTAGAAGTCACTCATGTGTCCAGAAAATCATTGGGAAATTTAAACGCGATGGATTAATTCAAAATAAGAGTGGAAGAGGAAGGAAAAGTATTCTGAGTGATGTAGCTAAAAGAAAAATTTTAAAAGATATCAAGATTAATCCTAAACTGAGTGCAGTCAAACTAGCTGTAGAAACTTCTCGAATAATCTGCAGAAGTGTAAGTGCTGAAACTGTGAGAAATGTGATTAGACATGCTGGATATAGCAGTCGAGTAGCTAGAAAGAAACCTTTCATAAGCTTACAAAATCAGAAAAAGCGTTTGGAGTTTGCAAAAACTCATCAGTTGAAGACAGAAAACTTTTGGAAGAAAGTTATATTTAGTGATGAAAGTAAATTCAACATTTTTGGAAGCGATGGTCGTCACACCGTTTGGAGAAAGCCGTACACCGCTTTGGATCCAAAAAATTTACGTCCTACAGTTAAACATGGTGGTGGCTCCGTCATGGTTTGGGGTTGTATGGCTGCAAATGGGGTAGGAAATTTAGTTTTTATAGATGGTATAATGGATCATAAGCTTTATATAGACATACTCCGCAACAATCTTAAAGAAAGTGCACAAAAATTGGGTTTAGATGGAAATTTTATATTTCAGCACGACAACGACCCCAAACACACGGCACGTAATGTCAAAATGTGGTATCTTTTTCATTGTAAACAGCAATTGCACACACCGCCACAATCCCCTGACATCAATGTCATAGAAAATTTGTGGGCCACACTAGAAACAGCGGTCCAAAAACACCAGATTAGAAACAAAGCCCATTTAAAGCAAGTGTTACAAGAAGAATGGGATAAAATATCTCCAGATACCACTAAAAAATTGGTCGAATCGGTACCAAGACGTTTGGAGGACATTATAAAAGCCAAAGGACATGCAACAAAATACTGATACTGTCTATGCATGTAATATATCGAAAAAATTTCATTGCTGTATCCTTAATTTTTTGAGGTAAAGATCTGCCTATGTTTACTTCAAATATTTGTGAAACTTTTAATTTTAGATATTTTTTTGTTGATTTTCGTTTTTTTTATTCTGTAAATTAACCCTTTAATTACGTGTAAAAGTAAAAATACGTCTTCTATTCTAGTTAATGTGTTATTTTCATTAAAAGTTGGATTTATCAAGTGAAAGTAAGGTGTATCCTCAATTGTTTGAGCCACTGTACGTTCTCACGCCAGTTTATAATATCTTTCATCCAAGCGTTAAATATTAGTTTGATTGGTAAAAAAATAGTTGTCATCCTTTTTGATTTACCCCTAGATCCCGACTACGAAACTTTCTTCGGCCCTAAAAAAATTCGGTTTAAAGCTCTGTCCAAAAGTTCTTTGTAAGAAATATTGCATCATGGATCTTTACTGAATCTATTCCATGGATTATTTCGATGGATACTGTTGTACTGGACGCTCCCTTTTGTTTATTTCTAAGTGATATAAGTCCGCTAGCCCTAGTCAGCACCGCCTTATAAATGTGAGCCGAGATCAAACCACGAGGTCAATACCTGAATTTGAACTCCAATTTTCATATCTAAGCTCCCCCATTGTGAGGATTTTGAGTTTCGAGAAGTGTAGTTCTTCAGATGAATAAAATGTGTCCCAAATCAATTATGAAGTCACAGGTACTGCAAATTGCGTAATAAAGAAACTTGAATTTATTTAAAAGCGTTTATATTTCTGAGGGTCACGAGTGCTCGGAAATTTTTCTCTTCTGTTTTTTATTCAATTTCAAATATTACTTCAGATGTTTCGTAAATTTTAAAGAATTGTTGATGGAACAAAAGATTTTTTTTCCTATTCTGATTTGGAATAGATAGAAAATTACATCTTCTGAAACAACCCAGTTGATAATTAGATTCCGTAAATGATTTCGATGGTCTATCCGCCAGATCAAAGCAAAAAAAAAAAAAAAAATCAATGTACCCGGAATCCGAAGTAATTACATGTAAAACTAACTGTTGATTGTAAGAAGAACTATTATGTACGGGGAATGGATAGAGTAAATTTTGAATGCAGATGGAAATAAATAGCTATCTGACAAAATTAAATATTCATTCAGTGCTAACAAATCATCTAGAACTTGTTAAATAGTTATTCCTTTAGCAATGATGTACTCTATCCGCCAAAGAGTTATTTTGTGATTTACCAGTAATGGATATTATAATTTAGTTTTGTTTTTGTTTTTGTTTTTTTTTTTTAATTTGTGATATTTTTTTTATTAACGTCGCACTGAGAGAGTAGCAACACGAAGGCCATTGCCAGTGGACCTCGTAATTTTGAACCTCAGTCAAGTGACGAGGATGACTTCTGGTCTAGAACCTCCCTCTCCAAACTTCCATACCACGCCAACGATAGAATTTGGGTCCTCTTCCAGATTTGACTTACATGTTCCCTTCTACACGGTGGGTCTTTTGGGACATTAGTACTAGAGCCCTAACGGCGTTGTTTCGTCGAAAATAACGCTGGTCGTGAGTCCGTGATCATAACCGCTAGGCTACTACGGCCACTCAGCTTTTGAAACATTCGTATTCATTATTAATATATTCATTAAATAATCTGATAACTTCTTTAATGGGAACACTTATTTTAACGCCTAACTTAGTCCGTCGCCTTTAACACCACAGTTGAAGGCGATGGACCTCGTAACTTTCAACTTCGGTCAAGTGACGAGGACGACAATTGGGCTAGCATCCACGTTCCAAATTTCCCCACCACATCAATGGGAGAGCTTCCACAGATTCAATATGCATCAGCCCTTCTCCATAACAGTTCTTTTGTGGCATCAGGACTCGAAGCCATGATCCAATAGAAACAACGCCGGCAACGTGCTCATCAGCAACGAAAATGCGGCTTTAGACGTATTACTTGAGGAGGGGGAAATCTTTATAATTCGCGTCTTTTGACACTCTCTCTATTCAATGATGTCTACAAACTGTGTTTTAGAAGCACTTGCCATGAAAGGGGTTATTATGTATGGGGGTTAGGTAATTTTTTGTTTTGAAAAACTCAAAACAATATGGTAAATTATGCATGGGATATCTGTAAAATGTATGAGCCGTGGAAATGACACAATTTTTCCATAATAGATTGATTGAGTTATGAAGGAATGATGCAACAAAGGCTATTATCTCATTTACATGATTTTTTCATGTAGCGGGGTTCGAAACTGATGCAAAGAATTCATTTTTTAAAATACAATTATTATAAAAGTTATAATAGTATAGAACTTTTTTTATGTAGCAGAGGAAAGCCTTAACTGCTATGCTTTTCTAAGAATCTTTCTTACGTCATCGTGTGTGGCGAAGACACAATTGGACGACTACCCCGTTGAAACGTTAATTGCTCTATTTGGCGATCTTGGCACGTTTCAAAAAAAAAAAAAAAAAAAAAAAAAATCAATCCCTCTAAGTAAAGACTCCCTTACGAAGTTGGTACATGAGTTGGCAGCTCACACCCGACATCCATTCTACGCCTACGCGAGGAGTGGAGTTCCGACAAATCAGATATGCAGTCTTTAGCGAATAGAGAACTCGAAACCGTGGCTTGACCAAAACATTGCCACCACGAACTCAATACCACAATCAATTCAAACAAGTTTATTTATGTAAGGAATGGGTCGAAAACTGAATCCGGGAATCTTTCATTATAACTACAGATGCATCTAAAAACCAGCATATAACTTCTACAGCAAGAGTTACACAAAATGCTCATCTTTTGCTTAAATCGTATCTACTCTATTTTCACGGTCGAAGCGCTGGCAGTTTGCCAAACTTCAGATAAACTGGCAGAGTCGAATAACTATATGCACATTTTTTTGTCTGGGATAATAGCCTTTCTATCCCATAAAATCAACCAATCAATCATTTTATTTCATAATTACTCAGTTCTAACTATTCTTCAAAACTTCTCAATCAAGTTCCCTAAAGTTAGATCGACTCACAAAACAATATTACTTTCAAAGAGCTTTCGGAAACAACAGTAGTTAGTAAACTAGTGTTCAGAATAATCCTGCAGAAGGTGAAATACTTTGATATCTGTTGAATGAAAAGCTTCTTTTGAAAGGGATAATGTCCTTTGTTGCTATATATCCCTCAAAAACCAATCGATCAATCAATCAATTCCTAAAATTATTCATAGACTGACCTTTAAAATATTCATTCAATATAATAATGTGTAATTATTTTTATTTGTATTGCAGGTGAGAAAAAAAATTATTTGGATTAAACAAGCGGAAAAACTAGTATGATCAGTAACGGAAATTGAAATAAATATCGTTTGAGTTACCTTAGAAGATATCCTTACAAACAATTATGAAAACAGATTAGAAAAACTTATATGAACTTTTATTCCAACAAATATTTTTAGATTTGGAGGAACATTCCTACAATTTATAAATTCCCAGTTGTACAAAAAAAACCGAAGAGAAGAGCTTATGCACTTCCGTATTTTCAGCAGAATGTCGCATTTTACAAAAGCGTGATACCGACCTCATATTACAGAATAAATTTTGCTCTACACTTTCGTAGATGCTGGAGATCTGGCTCCTCTGAGCTGTATTTGCTATCATGATCAATCAAGGCAGTACTTTAATCCACTGGTTCAAGTGTACGCAGTTCACTTTGAAGGTTTCTCTTCTTAAATTTTTAAAAGAAAAATATTTCGCTAAGTATATTCATACAACATTTCAGATTAAAATTTTATTGATTCTGATGGGGAGGTACATGATGGTTTAATTATCGTAAGAATTCTGAAACTAATAAATGCATTTATTTTGGCTAGGGGGGGTTAATTTTCAACTAAAATATAAACTGAAGTGAGAGGCTGAAGCAATGATGGAGTAAATGTAAACAATAACAAAGTGGCCCGGGAATTATGATGAAACGTCAAAGTTTCGTCACTTTATTTTGATTATGAGCCATCATTCATTCATATTTTCTTGTGTAAAGGTTTATTTATGAAAACTTTAGAATGATTGAGTATGTTTATTTAACTCAAAAAGAGTACGGATAGTTTTCGTTATAATTAGTATACATTAAAATTTTTCACCTTTTTTTAAGCAATATTTCTTAACACTTTTAATTCATAATTCTTTACACATTTAACAAAACTGACGGTAATTCAGGAATATTAGGATGCGTGGAGACATGATATATAACTAGTAAAGTAGAGTTAACTGTATGAGTCATTGCATTTTCCTCCTTAATTGCAATAAATTGTATTCATTTAACCAAAAATCCCAATTTTCAATTATTTTAAAAATTCCATCCATTTTATAAAATAGGTGCAGAATCGTGTGATTCTGATTTCTTTATGTTTGAGAAAAAGTTTAAAATATCTTAAGCATTTGTATGTTTTGTCTTAAAATTGTATTTTTTTAAACATTCTGCTCTCTTTGATGCCCATTTTATCATTTTTTTTTTTTCTGATGCTATGAGAATTTATGATGATGTTTAACATGTAAAGGGGCTTATATCTCTAACCTAATCATCATTCTTTTAGATTCTTAATCAGCGATATAAAGTGAAAAGTCTGAAGCGTTGATGTAAGCAAATCAATAGCATATTTCTTTAAGAAAATGTTCTTCGATCATTCTCTTAATCAGCTTTCATCATCAGATCGATTTATGAACCTGAATGTGTAAGTTCTTTTTTTTTTATATTTATATTCTTTAATTAAAATAAATTATAATTCATATATTATTTGGGCTAGCCTTTAATATCACCCACCCAAATTTTTTGCCAAAAAGTACCGCCAAGTTTGGCGATAAATGATAATTTGTATCAACCCATACCACATCCCATTGGATGGCCCTCTAAGCAATACCTAAGTCTTAAAAAATCGTTTTTTATATGAAAATAAGAAAATAAATTATATTTCCAAAATTACAAAGTTCTATAATTGTTTCAAGGAAAATATATAATATTATCATTAAAAGATCAAGTTCATTATATCTTTTGAATTGTTTTCTATATGATGAGTAAAATATTTTGTATATGAACATAAATATTCTTAAAAATAGCACCTAAATGCAAATATATCTGAAAAATCATGTCCATATTCAATTTAAAGGGAAAGAAATTTTTGACGAAAAAATTATTTTATAGTTCAGTAAAATAACTGAAATATCATTATCAGGTACACACACAATGAAAAATTCCTGAGTTGTATGAATAATTTTTAAAGCATAAATGTCACAAAAAAGAAAGAATCTTAAACTCAGCATTTTCTTTTCACCTTTGTGTCCTAGTACCCTTAAAAATATCTTTACATTTGTAATATGTATATTTATTTTTTGAACATAGAATTTCGTTGGAAATTTCGATGGTAACCCTTTTTTAAAACATGATAATTGACACCAAACAATGGCATCAAATTTGGCAGGTGGGCAATAATAAAGCTGTTCCATTATTTGTTTTTAATCTTTTGATTTCTTTCCCTCTACTTTTTTTTTTTTGTTACTAGATCAAAAATAGGTTATACATGGTTAATTTCATTCTTGATGAAAGCTTATTCCGAATGAAAGCTAATTCAATAACCAAAAAAGAAAGAATCAAAATGTGTTATATTCATATTCATAGTTTTTTTTTATTTTTATTTTGTAAGATTACTAATTTAACCCAAGATAAGATTATTTTTTATTTATGTCCTGGTACTGTATGCATTCTGCATTCTCCTTGGTATTGCTGGAAAATGTGTAACTCTGTCGATTGAATTATCGTAGCAGTATATAGACTGCACTGATGCAAAAGTTTATCTGAATAAACTATATCTCTTTTAATATATATAAGTGATATAACTTATAAATGAAACTTTTACATTTTTCATCACTATTATTGTATTAGCAAATTGCTTTGGCTCCAAAAATTGCATCACATCTTAAAATTTAAGTATTTTTTTAAAATAAGAATGATTTAAAGCTAAATAACTTTTGCAAACATCTGCAGAAAAATTAGCATTTTATTGTTTCAGAATTGTTTGTATCTGATTATGATTCAGACATCATATAGAATTGTTCATATCTATTATGATATTTCTAATATTTAACCCTTTGATGCTTATGAAGAAGTCCAGCTCGCATTTGAATAGCTCAGATGAGTTCAACTCATCCAAAATATTTTGGAACCAAATGGTTGCAGACAAACCCTACTTGCATAGTGAAACTTTTCTCCAATGCGTGCTGACGAACTGAGTTCGTCTGTGCATATTATCCTGCATTGTTTGTGTTGCAAATGATACCTGCTGACAAAATTTAATTTGTTTGGTATACAGATGGCACTATGGCTATTGTGAAATTTCTTGGGTACTTTTCCATTAAAGGGAGCCGTAAAGAAATTGCCAGGTTGAGTTGCGTGAATTTACCTCTCTCCCAATGCAGTACTCTTGTAATAGCCCATGATGTTAATCCTAATTGGTGAAAGAAAAATTAACCATTGCCAACAACCCCCTTTAACTGAAAAGTACCATTTTTTGCTTAATGAGGGAAAATGTAACTGATTAATTTGTTGATCTAATTTTTTTTCTTGCTGAAGTTTGTTACTGGGATGGATCAAAAGCAAAAGCTACATGATTTTGATGATATATAAGTTTTATTGTGATATATATATGATGAACAATTCCATATTTTAAAGTGTTATCAACACTCAAAAGAGTTTTAGGTAAATATAATAATTAAATGTTTCATAAAGTTTTAAATTGTGCATTAGGTAGTTTAATTTAACATTTTACAAACTGATATTTCAAATATTTACTGAATTGTTTAAAAGAGCTAGTTACAATTATTGTAAATATTACATTAATATGTATGTAAATCATTCTTTAAGGACTATCTTTTAAAAGTGAGGGAGATATCATTATCATGATCAGGAAAGGGTGACATTTCAGAAACTACTAGGGGGAAAACAGCTACCACTTTCAGGGACCATTTGATTGTAGCACTGTACATCATAATCGAGTGAAAACTGTTAATTCTCCTAATCATCAAAGTGTTAATCTTTTTTAACTTAATAATAGTTAATTACTTTTAAAATTATGTGTACATTATTCTGTTTAGAACATCTATTTCCATGTAAGAATTGGGTTTTGAAGTTTATGTAAATGTTAATTTTTTTGTAAATGATGTATTAAAATTATGGCTACTAAATTATCTCTTGCATTTTTAATGACTCATTTTACTTAGTTTATTAGTATTTTAATTTTTTTATTCATTATTTTTAGGGATGATTCAGAGATTATACGATTAAGAAGATTGATGCATGAAAATATTTTGAAAGTAGAAAAGGAAAATTTGGTATTGTTTATATATTTCATATGAGAATAGTTTATCATTTGGGTATTTTCATCATCTTGCATTTTATCAATGTGTCATTTCATTGTTATAGTAATTTTGCTTAAACTTTTATAACAAAACCATCAAATCTCTTATATTCTACATCAATAAATTGTACTTCAAGTTGTATACAATGGCCATAATTGACCAGTGGTCTTGGGTTCAAATCCTAATGCCCCTAAAAACCTGTGTTGTAGGGCTGATGCATGTTGCTTTGAAGTGCAATGTTAAAAAAAATCAATTGTTCTACTTGTATACATATTATAGAAAACTGTTCTTTCACAAAATTATTTGTAGGAAGGATGAAAAACTGTTTTCATTTTAACATTTCAAAAATTCAAACTACTTTTATACAAACTGCAAATTGGGAGAAGTTAATTTTTTAATTTAAATTGTGAATTACTGTTGACTACATCTTATGATTCTAGGAAACTATCCATAAAGAACTTTCTTCTCAGAAAGAAACTGCTGTAAAAGGCTCTGATAATTGTAACAGTCAGATAAAAGCTCCTAAACTGCCCAATGTTCAGCCATCTTTGTCTTCAAAGGTAAATTTTATTTCCATTATTAAGATAGGTTTCAATATGTATCCTGAAAAAAGCAGCTCTATTTTTCATTAATATTTCTTGATATTTGTTTATTACAAAAAAATTTCTGTACTTGTTAGGTCTCAACGTCTTTTTTGAGTTATTTAAAATCATGAAGGGTATTAGCAGTGTATAAATTAATTGTTGTAGAATGTAAGTTTGAGATCAATTAAGTAAAATATTAACTGTAATAATCTTTCTGAAAAAATGCTTTATATTTTTTTGTATCTTTTAGTTAATAAATTATTATTTATATTTTATAATTCTCCTTTTTCATATTTTTAAATAATATTTGTATATAGTATTTTAACTGCATAATAAATCTCATTCTTTGAATCTTCATTAAAGGTAATGGGCAAATATCCCTAAATATTAGTATAATAGTTCATTATTAAAAAAATTACTTATTTTCTTAATGTTTCATTCATAGGTAAAAACTGCAACAAGCAAAAGACTGAAAAGTATATTATCAAAACAAACTGATGTTAAAAAAGCATCAACTGCACAATTCCCTAATATAAATACTGATCATATATGTGAAAGTATGTATTCTTGCATCAAATATTGTACTTATTTCAATATTAATGGCAAATCTTCATTATTTCAGTTATCTGTTTAGAGAACTATTCTTATTCTAAGATTTTCGTTTTTCATCTATTTTTTGATTAATTTTAATCCATTAATTCTTATCCAGTATCCTGATATCAAAAGTTTATGGATTTGTTAAGATGATTTTTTTCTGAATTGAAAAAGATATATTTATATCGTCCTAAAGACCCCGGTAATTTATTGGTAGAGTCATTTAAAAGTAATTGTAAAATTGTGTTTGAGTTCTGATTTCATTATGTGCTCTTGGGGAACAGTGAATATTGATATTTAAAAAAATTTTACAACCAGAAAGTTCTCTCATAATGTCATATTGAAATAAGAGGAGTGATATGCTAGTCAATATACCATATTCAACATCTAATTATGATTCAAATTTGAGCCTGTTTTGCCTCTTGTTTAATGTATTACACTCTTCTCTTCAGTATAGAAATTATTTTCCTACTTACATATATTATTTGTATCAAAATGATTGTTCCATTTTAAGAAAACAGTGTTTTTTCCTGCTCTGTCTCTGGTGTCAATCCGTAAGTGAAACTTATTAAGTACAATACGACTATATGAGTACAATAAGTATTTAATTAACTTTTATTATATATATATGTATTACATATTATTTAATTTTTTAAATTAAATGTTTCATGGGCTGCATTTATGGATTATCTGGCACAACTAATAAGTTTTTCCTGTGTGGCAGCTTACAATTACTTCTCCCTGCAACCTGCTGCAAAGTAAAAAAAAAAAAAAAAAGTGCTGCTTATTGTTTTGATTTTTAATACATTGAATGCAGTATAAACAGTTTGAATAAGATGAAATTTTTTGGTAGGTGATACATGATATTGTGATACTTATATACCATTAAATAATCCTAAATTCAAGATGTTAAAGTCAGGAGAATGGAGAGGTTGACAACACACACACTACTGGATGTTCAACCATCTTTAAATCCCTCAATTTCTATCATGACATCATCTGCCGAGTGATGGGGGTTTGCATTATTTATGGCAATTTAATCTTCAAAAAGCCATAATCTTTCCATTGTTTTGATTTCCTTTTCAGTTAAAATATGCACAAATTCGCTTTGGGTGTGACCGTGGTAGCCTAGAGGTCATAGTTGCAGACTTCCAGCCAGTGGTTTTCATCGTCATGAGTTGACCCTTGATACCACAAAAGACCTGCTGTGCTGCCGGGGCTGATGCACATTAAATATGTCTAGGCTCAAAGGCCTCCCATTGGTGTAGTGTGGAAGTTTGGAGAGAGATGCCAGCTCAGGTGTTGTCCTTGTCACTTGACCAAGGTTCAAAATTACGAGGTCCTTTGCCGAAAGTCCTTGTGTTGCTTCTTAGTGCGATGTTAATAAAACCAGTCAATCAATTGTTCTCTAAGGATCGTTTCTACTTGCTTTGTTATAGGGGCTCCTTTAACATGGTTCTTGAACAAATTTTTTATTTTTAATTACTTGTTTTTTACTGATAAATTAAAAACATCTATAGTACCATGCTTAGATCTTTTATATATATATATAAAAAATGAAAATGCATTGCCATATAGTATCAGAACTTTATTATTTAGTAGAAGGTAACATATTCAAAACAATTTTTCCTATTTCTATCTCCTTAATCCAATAGAAATTTAAAAATCGGACAATCATTTTAATATGGAGGGAATATTAATGAAGGAATATTGTATTTACTGATTCTGATTTAACTGCAGAAATTTCCAAATTACTTATATATAAATTCAGTTGCTCCATTGAATTATTGATGAAATTTTATTAACAAATGTTTCAAACATATTCTTCTGTTTTATTTTAAAGAATTAAATTGCATTATCAAAATATAGTTTTCAATACCTTGTTGCAAATTAATATATTATACAATGAGCAATATTTAATTTATACATGCAAACTACCTTTTTTGAATATCTTATGTATTGTACTTAACAGTAATGGAAAAAACGTGGTCAGAGAGTTTGATAATGATATTTTGTGTAAATTTTGCAATTCATCATCTGCATAGAGTTTTTAAATAAGTAATTTAAAATAAAGTATTACTATAATCTGTGTGTGTGTGTTCAAATTTAAATAACTTTTGTAGGTTCACATGAAGATTGTCAAATCTCATCTATAAATTTCTTGAATCATTTTCATTCATCGTTTCTTACTTCTAAAACACGAGCTAATCTCCAATCTTGTGATATTAAGGAAAGATACACACCATGTGGTAAGGGAATAAATAATATTTAAAATTTTTAGAATGAAGTGAAAAATGGTTTTTCATGCTAATTTCTTTTCTGTACCAGATTCATTTTGAAATTGTTTCTCATACAAAAATATAACAAGTAAATAAATTCTTAATTTTAAATAAATTTATTAAAAATGCTTTAAATATAGGATGTATACACTTGTGGGCACAACAACTCATGAGCCACTCATTAAAACAATGCTGTTCCAATTTAAATTACGAATCCCCTTCATGCCTGTCAAAAAATCAGATAAAGTTGAATCACTGTAAACAGTTCTTTTGACTCTTATGCATATTTAAGCTGAAATGCTCATGAGTTGCTCAACTTGCAAGTATATATGCATCTTAATATTTTAATTAATTTTGCTCCATATTATCTTGTTTTTCAAATACTTTTCATTTCTTGATTTCTTTTTTATTTTAAATCAACTTCAAAATATATTGTAATGGTTTCAGTTTTTTTTATATATATATAATATCTATGTTTTTGTTTGCATTTATTTTTATAAAGTTATACATGAATTGATGATTTTGAAATTTTAAACATATTACTAAAACAAAAATATCTCCCAAATAATTTTAACTATTCGTTAAAATTATTTGGGAGATATTTTTTTAATAATTTTAACGAATAGATTTTGCTAGATGGAAATAGATTTCAAATTATCATATGTTTTTACAAGAATGATGATCACTTTAGTATTTAGTCTCTTTTAGAAATCAAATTGTATGAAAGGCTGTTTAATGTATGAAATGCATTAATTTTTATTCTAATAAATTAGTTTTAAAAAGTTCAATGATTATATACTTTTACAGGGTTCTTTGTGTAACATTTTTAAGAGATGTTTTAGAGAAGCTTTAGCTATAAAATAATATTTTAAACTCACTATTTTTAAATGAAGTAAAGTGCAGTTTTATTTTTTCTAATGATACTCAAATTTGATTTTCAGTCACTGAAAAAGTTTTTCAATGGCACTAAATTTACATGAATGAAAGTAATTAAAGTATTTAGTATTTTCAGTGTTAATTTTTTTTTTTTTTAAGATTTAGAATAGCAATTAACTTTCTAAAAATATATTGAGTTATATTTTGATATAAAAATATATTTCTAATAACAAAAAAACAGTGAATTAGTAATGAATTTGCTTGTGAATTCTTCTACAAATACATCTAAGACTTGAAAACACTGTTTCATTCCTTATTAAACTTATAAATCCTGAGCGAGATAAAATTAAATTGCATCTTCTTTTTCTGAAGGAGAAAGTAGCTATGCACTGGGTTTGAAAAGTTTAAATTAAAAAGTATAACATACTAATGTTACAAATGGGATGGAGTATTTTCTAAAAACATTGACTTCTTGTTTGTTACTTTAAATGTTTAAAAAGTTCTGTAAAATCTTCAGTGATTTTTTTCCCTCTCTAGCTATTCCTTTAGCTCCACCTAATCAAGAAAAAGAGTTGAGTAGTTTGGCACAAAAGCCTACATCCTGTAAAAATGTATCTGTTGTCCATAATAATGTTGTTCATCACCTTATGTATGAGCCCAAAAAGCTCACTATACAGGTTAGTTTTCTGTATTATACTTTTTAATGTTTTTGTTGATAAATAAATTTTTTTAAAAAATTATAGATTACTTTTACCCAAATCTTATAACTGTCATCTTTTTAATATATTATATGTATAGTATTGAGTGAAGATATTATAATAATAATAAGTTTCTAAAGGGAGCTCAAAATTGTTTGACCTTTGGATATTATATTATCATCTACTCTAGCTTACATAGAGGCCAGTAGCTGAAATAAATATCAACATAAACCTGCCTGGATGGGAATAAATTTCTCAAGCCATAAATAGATGTCTTGAGTATTCAAATCATAAATCTGTGGGAGTTTCTTTTTCACATAATATATGAATGAAGGTGTATCTTTAAACAACCCTATGATGTAAAATCTTTGTTCACATGAGTAATATTTGCATCTTTTCAGTTTGCAGGAATCTGTGAATAATTCTATTGACACTTTCACCTCTTTTCTGTTGAGTTTCAATAGCTATTTCTTCTGATTGACCTGCCTTACTTGTCTTTGTTCTTTCTACTAACCTTGCAAGATAGCATTGTAGCTTTTATAAATTTTTTATGCATAAAAATTATATTTTATTATATTTTGGTCCCATAAGGGATTGTTTCAGAGCCATGACTTCCTAATGAATGTGTGTTTTTATTGTCATCCACATTGACCAGGAACCCATTATTGGCAAAACTTATTTCTTCTTATAATCTTCTGTATTATTATCTAGCATTTTAAGACAATTATTGAGCTAAAGTATTACTGTTGTAAAGCTTTCAAAGCAACGTGCAAGAAAAGATTTTTTTTTTTTATTATTATTGTTTTCTTTCCAAATCTTCTTTCGAGATTCACTAGTCAAAATGTATTTAAGCTAAAAGTAAGTATTGTGTCCTCCTAATAAAAAGACTAGTTTAATTTTTTTTTATATTGGTATAGAATTTCGTGCAATCTTAAAACAATTTGTGGTGTAGCTTTCAATTAATAAATTGTGTTCCCGGAAATGTGAAATATTGCTTATTTAAGTGCAAATCATTTAAGTACAAATCAAAAAGAAAATTTATAAGTTTTAAAACTCTTTTATTTTAAGTGAAAGAAATCATCCAGGAAAAATTCTTTAACATACTAATACAAAATGTAGAGTACAAAATTATATGTTCTTTTGTGAATTCATCAATATACATCATATATATCACTAGTTTTTTCCCATTATTTTGCAAATGATTTCATTATTGAACATAGCAAACATATTCATAGCATGACTTATTTTTTAGTCAAGCTAATTCTCCTAGTAATCAGAAATAGAACAAAATATTTATAATTGTAGCAATTTAAAGAAGTTACAAAATTAAATGTTGAACAATGTATTAAAATTTGTAAAAGTATTGATTGTGTGAAATTTTTGAGTGATAAGTACTTTATCGCTATTTTTTTAAAAAAATATTGTTAAATAAAAATATTGTTTCATAATTTAAAGAGTATAACATTCTTTCTGTTCATATAGTTACATGCTAATATGTATGTCTACATTGTATTTAAATGTACAGGTGTTCATAGTACTCAAAATTTTGTATTTATTCTAGACATTGCCTAGTATCAGCATAATTGGTAGAAGACCTTATTCAAATGAAAATATCAAAATTGAAGCAGTTAAAGAAGTAATTATTGTTGCATAATCATTTTCCATGTATTTAATTATAATCACTATTTTTTTATTTATCCTGTTATGCAATCATTTATTTGTTTTTCAGTATTGTTAATTAATTGTTCAGTGAAATAAATCTTATAAACAGAAAACACATATATATATATATATATATGAAATTTTAAATATCAATTTTAAAAAAATTTCTGGTTATTTTTTTGCTGCTTTCCTCTAATTTAAAATTATTTAAATACACTTACTTTCAATGCAGTTTTAAAAGGTTCAGTAATTCTTTGTCTTGTCCACCTGGCTGCACATTGCGAGTCCTGTATAATTAGGTCTACTGCAAATTTCTGTCCGTTTTGAAGTGAAAGAACATAATAGTATTTACTTACATTTAATAAGATTTATTGTACAATATATTTTCCATTGTTACTTATGAATTCTTGTCAGCGTGATGGTAATTTGTAAATACCATTTTTGAAAAATGCCTTGTATTTAGAAGTGAAGAACTCAATTTAGGGATAGGTTGATTCAATCTTCAGTTTTGAATTTTTTTCCTTTAAAAAGTTTTTGCAGAGCGATAAACAAGTGATAATTAAAGAGTGCTAGGTCTGTGGAGTATGATAGATGCTACACAAATTCACAGCCTAGCTTTGTGATTTTTTGACAAGCAGCATGTGGTTTGGAATTATCACATTGCTATGTAACATGCTTCATATTGAACATTGTCTGCCTCTTTTCTTTCAGTGCTTTGTTTAAATCATCCGTTTGCTGACAGTATATCTCCAAACTGAGCTTTTTGTGAGGTTTCAAAAGCTCAAAGCATATTGGTTCTTGCACTTCCCACCCTATGCATAGCGTTCTCTTATTCAGGTTCAATCTCAGTTTAGAGGTAGATGTAACAGATAGTCCATGCAACAAGTATGCTCTTTTCCTTATGATTTATTTGAAAATAATCCATTTCTCATCACTAGTTATCATCCTGTCCAAAATAGGCTTATTTTCTTTCCGAACAGACAGAGATGTGCTTATGACGACTTGATTAATCATGAGGCACCCATCTAGAATGCTTATAGTTTATCTAATAACAACTGAAATCGTATTATACATTAAATATTATTAAATTTTTGAAAAATGTATTTTTTCTTTCACTTCACAAATAGGCAGAACTTTCTGATGTATAAACACCACAGCTTGTCTACAGCTCCACAGCTGTGAGACAAGCTGTAGCTTCTTAGTATTTTCTTCCTACCATCAGTAAATGGCAACATGTTATAGACCATTGGAAAGCTGAGAAGTAGATCTATTGAATATGTACGATTTATCTCATTAGATCATGGGTTACAACCATTCATTTTTGGTGATTTCTCTAATTGTGCAATAGTAAAAGTGAGGTACCATGAAAAATACTTATCTGTGGAGGAATTTAGATTTCTCTTCTTTAGACTGTGGATTTTCTTCTAATTTTCTTAAAACTTAATTTCATAAAATTAAATAGTAAATATATAAGGTCAATTATGGGGAGAGGTCATTAGTAAATCAATACGTTAAGATTTTTAAATTTGAAAAATTATTTTCATTTTATGCAAGAAGCGTAAAAAAATGCATTTATTATTTGTATGAATATTTCCCATTATTTCATCCGAACTAATTCTATTGAAATGCTCAGAATAAAAATTTTATTTCTTTCTCAAGTTGCAGAGTTTGAAATAAATGTTCTATGCATTATATTTCAGAGAGATTATTCTATTGGTGATTGCATTAAAACCACTATCTTGCCTGCTTTGTCAGAAGAAGTTAAAAATAGAATATCTAGTACAAACTTAAGTCAACTTAATGAAAGTTTACCTTCCAAAACTGGGTAAGTTTTAACAACTAAGTAAATACACTTGCGTATTTAAATAGTTACATTGCATAATTTCAGTCTTCTTTGGGAAAAGGCTTCCAAAAATATATATGATGACTATTTTCTCCTAGGAAAACTCAATTACCCTCCTGCCGTCCCCAAAAATCTGTTTTTACTCAGAGTTGTAAGTCATAATGCTTCTTTTAATCAATTATTAATAATTTGTGTATATCTTCAATCTACAATCTTATCTTGATCTTATTTAAACTCAGATTAAAATAGGATTCTAAGTTTTATGCAAAATTCACAATATCTAAAACTTCTGAAAATGTCAGATTATTATTCATAATGTAATATAAATAATTGTGATAGTTTATTATAATTAATTAAACATACTAAAATTAAATTTAAAACAAAAATCTATTAAGTAACTGAAAACTTATATGAGCTAGCCAAGTGAAAGAAAAGTAAAATTTAGAACAATAAGAATAATGTAATAATAATATTGTTCCATTATTTTAATGGAATAATGTGTGTTTATAGTGTTACTACTGATCAAACCATCTCACTTCAGTAAATTACATTGTAATAAAATATAGTAACAAACCAAAATTCAGCAAATTCAAATAAACCAGAGACAGCAAAAATATAAATTAACAAATATCTACCAAACTGTGTTAAAACCAATAAAATATAAAACATACACACAGATATATATATATATCTATATATAGCTATCCAAGATGATGCATTAGCAGGATTGAGGCCTGAAAAGAAATTTCTAAAAGAAATGATCAAAGAAGCACTACAAGAATTACAAGATAACCAACCTGTGAAGAAATCTAGTGAGTTTTCAACCCAGCAAGACTTGCCTTCTTTTCGAAAAGTAAATATTCTACCTTTTATCTTATTGGACTACATTAAATATATTTGATTTCAAGATGTCTATTTGTTTTCTCATTAATAACAAAAAAAAATTTATTAGGAGTTTTTAAAAAAAAAGTAGTCAGAAAATTTTTATTACTTAAAAATTTGTTGTTAAAATTGTTGTAAAAACTCAGTGAGATTATATATTGTTGTTCAAAAAGTCTCACCAGATTTTATTACTGAACAAAATTCTATAGACTGAAGAGCTTAAAATATTTTATATTAGAAAATACATTTTCTTCATAAAGCTTTTATAACAACTATTATTTTTCTTTTCTTTTTTACTCTACTCATTTTATATTGCTTTCCTAAAAGTTTGAGGGAGAGACAAGTTAAATGTACATGCTGGTGCTTTATAATCAAATTATAAAGCCAAATAGATAACTATAAATTGTTAATGTTATTGCATTTTTATTAAATGAAAATTTTCATTTCAAAATTTAATTTCCTTTCAAAAATTTTAAAGCAAAATTGTATTTTCTTTTCTTATTTATGTCATAATTGCAGGAAGAAAACGTAATTTCTCCTCGTAATGATTGTGAATTAGATTCCTTTATTGGTGATCCTGATTTACTTGAGCAGTAAGTTGCCAAATGTACTTTTTTTTCTCTTTAATTTGATATGAAAAGTATATGTACACTTTCAAGTAAGTGAGTATAGAGGATTTATGATTCTTAAATTATTTCTTTTGATAACATATGCTGCAAAAGATTTTTCTTAGTATTAAGTATAGAAATCTTTTACTTTTTTATCCTTGGGCTTTATACTTTTAAAACTTATAAGTCTTATCACTTTTATGCTAAACTACTTTTTTCTTCATTTTTCACTTATAACTTAGTTTCACTTATCTTTCTCATATTTTTCCTTAATGCTAAACTTTTTCTTTGACTGATAACTTCTTCTGCCACTTAGGATTTCTTACAAACTCTCATTTCTTATTTCTTAGTAATAGCTTTTTAACTAACAATACTTTGATTGTATTTACTTTTCTTACTTTATCTTTTTAGCTATTAACTTAGCTTACTTTCATTTATTCTTAAACTTCATATAAGATCAGACACTTTTTTGTTAAATAATAACAGTTCCTTTATTCATTCAAATCTTTTCACATTACCATGGTGATCAGTGCAGTTACCTTTAGCAATCAATCATCCCACAATCCACAAACTTTTGAATGTTGACTCGCTTGTTTAAATATACTCCTCTTGGAGACTGGTTCTGATCTGAGGGGATTTTGTAAGTGACATCTTACACTCACCCCTTTACAAAATTGCTCTGTACAGACAGGCTTTAAACACTTGAGCTAACATTAAAAACCTGGAAATGTCAGTTTTCAATTGTAGTGGCTATTCATTTTTTGGTAGTAGTTTATTATAAAATTCACATTACTATAACTATAAGTTACATAAAAATAAGTGAATGAGAAAAATGAAGAATTTTATATTTATAAAGGTTCTTGTTTTCATGTATACTATGCTTTAAGGAATATGTGATATGAAGAAACATTATAATATTTACAATGTTTATTTTCTTGTTATTTAGCTTTCATTTAGGTTCCATATTCTCTCTCATAGGCTATTATTTCTTAATAAGTATTTTCAAAAAAAAAAAATTATTGAGTGAATAAAATAAATATCTTATCAGGTAATCTGAATAGTTTAAATGAAATGTAAATCCATTTTTATTTATATTATTAACTTAAAATATTTTTTAGTGATGTTGCATCAGTGATCACTCCTCCTACTTCTATTACTGTAAAATCAAATTTTACTCAAACAAGTTATGAAAGTAAGTATTAGGCTGGGCCTAATTCTTTTTTTTTCTCTCATTTTAATTTTTTTATCCATTAATTTCAATATTTTTTAAACATTGTGTTAAAATTATTGATCCAAAATGTTTAAACTAAATTTAGTGTTATCTTTAATGATAATATATGAAATAATGTCTAATATCAATAAAATTTTTACTAAAAAAATGTTTTATTTGAAACTATATAACAAAATGAATAATTACAGCTTTCATTCATAATGTAATGATTAATTTAAATGCTTTTTTGGCCTATTAATTAAAATCATTTATTTGCTTGAGCAAAATCATTTCAACGGTCATTCTGTAATCAAGACAATATTTATATCATAATATTGGTTGCTATTTTCTCTCAATAAAGATGTGATATAAATAATTTAGAAAAAAATTATATTTCATATATAGGTATGAAAAATTTCAAATACCACATGTAATGTTTGTAGCAAACAGTTTTAAAATGTTGACAATTTTAAAAGGCATATTGTAATAAATAGTTCATAATAAATAGTTCTTACAAATACTATCAATATTTAGCATGAGAGATGCGTAATAATACACCATTTCTTATAGATTGACTTGAAATTGATATATTTTTAAAAAATAAGATTTATATTAGTTTACAAATATTAATAGGTTGAATTAAATGTTGAAAGGTCATCAAATATCATGTACTAGAAAAAAAAATTTCAAAACATTACATTGTTTTACAATTGTGTGGATAAATCCTTAATCTCTAATCAAATGTATGTGTGATGTAATTTGATTTATAAAAGGCTGTTATTAAAAATATAATAACTTCAATTTTTCTTTGGTTTTACAAGTATGAAATAAGTAACATTTCATACTTGTAATACTTTTTTTTTTATTAATAATGATGGGGGGGGGGGGGTTTACGATGTTTTTCAAACTATGACTTCAAATTTTCTTTGGTTGTGGAACTTTTGAAAAATCAAGATCACAAAAATTCAATTACATATTTATAAATTTTATCATTATGACAAAAATTTTGCATAAATGCCTTCTTTGAATCTTCAGGATTAATCAAAGCTTATATTCTGTAATTTAAGCAAAAAAAAAAAAAACAGATTTTGCAATTTACATCTTCCTATCGATAAAAACTGTGAAACAAACTTGATTTTAATTTTCTGTAATATTCTATATATATAGGTTTTAATATTCATCACACTCCACTTGATGAGAAAAATATGAAACATTTAATTCATGAAGTCATAACAGAATTTCAGCAAGCTTCTCCTCCAAAACATTATTTAAACAAAGAGACAAATGTTGCTTTTGTTGCTGAAAAGGTAAGTTTATTTCCATAGTTCTTTATTATATTCATGGCCCATAATTGAAGAAAAGTATTTTTTCTAAAAGTATTGGGGGGGAAGCACAGTGTTCCAAAAATCAGCAAAATATTGAAAATAATTTTTTTATTTTATTTTAATCGTACGACTTTTTCTTAAACATTGTGCCAAATCTTTTCATTAAGCATCAAAACTTTAAACTGCTTTTTCTCGGTTTTTTATTTTTCATCATGGTCATGTATATAAAATGTTTAGGTGTGTTTTTTTTTTATCATTATAGCATTTTTAAATTTTTTTTCAGGTTTTGCATTATATGGATATTAATTCTGTGCATAGAATAAAATTTTAAATTAACAGTTATTTTTTTTAAAAAATACATAAAATTCTGTATAGTATTTTTTTTTTTTTTTTGTAGTGTTTGGTCGAAAAAAGTTATAAAGCAATTATTTATACTAGTGCAATTAAACCCATACATAGAATTGTGAAAAACACTTCTATGAAATTAAGCAAAAAAAATTGCTTGAATGTTTTAAAATTTGCAGAAGTAGTTGAGATTTAAATAATGAAATATTTTGAAAAAAGATTATAATTTTAAATAATAGTTTGTATTAAATAAAGGTGTTTTTTTTTCTTCTGGAATTCATGTTTTATGTCATAAAATGCATATTTCATGTCAAATGTTGGGAATAAAAACTTTTTTATATATAAATATTTAATTTTAAAAAAATTATTAAAATTGTGTCCCCTTAAATTAAAAGTATTTTCTTATTAGATTCACAGTGAAGCTCAAACAAGTCGAAAAAAAGAAGAATTATATCATAATATAACAAGCTGTGATCATAAGGAAGTGCAAGTTTCTCCAATTTCTGAAAAACCAATTGAAATTATAGAAGTCTCAGCAATAAATAGATTTCCTTACTCAAATAACAAAGAAGGCAATCTTGAAGAAATATGTCATGATCTAATAAGCTGTGTTCATAAAGAAGTTCAAGTCCCTTTAATTTCTGAAAAACCAGTTGAAGTTGTAGATGTCTCAGGAATGAATAGATTTCCTGACTTTAATAACAAAGAAGGTAATCTTGAAGCAATTACAGATTCCATTGAAAATCCTAATGATTTACATCCTATACATCAGGGAGAAGGTAATATGTTTTAATATTAATTTGCTAAAAAACCAGCTCAAGAACACATAGAAATATTTTATAAAATGTCTGCAATTTCTGTAAAATTCTGTGATCCTTATAAACCCTCAAAGAGATTATCATTTTAGGTAACCACAAGATGTTATAACTTACCACTTTTCAAAATATTGTAAAAGTTTGATGCCTACTTTCACGGGTAATGAACTTAATTTTCAAAAATATGACATATTAAGTTTTCTCCTTAATTTATTGTTAGATTGAAATAAAACATATATAAAAATTATGTCTCTTTTCCCTAACAATTGATGTATTTTCTTAAATCACTTAATAAGGAATCAAGAAATTATTAGATTATTCAGAATTTTAAGACAATGAGGCAACAATTTTTGTCAAAAGATTTTTTAACTTCTTTTCAATTTGGCTTCCTTTTTCGAATGTTTTGGGATCAAATGATTTTAATATATTTTTCATCTGGTTTCATCAATCTATTTGTTTTCTTCAAATTTCAATCACAATTATTTTGAAAATATTTACTGTTTTCAATTTTGCAGCAAGTGTTATATCTGATTCTGCAGTGCCTTCAGAATTGCCAACTAAACTAGAATCTGTACTCAATTTCATCTACAATCGATTTTGTAGAGAAACTGGTGAACTCTCATTTGACATGGAAAGAGTTCAGCCAAGGTAATTTTTTTTTTACTAACCGCTTTTATCCTGAGTAATTATTTTAAAATTAATTTTCTTATATAATATTAAAACTAATGCAAACAATATAACTGCTAATTTTTTTTTCACTTATGAAACTAAATATTTTGAAATTTTTAGTAAACTGTAAACTTAAAAGAGTGGAGTGAATATTTCAGCAAAAAAGTGAGTAATGGCTTTTTCATGAAAAAATATTCTAGGGAACCATTATTTTGCTAACAAGTCAAACATTTATTTTAACTTGAAAAACAAAAAATTGCAATGTGCATAAATAATTGGTTGATGTTTTTCTTTAAAAAAATTAATTTTCAAAGTATATTCTTTATATAACTTAAGAATAAGCCTTGGTCTTGGGTTATATCAGGAATCATATAGTCTTGGGGTTATATCAAGAATTTTATCATTGCCCATAAAATGTATAAAGAAAAAAAAAGATCACTGCTCATCAGAAGTATATTATGTAATAAATTATTATTGTTTGTGTTTATTACTTCCTTTTTCGTTGTCTGAATGCTAAAGTATGAATTAAATATAAGTGTAAAAGTAAGAACAACTGTATATGCATGTGTGTGTGTGTTTTATTTTCTCAGACATCACATCTTTTTCAGCAGTAATACTACTTCAATACAAACAAGGGAAGTATCTGTGCAAATTAATCCTACATCCTCATCCACCAAAAGCACAAATACAACAGAAATCATGAGGATTGATGCCATCAATCAGTGTGATGTGCTACTACTTGAGGAAAAAGATATCAAGAATGTGTCCATCCAAGTGATACCAGCAACAGAAGCAATCTTACCAAATCTAGAAAAAGTAAGCTCTTCTGTTCAGTGTGAACATCCTGTTAGTGTCTTAAAAGATTCTTGTGTGCAAACTATGGAGTTTTTAACTGCCTCTGGGAATTCTGCTAATACATCAATATCAAGCACACCTGTGAGTGACAGCATCTTTCTGGATGATATGCTTTCTGAGGGGGAAATACCTTGGCACTTGATGCTATTATCAAATACAGGTAAAAATTCTAAATAGATTGAATTTTACCGATAAATTATTCAAATAATTTCTGAAGTATTTTAACTAATATTCCAGATATTCTTAGAACATGTTTATTTTTTAAATTTTTTATGGTTGGAAGGGTGTAGAAGTCGGGAAAGGGGGTGCCACACACACAGAGCTCAGGTGTTGTTCTCAGCTCTTGACCGAAGCTCTAAATTGCGAGGTCCATTGCCAATAGCTCTCGTGTTGCTCTAGTGCAACAGTAATAAAACCAACCAATCTTTAAGTTTTATGATTACTGTAAAGATTAAATTACACTCAATCTTTGAATTTTATATTTTCTTAGATATTTTTATAAAAAAATATTCCTATGTTTTTAACATTTCAAATCTTCAAAACACTGCCAATACATTGTTTTAACTTTTAATTCCAGTACTGAAATTCTTTTAAAAACAAGAACCGTAATACCTTAAAAGTTTATATTTTTTAAAAATTTAATTTATTATACTCTGTTTAAAGAAAAATCTGTTTCATCGCTATGTGTTGTAATGACCAATGTTTTATTATTAAAACATTGTTATTGCATGTATGTCTGTGTTAAGTTTTTAAAATTTTCTTTATTTTGGAGATATCCATTTTGAAAGTATATATGGGTAATGATAGCATTTAAGTGTATTCTTGCAGCTTATCTAATATATATATTTTTTTTCTTTTATGAAATTTATTTATATTTGTAATTTTCTTCATAGATAAAGCTGCAGCTCAGAGTTCTAACAATACTACTGGAACAAGTGACAAAGTATGTTGCCTATAATTTGTAGATATAATATCTAGACTGATGTAATAAATCCATATAATGTTGTACTCTCTCATATTTTATCACTTGCCATGTATTTATTTTTATCTTCAAAATATTTTGAATTGTATAAAATACTCTTTGACTGATTAGGCAAGATTACTGATTAATTCACTATTTTGACTTTTAGAAATTTTCTATATTGATACAGGCATTTTTTAAGAAAAAATATGATTCTATTATGTATGTTATTTTAGATATAATTATGTTTGACAGTATGTGAGAGGCAAATTTATTAAATCTCAACTATTAAAATATTTTGTCTCAATTCCTCTTTATGCATGCTAAATATTGTTGAGAATGTTGTTCATAAACTGAAAAATTCAAATACAAATCTGTTTTTTTTTTTTTTAATTTTAAGCATTCTTTCTATTAAAATTTTTGAAAAGTAATATTACTATGCAAATTCTTGTTAAAGTAAATTTTCTATGATATTCATTATTCTTTACCTTGTAATGTAGACTATTTTTAAGAAATAAAAGAAAAAAGTTTTTTAAAAATTATACTCTGTGTTAAGTTTTTATTCTCTGAATACCTTTTGCATTTACTTTTATTCTATTAATATATTGACTTTATAGGAGAAGGATTACTCCCTGAGTGAAGGAGAAATTCCACCAAAGTATCTTCAACATCTAAACTTAGTCCGTTCTCCATCATATGATAGTAGCAGTGGTAAGTTTTTTTTTTTAATTAATACTTTTCACAACTTATGAAAACATTTTACAAAAAATTATTGTTATTTTTAGTTCAAGATTAATGTAGTTTTTTGATTAGCTGGGTACAAAATATCATATGAATATAGCAAGGTATAAATTGTCATACATTTTTATTCATTGGTTAACTATAAGCTGAAACAATTTAGGCAAGTTATAAATAGATTTAAATTATAATATTCATTTTTTTTTTATAAAAGTTATAAAAATTAGATATTAATATCATATTTGTATTGACTTTATTTGAAGATATCTAATTCTGGTAAAAAGGTGAGAATGATACTGTTTAAGAGAGGAAACACTTACTTGAAATATTGTTAAATATATATAACAGATACTTTTATATATCATTTTTAGTTTTTTATGAACATCAGGGAACTCTAAAAATTATATAAAAATTTCAATAATTATTCAAGAATTAAGAAAAACAAGATGCTGTTGTTTAAAAGAAGGTAATACTGTCTCATTTAAAAACAATTTAAATCTGAAATAAATAAAAATAACAAAATCTGCTTTAAAGAAATATGTAAGCCTTTTTTTCCCCCTTGTAAAATATGAGAAATTATTCACTCATTTATTACAAAATGTATGAACCATAAATAAACATGACAACACATAAGATCACATTTTAAATCTGAGAAACAAACAAGAATCATTGACCTATTAAACTAGCTTGATTGATAGAAATTTTTGTCACGTTGCTGAACTCAATAATAATTTTGCATCTAATTAAGAATGTTTGCCTCAAAATACATCTTGGACATTTTTACTGCATAAGTACAATTTAGAAATATTTGTATAAAATTATGTAAAAAAACTTTTATTTTAATCATGGCTAAAATATATGATAAATGATTTTTAAATATTTTTCTTTTTTTTCCTCAAGTAGAAAAAGAGTTACTTTGAACCACTATTATAGATTATCTTTTGTTACTAAGACTTATAATAATTATTTGTAATAGATACTTTGTGCTAGTTCCAAATGTGATTATTAAATTTCTTTTGCAAAAACATTTTGAATAATTATTTTTTTAATATTTTGTTTGTGATACATACTGTTTGAAACTCAGTCTTCAAGGTGTCATTTCATGAGAATTGTTTTGTTGAAATATGTATTGAATATAAGGTGGTTTAGAAAAGATGAAGAAAACTTTAACATAAGATAGCACACACCAATATGAACATTTTTCATCAAAGAATGCAAAATCTAAAATGAAATGCAAATGTGCTGGCACATTTCGAAACAACCACTTTACAAATGTTAAAACAGTAAACCTGTTATCATTTATCATGAGAAAAAGAACCACCATGCAGGTAAATGTTACTTAGGGAGGAAGAGGGAATGGTAAATTTTAGTGAATAAAACGCACCGATGTGATCCTTGTGTAATTATTCCAGCATACAACCATTCTAATAATTACAACACGTGGGATAAGGAACAAGATCCTATCTCACAATGTGCCTGGAATATTCCAGAGTGTTCACCATTTTCTTCTTTGTTACTGTTCTTCTTGCATCATCGTTGGTTGTCACTCTTTTGAGCAATAATTGTACATATTCATTAAAATTGCTTTTTTAATGTATACATTGCATTTTCTTCTCGTATCCTCAGCTTTATTATGCTGCATCCTGTAGTACATTTTATTTTAGACCTGTTTCCCCCATCTTTTCTGAATCACCCTGCATGTATATCACAGTATATTTTGTGGTGACAAATTCAAAAGAGTTTGTAGATAATCAAATCCTAACTGTTCAAATAAATTTTTCCAATTATATAAGCAGGAATACTTTGACACTTAAATTATTTTTTCTTTTGAACCTTTGGTAGATGAGATAAACCCCTGAAAAAGGACGTAGACAGGTTTTTTTTTTTTTTTTTTTTTTACCTTTACATCTTCTTGAAGATTTTTTGGAAAGTGGTGTAAAAACTTGCTTTGTATTGAAATTGTATTTGAATGACTGCAGTTAATATTTATAAACTCTGAAAGTATGAACTGTGTACCATTGCTGTAATATAAAAACACCCAATCAATTTTATCTTTCTATTTAATGTTTCAATTGAATAACCTTTATATTTTAGGGAGGGAGGGGGTATTATTATTTATTTTTTTTAAATTCAACACTCTCTCTTCTCCTTTTAGATACATGTACAGATCCTCCTAGGTATCCTCTAACCCTTCCCCCTTGGATGCAAAGAAGCGAGGGTGAGATTAATCCTGAAACACATCAAGCATTTTCCCCCAGTGCGTGCAGCTGTCATTGTCGTACTTCCAGCTCCTCATTATCTGAAGGAGAAATCAGAATATCCAATAGCCACCTGTCTGAAGGGGAAATACCTTTTACTTCTTTCAGGCAGAGATTTGAAATCCCTCCCACTCTGCATCCTCAAAGTTTTGAATCCATTTCGAAAATTTCTCCATGCCAATCAGGACGTCCAGAAAGTGTTGTTGATAGCTCAGATCTGAACAATTGCATACAAGATTCTTTTCCAAAAGAGAATCGTACACGACTCAGTGTGGATTTATCTGAAGGAGAATTGGAAGGACCTCAAATGCCTTACCAGTCCACTCCTTGTTCTTCTTTTCTAGATACATTGGCAGAGAAGAAATAAATGCTAATTTAAATATTTTTAATTGTGTTGGCACAAGTTGGCTCTGACAAAGCTTGTATTATGTATTTTACTTCTCTAGAATAGCAGCATATTTTCGAACATATTTATTCATGTTTTGAGCAACATCAAATGCATTAATATTTTTAAATGATAATAACTGTACATCAGTATTATTTTAATGAAATAAAATTTTATTTATTTCTTCAATATAAATATTTGTATGAATATTTATAATCAAGAAATTTTGAATATAAATATTTGCAATTCGTTCATTAAATATTTTAGAAAAATTAGAATTTGTAATTTCTTACAATAAAAGCGTAAAAAAAATTTTAAAATATTCAGAGAAGTGCTGTGTTACGAGTATGTACTTAAAATAACCTTTAAGTATTATTTTTGAAATATCTTTTATACCAAGTGAATTTTCAAAGTATTTTTTGTAGTTAACTTTATCCTTGTTGTTCTGCGATGTTAAATAATGTTGTGTAATGTACAAAAATATCTGTAAATTTGAGATTTATCATCCTTTATTTTGTTAGCAAAAAATATCTAAGTATATTTTACAAAGCATTGAAATATTTCTTATTGCCTATAAATGTACAATTTTCTATACATATATTTTGAACATATTGTAAAAATTGAATAAAAAAATCATTTGTAGTTTGATAATTTATCTGATTTTTTTCATAATTTAAAAAGTATTGATACAAATATCATTATTGAATGCTTATATATATATATATATATATATTTCATTTTTTAAAGGAAATAAATTTTTTACACTGAATTGGAAATTTCATTCTATATTTTAAAACAATTACATCACACAGATTTTGGGAATTTCAATAGTTGAATGAGAGAACCATAATGTGATATAATAGGGATCATTGCTTCTTAAATACACAGAGCCAATAAGTTGTACCTGAAGTTAAATTATCCAGCGGCTTAGATTATATGGTCATAAAGCATACTTTTTAAGTATTTTTCATTGGTTATATAGATATGGCTTACCTACTGAATATAAGAAAAATCAAACAGTCATATCTTGCAATTTTATCTGCTTATGAGCTATGCAAATATAAGGATAAAGGAAATCCTATGTTAATATTAGATAAAATTTCTGTAGTTGCGATGTGTTTTTCCTGAATAGTTTTTTTATTCAATCTGGAAAACATAGTTTATTTAAATAATTCAAAACTGACGAATATTATCAAAATAAGAAATATACTGGAGAAAGCATTAAATACTTATTTTATACTTATCACACTGTACTCCCTATATAATCCACTCTCAAGAGCTTACCTTCTTCAAGTATGGACATCACTCACCTGAGGCACCTTAGTGATCTTTTATCATTTCCCATGGGGTTTACTATTTTTGGTAAAATTGGATGAAGTGTCTCCGGGATATCTTCTCGATCTTCCTTGTCAATTTTTCCTTTTTTTTTTTTCTTTTTTTTTCAAAAGTCTAAATCATGGTTACATCTTGTTTGGCACAGCACAGCCCTATCTGGCTCTTGGGCCATATAACTTCTCAATCACTTAATTGCTCTCTATAAAACGGCGTTTTTACACACAGACAGACAGACAGATCATTGAAAATTATGCTATGCCTTCTACTTCAGTGGAACAGTGTAGGCAATCGATACTGAGCAGTACATTTTTTGTAGTTTTAGTTACTTCGTGTGTTTCATACATTATTTGCGGAGCATGTAGTTTACACTTTGTGTGTACTGTATTAAATTTTATACAATAATACTGTAACGTATTACGAACGAACACAGTCAGGCTAGAGATAGCTATTTAATTTTATTTTACCTCTAAACATGCTCCATCTTACACACACTAGAGGGCCGCAGTAGCCTAGTGGTCAAGGTCGTGGACTAGCTGCCGGCGATTTTCGTTCAGTCGCGGGTTCGATCCTTGGCCGCCAAAGACCCGCCGTGTAGCCGAGGCTGATGCACGTTAAATCTGTTCGGGGCCCAAAGTCCTCCCGATGGCGTGGTGTGGATGTTTGGAGAGGGGGTGCCAGCTCAGGTGTCTTCCTCGTTACTTGACCGTGGTTCAAAATTACGAGGTACGTCGCCAATAGCCCTAGTGTTGCTTCTATTGCGACGTTAATAAAAACTAAACTAAACTTACACACACTAGATCCTCTTTTCCGTCTTCCTTCGTTCAGTCTCTTCTTTCGTAGGTGCGCGCGCTTCTCAGCCTCTGAGTCTCATTGGATGACTTCGTCCTTCACGAAATCAATTAGTTCGTACGTGACGTTCGCTACAACACATAGCTTTTGCCTTTAAATGCCTTATTGGTTATGATTTTCTATTAATCTAGTGGTGCTGGATAATCGAGAGGATGTGCCTGATATAACAATGATTGTTAGACATTGCCCCAGATTATATATATGTTATTATTATTATTAATGATGAACTTCTTAAGTTTGGGTGACTGTGGTCATGGTCACTGGCGTTGTTTTCGTCGAGTCGTGGGTTCGAGCCTTGATGCCACTAAAGACCCGCCGTGCAGCTGGTCTCATGTACGTTAATCTGGTCGAGGTTCTAAGTCCTCCCTATGGCGTGGTGTGGGAGGTACCCACAGGTGTCGTCTTCGTAACCTGACCGATGTTCAAAATGACGAGATCCGTCGACATATAGCCCACGTGTTGCTTCTCAGTTTGACTTTAATAAACAATCAATCAAGTTATTGATTTTGAAACTCGCTCAAGTGACGAAGTCGGTAAATGAGCTCATATGTCACTGCTTCAGATTAATGCCACGTCATTTAATCATCGCATGAATCAAATTAAAGATATTTATAAAATTATAATTGTAAAAAAAATCATGTGAAAGAGAAATGCAGATTAGAACTAGATACCTTGTCATTAGTTATGCAATATATTTAAAATATAAATGTAAAGAAGCCGTCAAAGAAAGAAAGATGAACTGAAATGAAGAAACTGAGATTCGGACCGAAGCGTTCTCTCACATCGATCAATCAATCAATTATGTGTAACATTGTATTTAGATGTAACATAATTTGATGTTATTTGGGGGGGGGGGAAAACAACTGTCTATTGAATGATTTGCGCCGTTTTATTGATATGAGTAAATCATTTGATTAAAGAAAAATCGATTAGATTCAAAAGTAATGCTAAATTATCTCCATAATGCTTATAAATCCATTGTAGAATTATTTGCCGAATAGAATTTTTCAATAATAGAATTTTTAATTGCGTATAAATACGAGGTTTGCCTATTAAATAACGAGACTAACGCTATAAAACATTTTATTATGACGTCATACATATTTACTTACTATATTTTTCAGTATACACAGTCAGTCTCGTTATCTAATAACCACACCTCGTACTTTGCTAAGTAATTCAATATTTTCACATTTTTTTTTAAAAAAAATCTTATTCATTGTGCCTTATGGGAAGTGGTGTTTATTGTTGTTTTTGATAATAAAAATAGGCAACTAACCTCGGTAGAAAAAATAATAAATATTTATTCAAATTTACACATAAATGTTCATCCACAATTCATGATTAAAAATATTTACAGTAAAAAGAAATACATGTATTTAATGACATTCATATTAGTATGACAAATGATATAATGCGATAAAAGTACGACGCATGTCTTTGTTAAAAAAAAAAAATAACTTATTCGTATATTTACAATTTGTTTTAGAATATATTTACAAACTTTTCTTAGCACAAACAGAAATTTATGTTGGAGATTAGGAAAACCATAAATTCCATTTTTGTCTGAAAGCGATTTTTAATTTTTTTTTAATCGTTAAATCCTAAACACATGTTGACACTTATTACTAAAAGAAATTTTGAAGGAAAAAATCAATTTTAATGTACTTTAGAAGGAATACACATATATTTTGGAGCTTGTTCTCTCGGCACAAGAAACGCGCTACAAAAATTAATTTCCCAGAGGACTAAATCTTTATCGATAGAGGCACACAACGATTATACAAGAGACACATTCTAACTGTCGTAGAATTTTTTCGATCATTTTTTTTCTGTAATAGAATAAATTATCTCGCTAATCATTTATTCTAAATTTTGGATAAAAATTAATTTTCAATTCGTTACCTTTCATTCTAAGCTTTTTGAAACTGTATAAGGTGCAAGTGTTAAATCATTATTAACCTATAGCGACTAGTAATCACGTATTAATATTGATATTAAATTCAGGAAATATGTTTAGCTTTTAGTTGCTCTTTTTTAAAACAATCTCAGCCCTCCCAATTACTCACAAAATCTTTTATTCCATTGTGTGTTCTATCTCAAGTCAAATTTAAACCTGCAAATCGTGACGTCTTTTTTAGATTACGGATCGAATTGAGCCAACCAATCATTACATCAATTTTTGTCTTAGTAATTTAGCAGCTGATTGTCTGCGTTTTATCTTATCACTGAGAATCTCATGTTCATTAAATAATAATCAGCAGCTGGCAAGATATTATGCGATATTTCATTCGTCCAAAAATTATGTTTCATTTTCTAAAACCAATTTATTTTTAAATTATAGTCAATTGTCTTGATTATTCTCCAATAAAAAAAATGTATAGTTATCGATTCCTTTGTACATTTACCGTGCGTGCCCTCTTTATTTTATTGTTTAGAATTTTCAAGATTTTTACTTATTGCATGAGTGTCAGACATAAATTCCTTCAAAAAATATCTTATTTAAAGCATGTGTCACTTCAGATAATTTTAAATAACATCATAAATTAGACTTAAGCACCAACAAAAACAGATGTATGAAATTCAACAGATGAAAACTTCAAAGCATGTATACAACAATAATTTTCTTAAATAAATAATGTCTATTTTGATCAACAACAAAACTGTATGTCAGTCTCCTGTGTATAGAGTTAGTGGATCAGACTGCAGATAAATTTGGAAGAAAGCCTGGTGAGAATTGTTTCGAGGCTGATAGTCTAGATCGGGTTCTTCATCTTCTTCTGCTTCCTGCGCGATCTCTATTTCTGTTCTTTCTGGGTGGTTGTAAAGAATTCTTCCAAAGTGTGTGAAGAGGTTTTCTGCGTCACTCGGTTCGAATACCAATTGTAGATCGCTCTGGGACATACGAGATTCGCACAGTCTATTAAAAGCTTCGGATTGGGCCTCGGTAAAGTAGTTTTTCCAGTCTCCAATGATACCTGTAAGGATTAAATGGGAATTAAGAAATAATGTCTTGCAAGAATGTGAAAATGGTTTCAGGAAATTATATTTAAATTGAAGTGTAAGATAAATTTAAGGTGATATATTTCTGATTGTATTAGAGAGTGTCATAAAGTTTTAATTATTACTAAGAAATAACCGAGATATCTAGATAAAATTTATTCTTCATATTAATGGGTCCTTATGTACAAAATTTTGAAAATTACAGCTATTCTTGTTGATTTGTTTGGTTTCAGGAAGATTGAAGTAAACCACAGCATTGTACAGTCGTAATAATTGTCTCGGGATATCGTAAAATTTCAATTATTTTACTAAGAATAACCGAAATTGAAAATTAATTTTTCATTTATGATTCTTAAGACTTGTCTACTGAATCACCATCCAGAGTTATAAGTTTCTCCCAGCGTTTCTTGTCCTTTCGAATACTGTCAGGGCCGCGGTAGCCTAGTGGTCAAGGTCGTGGACTCGCGGCAGGTGGTTTTCGTTCAGTCTCGGGTTCGGTCCTTGGCCGCCAAAGACCCGCCGTTTAGCCGGGGCTGATGCACGTTAAATCTGTTTGGAGCCCAAAGTCCTCCCGTTGCCGTGGTGTGGATGTTAGGAGAGGGGGTGCTAGCTCAGGTATCGTCCTCGTCACTTGACCGTGGTTCAAAATTACGAGGTCCGTCGCCAATAGCTCTCGTGTTGCTTCTAATGCGACGTTAATAAAAACTAAACTAAAAAAATACCGTCATTACAAAACTCAGCAGACGGAACACTATTTTCTCCATACTGCCGGTTTCTTCAATCAGCAGCTTTCTGAAATCAAATAAATCAACATTTAATGCTTCATTAGATATCTCATCGTTTCCTTCCCAAAATTCATTTTGGAATAATATTTACAAAAAAAATTTCAGCACCCTCCTTTTAGTATGAAATAGTTGATATTTCTCTCGTGTCTTTTTTGAAACTGTTTTACTATGTGAGCATATTCATATTTTCTTTTTCTTTAAGAATCTTTCACGGGTGTAATGGGAAAAAATAAAACGTTAGTTAAATGTTACATTTTCAAGAATATGAGGTGACGTCTTTGTCAAGAAAATGAAGTCTACGATCCACATTCGCTTATATTCGAAATTTGTTGATCAATTAAACTTGTCGCCTGTTCATTAAATGCATAATTATAAAGTTTCTTTCCCTTTTACGAAGAAATTTTCTTCAATGTTGTTTGACATCAAGGAAATAAGCTTTTAATTTTTAATTCACTGGTTTAGAAAACAAGTGATTGTATTACAGGGTATAGGAGTGGCTGAAATAAAATGGTATGATAGTGGCTTTGCCTCTGGTACCAGCCCTGATCTAGATGAAATAAATTATTTAAGTAGTTTGACTTTCACCGTCAATAATTTGAAATAATTCGATATAAAAACCAACGTTTTTATATGGTGGCAAAGTTTATTAAAGAAAATTATTGAAATATTAGTTAAAACTGTTAGTTATTTTTAACTTTAAAATTTACTTAAAAAGAGACATTTGTGAGCGTATTAAAAAATTCATAATACTCATAAAATCAAAACATGCATTTGAAAGTTTGTAAGTCATTCTATTAAAAAAAATGGGAACCAGAATTCAGAAAAAAATATTGTGATAAGACATGGCGCCAAATATTGGAATCTTTCTTTCTTGCGGATGATTATTGATTGAAAGTCAGCAACCCTTACTATCTCCCCTTTGTTAGTTTTACGATACCTCATGTGGCGTGGGGAGTGCCCGGTGTTCCCAGAGGGGGAAAGAAATTTTTTCCTCAATCCTAAAAGCGCCAAGAGGAAAGAATATTTCGACTTATTGAAATATGAGTTAAAACTTGTCGCCAATGTCTAAATATTGCATTGTTAAGCGAGTACGAACGATTCCCAAAATTTCAAAGCTTGATGGGAAGTTGGTTAAATTAACGATCGAAAATTTGATGACACACACACACCAAGTGAAATTCAGAAAAACGTTTTAAAACGGGCATGAAGAATAGCTGCAAATTTTTTTTAGATCTAATATAAAATTGCTTCAGGTCTCATAATATTTGTCGGGACTTTGATTATTTTACACAAAGTTACATCAGATAGCGATTAATATATCATAAAAAGGCGAAATAATTTATTTTAATTTTACTGAATAAGGTTATTAAATAAGTATTAACATGCGTACCTTTCCTCATGAACTTCGATTTGGTCATGTCAAAAAGATCTGAAATGGGAAGCACCTCCCTGTTTACCATCTTGTTGGTCTTCATGCTATCGAAAGTGCAGTGATGAACGATGGCGTCCACTGCCTCGGGGGCCAGCGGTCGGTCCAGAAACTCACTGAGTCTCATTACCATGCCTCGAAGATCCTGTGGATGAAATAATCACGGTTAGTAACTAAATTTATACTGGTTAGTTTATAAATCAGTTGGATGATTCAGAACGTACACTGTGTGTTTTTGAATAAGCTTTATTAACAACAAATCTTGGCGATCTCAGCAACACTTAAGAATATTTTTAAATTTAATGAGGTATTCTTTTTAAAAAAGGTATTTCGCGCCAAAGGTATTGGTACTTCCTCGCAAAGACAGCTTGAATGAGAATGAACAGAATGGAATTCTCTCTGCTGTAAAAGGAACGAAATCGCACAGCCAATAGGAGAACACTTGAGCTTATACAGAGGACCGCGGTAGCCTAGTGGGCAAGGTCGTGGACTCGCGACTGGCGGTTTTCGTTCAGTCGCGGGTTCGATCCTTGACCGCCAAAGACCCGCCGTGTAGCCGGGGCTGATGCACGTTAAATCTGTTCGGGGCTCAAAGTCCTCCCGTTGGTGTGGATGTTAGGAGAGGGGGAGTGCCAGCTCAGGTGTCGTCCTCGTCACCTGACCGTGGTTCAAAATTACGAGGTCCGTTGCCAATAGCTCTCGTGTTGCTTCTAGTGCGACGTTAATAAAAACTAAACTAAACTGAGCTTGTATAGTGTCGTACCCTCGGGAAAGTTTAAAATGTAGAATTCAATTGTTGTGGATTTATGGAGGAAGTGGCTGAAGAATACATTTTTAAATTGTAACATCTTACAATAACAACTTTTATGTACTAGATTTCAATAAATTTTCATTCATTTTCTTAAGGAAATGCAACTTGTTTAAATATTAGAATGAGTCATTTTCATTTGTATGAGCAATTAATACAAATGAAATTGACTCAAGAATATTTCAGGAACTCTTAACATCCTGTTTGAATTGTCTGTGGTATTAAGCGTTACACTTTCTTGGTGGAGGCATGGAAATATTTAGCTCTTTTTTTAATAGTCTTCATAGATGATATTTTAAGGAATAATTAGTTGTATATTTATGAAAGACATTTACAACCATTCCTTTGACTGATTAGTGCCTAATTAATCTCATGCTAATATCTTAGTTTGAAAGCGCAATCTTTAATTTCGGATATTGGTTTAAATCATACACACAAAAAAAAAATCCCTTTTTTAGATTCCCTTTTCTTCCCTTTTTAGATTCCTTTTCCTTCCTTTTAAAAAAAAAAATCCCTTTTTCGAAGATGATGCAATTTGCTGTTAAATTTGGATAAAAAGTGTACGAAATCTGTATTTGAATGGGGAGTTTGGAGAAATATAGCAAAAAAATATTCTTATCTATGAGCTTGAATTGAAATGCTTTAAAATGTTACTTCTATCCAAACTTTCATAAACTTTAATAATGTTTTTTTAAGAAATATATGAAGTAAAAAAGAATGCAACATGCCTAACAGCGAGAGTACTAGAAAAAAAATTGGTAGACAAAATAAATAAACAGATCACTAAAGTTAGTCAGAGGTCAAATATGACTCATTTCACTTTGAAGACTTTGGTAACTAATGGATCTTTCGTAGAATAGGTCCACAACAAGTGAATATTTCATCGCCATTTTTATCGAATAAAGAGAATATCTTAGTTGCTTACCATTTTGAGTTCCTCGTAGGTCAAAAAGAAAACGTTGCTCGGATGCTGTTTGCAGAACTCCCAATAGGGCAAAACATGGTCAAACCAGGACCCGTACACAACTGAAAATGAAATCACAAAATAGTGTCACTTTCGCTCTAATGATTCCTCATTTTGTTTTAAAACCAACAATTTATTATTAAAATTAGAGTGTTTGAAAATGCTCTAATTATTCTCAAACCAATGTCAAATTTGCTTTAATCAGTCGAATAGATATTTGAGAATTTACGGTGTACTATATATATAATTCTGCATTAAAATGGATTAAATGATCTTTTGCTGGAAACAGCACGTAATAAAATCTACATTACTTCGCATAACAACCGTTTAGATTTCGATAAGTAAAGGCCAATTAATAAACCTCATCATGGGAAATGGATATGCGTTACCCATAATGAATGTTCTAATTTAACATCTTTAGTGCAATATCAAAATCAAGATTTAAAGAGAAAGAAATGCCATTCACTTACCATGACCCGCCATGAAATGTTCAAGAAATTTGTCCCATGTCATAGAAATGTTTCCCAGAAACGTACTCATTTTATGATGGTGATAGTAGGAGACAGCTGTGTCTTTTGGATTCCGCATTACGTAGATGATCTAAAACAACGCATTATAACAATCTTATTTAAACCATTAATGTTGTGCTTATATATGTATATACAATTGATTAGACTAAGAAACACTATTTATCTTTTTATTTATATTATATACATCCATACTCTACATGTGTTTCCTACTCACTTTGCATTTGGCTTCTCTAAGCTTCTTTGGAATGAGAGGAAGGGACAGGTGCGTTGCCATAAGTCGGGGGGATTTAAGTTTACGCAAGAAGCGGAGATGCCCGAACGGCCGTCCCACTTCCAGGTGGTGGACTCTGTAGACCAGGAGCTCGCGTTCCACCTTTCGCACGTCGCCGCCCTGGTAGATTAAAGATACGATTTCTTCCGTCCAGGTAGTTCCTACGAGAGAAAGGCACTTAAATCAGCATTCAAAAAACAAATATTACAATGAAATTAAAACAAATCGATTAAGTATTGGAATGATTATAGAGAATTGTTTTCATTCAAAATGCGAAAGGAAAAGACATCTTATATTCAGATATTTTAAACAATTTGATTCAATCATTAGAGCTTGCGCGTGTCCTTAACATGCATTAGAAAAACCAGTAGTTCTGGAAAACTTATAGTAGTAATCTTTGATTATAAAAGTATGTAAATAATTTAATACCTCCACCTCTCGACAACAACTATTTGATTCAAGGTGGCAGACTCCATTTAGTCGTAATTTGGAAGGCGGAGAACGAAGTTAGCATTGATTATAATTTATATTAAGGAATCGAATGTGTGTGTGTGTGATATGTGACTCATTGCTATATTTATCACTGTTAAATTTTCATCTTTAACTTCTTAGAATCAAACATTTTCTTAACTTCTTTAACTTTTTTAACTTCTTAGAAACAAACAAACTTAGAGCATATAATGAAACATTTTCATCCTAAAATGCTACAAATAAAAAAATAATAATTTCGTACCAGCCTCACAGCACATTTGTGTTTCCCGAATATTCTTTGCATTCGCCATATTTTATGGCCATATCATACGCTGATATATACTGTATTTTTCGCACCATAAAACGTACTTTTTTACGTAAAAAATAGACTTATAATTGGAAAGCATCTCATGATCCCAAGGTAGCTTTAAAATACGGATCTTTACACTGTATCAAAGCTATTAAGGAAATTCAATTCCTGGCGCAATCTCATGAATAAATTTGAATGTTTGTCTGCTATGCAAATCCACATCATTGAACGCAACGCTCCAAAGGAGTTTCGCTATCGTTTGGAATGTGCCGTGCATATTTTCATCAAAAACAATTTTTAAATTTATTTTTGGAGAATTTTTTTCAAAAATCCCCCTTTTTAAACCCTTTTTTTTACCACCAACAGATGGCGGCTGCATCGATTTATTTTTAAATTTATTTTCTTGAAATTAATTAATTTTAATTTTTAATAATTTTCTGATGTTTTGAAGATTTTTCTTCGTGTCATTGAAGATAGATTTTTGTATATTTTGCGGAGTAACTATCGAATAAAATGTTGAAAAATTAAATTTTTTGCACCATCTGAGAGATGTAAATTCATTAGCCAATTTTTGGCGAATTTTTTAAAAAAGCGTTAAAAGGTATCTATAAAAGATTTTTAAAAATTTGTTTTAAATTGTTTCATCCAGAAATTTAACGATATTAATGAAACTATATCCAAACGGTGAACGGAATGAACGTTTGACTCGCTTTTAAAAAAGAATGGAGAAACTCCTATAATCACTTACTGTACACTTAAAATTACTCAAAATACTATTCAAAAGTTAGTCCTCTCTAAAAAAAATCTATGCTTCGAGCTAGATCACTACATTTTTCAATTCAGTCATGCAAAGAACAGGTATACCAGCTAGTTCGTTGATAAAAAATAAGTACAGCTCGTCAAAGAAAGTAGGTAAGAGTAATTCAAACAACTAATGTGCAGTTCTTTACGAAATGATTTCATAAAAACTTAAATTTTTATCCTAATTTTTTTTAAAAAAAAAACTGAACATAAAACAGAAAAGACTTACATACAAAGTGACTAAACAATAAAATAGTTTCTACTAAAAATTGTCTCATAAATTTGGAGAGTGGGTCTTATGGTCAGAATAAGGCGTATATGTTTTGAGAATTTACTTCATGTATGGAATATTTTATAAAATCAATTACAGTTTGAACTTTCACATCTAATTTCCCTTAAAATGATTTTAGTTTTAGTGAGCAAAATCTGCTGTAAAGGATTATCTATCTTCATTCGATGCATATATTTTTTTTTTGTACAAGCATAAGTCAAACTCACAGCCTAGAACGAATAGTCTTGTGGTTCTACCAACGTAACGGTATGTAATAAACGTTCCTATAAAATCTCCATAACTTATCATTTTTGAAATTTTTCATTACACCTAATTAAAAACTTCAAAAATTATTATTATCCTGACATTTTTTAGATGATTCAGATTTGAAAGCAAAATTCACTGAAATCAGTGTATCTGAATTTTAAATATTCACTATCCATGTTTGCAAATAATCGAAAAATCATATGAAATTAATATGTTATATTTCCTATGAAATTACTTGTAATTTATAAATTGATATTAGTTCAATCAGTTATCTGTTATTGCGTAAAGATAAATGTTGCCTAGCAGAACAATAGAAAGAGAGAATTATTAAAAGTTATATAATTTTGATTAGTGTTCTCTCTCTCTCTCATTATAATTTCATTTGAAAATTATTTCTGAACAGTTATTTGTTCCTATGGAAAAATTAATGTTTCCTTTCAGAACAACGGAGAGAGAGTCATTAAAATGTTAATAGTCATAAAATTTGAGCATCCAAACATAAAACTAGCCTATTATAATTTTATATGCAATTATCTATAAGTTTAGAAGAATTTATAGGTTCTCGAGGCTTACTTGTTCTAGGAAAGATAATTTTTTTTTCTTTTCGGAACAACACACGCACAAAGAGAGAGAGAGAGAGAGAAAGTCATTAAAATTCATTATTTTCAATTATAATTTCACGTGGAATTTTTCTGAGTTAAGAAGTATTTATAAGTGAAAATAGGATTATTTGTTCTTTTGGAATAATTTATGTTTCCTTTCAGAACACGATATCCTTTTAAATTTACCTTGGGTTAGTTTTGAAAGTAATTACTCTGAAAACACTGTTCCTTCGAAAACTGAAAAGATGGTATGTAATAGAAGAGATGCCAAACATCGAGAAAAAAATATTTATTTTATTGTTCGTGTTCTTTTTGTATGCTGTTCTTTTTAGAATAGCTTAAGTTTTTGAAAAAAATTACCTCCCTGCAACTCATGTAAACTTAAACTATGTTTATTTGGCTCGCGTTAATTTTTGAATGAGAAAATTGATTTTCATTAACAAAGTAAAAAGTGAGCATTTCTGAACATTTAAGAAAATTCTTTTAAAGAAAACGTAATTAGATTTTGAAATTGATATTGAAGTGTGAAGGCGCATAATTTTAATGAATAGTTGAGCCCTCGCTTAAAATTATGAAATTCGATAATATCTTCTTATCTGCTTACATTCTGAAGCAATTTTTTAAATAAAAAAATGGTCGTTTTGTTCTAATATTTACTCGACACGAAATACCGGCTCAAATGCGTCGCTAGATGAAAAAAAAATAATCTTTGCTTGGATGGAGACCAAGAGTACTTGAGATCGCAGAGAGGATATTGGGAATTGAAAAGATATGGATTCACGTTTTAGTAAGGAAAAAAATGTTATTTGCACATTTTTCATCCAACCACGTGATATAATGATAAGCATATTGCGTTGGCGGTCAGTGTAGCGTAGATTCAGTATTAAACTTGTATTTGGCTTTATATTTTCGCTAGCATTTTAGCATTCACTGGATATTAGTTTAGTTTAGTTTCTATTAACGTCGCACTAGAAGCAACACGAGGGCTATTGGCGACGGACCTCGTAATTTTGAACCATGGTCAAGTAACGAGGACGACACCTGAGCTGGCACCCCCTCTTCTAATATCCACACCACGCCAACGGGAGGACTTTGGGCCTCAAATAGATTCAAAGTACATCAGCCCCGGCTACACGGCGGGTCTTTGGCGGCCAAGGATCGAACCCGCGACTGAACGAAAACCGCCAGCCGCTAGTCCGCGACCTTGACCACTAGGCTACAGCGGCCCCATTCACTGGATATATTTAAGAACTGCGCTACGAAATGTTGCTTGAAAGGATATTATTACATTCTAACAGTTGGATCTGTAGTAGTAACTAACTATAAATGTTAGCAGGCACTCGGAAAAAAATTTGTACGAGTTATGTTTTTTTCCCTTTAAAATTTTCATGACTTTTTCTGAAAAGATAAGACGTATTTTTCTTCTATTACAAGTTATTTAAAAGCTATAACATTGGGCTATTTGTAATTTTCTCTTCACTAACTTTCGAGACTTTTATCAATCACAATTGCATAAAATGACAATTTCTTCCCAACCGAAATGAAACTGGTCTAGAAAAATTAGTAGAAGTGAAGTGAAGTTATAGAGATATTTATGTATAAAGGGAAATGAAGGGAGACAGAAGCTAATGACTTCTGTCAGAGAATCGTTACTCATATTGAAATTGTTCTGCTAGTTTTGTGGATTAAAGAGAGTTCCACTAAAATATTAAGCTACGTAGTTACTGTAGAAGAGGGTTGTGAAATTAAGATCGAATAAACTGGTACGATAGATTTTTTTATTTAAATCATAAATTAAGAAAGTGAGTTAGGTGGAGGTTCTAGAGAGAGCGTCTGAAGATATACTACAGCGATAACAAATAAAAAAAATTGTTTTGTTCTAGAGTGTTTTCGGAACAACTTCGCTATATGCCCGAAAGCCACCATTTTGTTTTTTTGGCGACCAGTCATTTCTCGCCAAATTGCTGGTTGAATGGTCGCCATGTTAACAATAATCGCCCAACTTGGCGAGAAAAAAAAACGAAGGTTAGCGGTCGGGCATATACCGAAGTTGAGCTGTGTTTTCAATTGGAGTTTAGTCTAATCTAATAGATTAATATATTAGATGACACAAGAGCTGTATAATGTAAGGTAGACGTCTCAAGGTCATTGGGACATCTTCGACAAGAAAAATGAAATTATTTTATACTTTGAATAAATATTCCTGACTTTTTCAAAATAAAAGCAATGAGAATCATATTGTAATATTGAGATAACTGTATACTTATGTATCTGTTTATGGTCAGAAAATAACATTTTTAAGCATACATAATTATGCATGAATGTATGTTCTTACATTTGCAAATCATGTACATACCTTTAGGTACATCTGACATCATATCTATTGCTTTTATACCTTTTAAAATTTGAAGAGTACTTATAAACGTAATATTCCATGCATTGAATATATGATTATAATTTCAAAAACTAAAATTAATTAATTTTTTTAATGTTATGATTCAAATTCTTCATAATTTTTACACGAATATTGTTCAATATTTGAAATGCGGGAGTGTTTATTAGGAAAATAGGTACTACCCTGTAATAGGGCGCCCGTCAAATTACAATAACTCGTGAAGCCTATTTTGCAATACAACATACCTTGGCGATATTTCTTAGTCGTTTGGCGATTCATCGTCGGGCATCACTATTGCAGGGAAGTACCGGAAAATATTACTTTCATCGTATCAAAAATACACTCATTTCATAATGTGCAAAACATCAGCTCTGGGTATAAAGTAGATTTTTAGGAAAATGTACCAGAAAATCCTAAGAAACCACACAGAGAAAAAAAACCGCAAATACAGATATTTTTCTCTAACACATGATCCCTTCGTTGAAAATTTAAAGTTCCAATTCATACGCTTTATAATTATTGCTTTTTCATAAATAAATAAATAAAACGAAATCCACGAAGCGCCCTCTATGTTGTAACATCAAAAATTTTTTAAAGCAAAATTTGAAGTATTTTAGTGTCCCATTTTCCTTAGTATTAATTTACATACTAAGCATTACCTATTTATTAATTTTTATAATGATCGATATTATTCATTGTGTCGTTTATCAATGTAACTAATAAAAAGAATGCAGAATGCTGAAACAAAATGTTTGTTTACTTTTTATTAGATAAAAGGGGAGTTAAAGGGGTATGAAATGTTGCAACATTTAATATCACTTCATTTGTTGATAAATTATGCTACTAATCCCTAACAAAGTGTTAAAAATGGAGTAAAAAGTATAAATTTATCTTTTGGGAAAAATGTTTTTATTTTTTTTGTTGTTTATTCTAAATTTTTTTCATAGTCTGAACATACAAAAAAGAGAAAAAGTTAATATTATATAATATAAATTCATAAAACAAGTGTATAAACAGTTTTAAAATTTAATCATGCAATGTCATTACAAAGAACAGATTTCTCCACCAAAGGTGCAATTTTTTTAAAACAATTATTCAATTAAATACTATAATTAGAGAAAACGATAAATTATTAAATAGACCATGTTTTAAGCTTAATGTAATTCTTGCTGTCACATAATGAAATAATTTTTTTATGTTTTATTTTAATCCTATAAAAATTAAGAGATATTCACTATGGCATATTTTTGAAAATTAAGTTCATTACTGGTGAAAACAGGTATCAAACATATACACAAAATCTTTTACGATAAAAGTTGAAAAGGGGTCAGCTATGATATTTTGTTGTTAAATTAATAAATTGTTCCTTTGGTGGCTAATATAATGACTACTTCATGAATGTTGCCACATAATGTAACACAAATAAACATTTAGTAAAATATGGATTTATCAGAGTATTAAAAAACAAGTTATAGATAACTACGAATGGATATTGTTATAAAAATAAAAAACTTTATGCCCAAAATAAGTATTATTTTTTTAACTTCTAAAAACTTAACATTAACAGTATCATTACTTCATGTAATATGAGGAATCACTCTAAATCATTACATTTAGTAATCAGGGTAATTTTATTTGGAATTTCTTTTTTCAAAATTCAAAATAAATGAAGATTTGAAATATAAATAAGAAACTTTTCATCGTACTTGGATGTGGAGGAAGTGATTATTTTATTTCAATTCTTGTTAGTTAAGAAACTTTACAATGTTATTTAAAAGCATTTAAAGCTATTGTACTGTACAAACAATTGTGTAATGAAAAAATCTGTAATAATTAGATTTTTTTTTTTTGTGTGTGAGTGTTGTCCATCTTAACAGTAAGCTGGCGAAATTTTGGTTGATAATTTGTTAGGACAAATCGCACAAGTTCAATTAAATGCAGATGAGTTAAAATAGAACGAAGCTTTTTTTTTAATCTGAATTTTAATATGGAGACCAAAAATAATTATGGGTAAATTTTTTTTTTGGGGGGGAAACTCAAAGCGTCTTCTATAGTTCATTTTTAATGGCACCTCACGAAGCGTAGGCATGATCATATAATCGAATGAGTTTTGTTTGGGGAAAAGTTAATGAATTAGAACTATTTTAGGGGGGAGGGAGAAAATCACGTTGTATGCTGTACAGTAACGATTACAATGGCCTCTGCTAAGGCAATAATCTTTGAATTGAGGAAGAATTCAAAAATAGTGCCATTTCGCGGGGAAATGAAGAGTAATCTGAGGAAATTTTACAACTTCCATCTGACAACACTGAATAAACGGCTCCTCTAAAATATTCCTTTCTGAAATGTAGCTTCCAAAGACAATATAGCTGGCCACCCCTTCGCTGGGAATTTTTATCAACTGTTATGAATATTCGAGTGATATACATTTTTCTGTAACAGAAGAATGTGAAATCGTTTACTTGTTCTTGACAAAGTGTTCATCGTTTTTCGAAGAATAAACATTTGAATAAAAATATAGTTCAACATATTTTCTATCAATTATTTACTTTTACTCTCGTATTCATATATTGCTCTAATACGTACATACAAATTTCGGAAGATTTAATCATCTTTTTTCACTAAACCTGCAAATATGTCAAATGATTAATACTCACTGTCATGTGACGAATTTAGAACAATTAAACTTAACATTTGTTTCGAAACGAAATTTTAAAAATGTTCATGTTAGACTGCAATCGCATGAAAACTGTTCTCTCTTTATCACTTACATCTTTTGATCGAAATACGTTATAGTTAGATTTTTATCAATTACTTATCGGTTGGGCAATTTGTGTACTGCATTCGAGCACTCGTTGGTTTTTGTTTCCATAATATTCGAGAATGAGTCAGGAAATATTCGTAATTTAGTTACTGATTCTTCACGGTAGCGATAATGATTGCTCATTCCTCATTGACTTCGGGATGAATACTTTATCGTTTTAATCGGTTGCTTTATTTTTTTTTCTTACCGAATCAAACAAATCTAGATGTGTAACACAAAAAATAGATTGAATGTATACAAATATGGTAGTATCGAAAAAGAATGAGTGTTACGTAAAATTTTGTTTTACACCAAATTATGCGGGTATTGAAATTAATGAAAGAGAGTTGATGTTGCAGTATGGAATTGACAAGTTTCTTTCAATTATTTGCTTAGATACGTTTATTCCTGTACTAATGGGTACTTTGTGATACAGGTAAGAATGGGAAAAACTGCTCCTTTTAGACGAACAGTTCTTTCCTGTTCTTCTATTTGAAACGACAGTTTTTTTTTAACCTATTCATTTAATCATTTGTACTTTACAAATTTATTTTTTATATTAGTATAGCTCAATACAAATAAATGTATATAATTTAATTTCTTACATATAAATATGTATATATTACTGTACATATGAATAAGAACACGTACAAAAAGATTTAAGAAAACAACAAACATTTCGAAAATTCGTTCTTTATTCGTCAATAAAGAACAAATCGCTTTAGTAAACTACAATTTGCTTACACATCATTTAAAAATATCTTACATTTTATTTCTGTCTCACGATAATTATTCAAATACTATTTTCAATAAAAAAAAAATTATCTTCAATTTCGAATATTTTTTATACTTTATCCGACAGCGCATAAAGTATAAAAATTCTATTTTAAAAATAAAAACTCCATAGTAACCATATACGAGATAAAAAAAAAATACTTCATTTATTAAAACATCGCAATTTACCTTTTATATGTGTTAATTAACTTATAGTGTTGCTCGCAGAGGACCTTAGCTTTCCAATTGGAGCATACTTACAGGTTTCCAGGAAAAATTTCAAGTTCGAATATTCCTTTTAACCAATTAGATGAAATTCGTAGATTCAACTGATTATGGTCACTTTTGATCAATTCTGCGAGTTTAAGAGCAAAGTTTCTATTACTCATTAACCTTTAATCCCCTTTTAAAATCTCTACCAGAATAATTCGTGATACAGATATCATTATTTAATTATTTGTATATGATGCAAACGACATTTATTTTAAACCGATTTTCATATGTTTGTTTATTTCTGTTGAGGCAGACGATATTTGTCACAAATGAATAACAGTACATTTTTCGGTTTTTTTTCCCTTCGTAGAATATAACAAAAATATATCTTTTTTCAAATATTAACTTTTAGTATGTTTTCTAAGAGGGATGCATTATATAAGTGATACAGTAAAGAAATGATGCATAAAATGATGCAGTACAGAAATGTTTGTAAGTTCTTAATAATTTTAGTAACTGGCACTAACTTTGTAAGGAGAAAATCCGTGGGACAGGAACAAAAAAAAATAGTGTGTTAAATCTCCAATACCATTTCAAGAACATCAAAAGTGTCTTTAATTTTAAATTTTTTAAGTATCATAAGAAAGATCCATAAATGGTCGAAAAATTTTAAATTTTTTAAGTATAATAAGAAAGGTCCATAGTTGGTCCATAATACGAGAATAAAGCAACAAGAAAACCTGTTCCAGCCATCCAAGGATTACAGTCCTTGTTAGGTCGACAATCGTGTTTTGGTATCGAAATTTAAGAGACTACTTATAAAATTGAAAATTACTTTCCAAAATATTTCTGTTGGATTTAAAGAGTAAAAGAAAAAAATAACCTGTTTTGTTTTCAAGAAAAATAGTCGTTGAATTAGAATGTTTATTCACAAAGTAAAGTTACATCTTCTCAAAATTTAAAGGAAAGAAAAGATAAGGGTGATAAAATCTGAAAGAAACAGAGTTGAAATTTTTATCTCAAAGGTGTCCTTTCTCTTCAGATATTGAAAGTTCTTACTCAAAGAAAAATTCGACAGCTTTCCTATTGACAAACTAGACATTATCACAAAGTCTAATACTAATAATTTTTCGAAAAGGTATTCTTATCTCGCCCTTATGTGCTTTGCGATAAATGAAAGTGGCAAGCGAAAGGGGAGAAGAAGATTAAGCACTCAACATCATTTCTGCTTCCGGATAGCGGCATCTGTTAAACTCGCAAGTTGATCGGAATTTCAGATGATCTCGATAGCAAAGCAATCGAAATTCAGCAAAAAATTTCAAGGGATATTATCCAATATATAAGTACATTCGAAGCGGAGAATCACCTAATATAATTCTACAATATCTGCTTAGATAAACACTAAATACATTTGAGCATCGAACCGATCAACCAAAACTACAGTTAACAGAAAGAGTTGCAGCCGGTAAAAGAAAATTTTGATTTTCTTATCTCAAGCTGTGAGTCTACTTTCATGGCCATTTTGAAAATGTCAAACTAGGCTAGTCAATTCTCCGTGTTATTTGTAAGCAGTGTGATGTACGAAACCTGTACAGTTTTGTGTTTAATATTCACCATTTCTTTGTTCCGTATTGCACCTATGACATTATTATAATTTATTTTTTTCAAGTGATAGGCTAAGCTAAAAATAAATTATCAGTATTCCCCAATTTCCAGTTATTTCGAATAATTAAGGCTGTATTGTATTTGTAAGATAGAACAAAGAGAAAACTTGTTGTTAAAGAAAAAAAGGCAGGTAATTTTAATAGACTTTAAAGAGACTTATTTATGAAACAGTTGTGCGAGAAGTTTTTACTGTGTTTAACTTGCGTAATTATTTTACAAAAATGCTATTTATATTATGAATTAATCATTATTCTGCCACAAGAAAAGACGTTATAATGTTTAAAAAATAATTTTTATAACATGCCTCCTCAAAAGGGGTTTTTTTTTTCTTTTTCAGAAGGAAACTGAGTTTACATAGCTTTAAATTTCTGCCGTGGTCTTACAACATCTGTATTATAAGATTTGCTACACACCGAGGTCGTTATTCATCCTAAAATCACTCAATAAGTATGGTCAATCAAGAAAATCTATAGCAAAATTTATTTTAATTTTAGAATTATCAAAATCAAATTGTATTAAGAAGGCGAAGCTTTTAATTAATTGCACCTTTAACCAAATGTTATAAATGAGAATACTACTGTGTAACAAAAAATAGTAACAGAATTGCGAATTAGTTTAGTTTAGTTTTTATTAACGTCGCACTAGAAGCAACACGAGGGCTATTGGTGACGGACCTCGTAATTTTGAACCACGGTCAAGTGACGAGGACGACATCTGAGCTGGCACCCCCCTCTCCTAACTTCCACAACACGCCAACGGGAGGACTTTGGGCCCCGATAGATTTAACGTGCATCAATCCCGGCTACACGGTGGGTCTTTAGTGGCCAAGGATCGAACCCGCGACTGAAAGAAAACCGCCGGTCGCGAGTCCACGACCTTGACCACTAGGCTACCGCGGCCCACAGAATTGCGAATACTGAATCCGAATGCAATAAAATTCTGTTAACTGGATCCAAATAAGGAATATAACCTTAAAAGATCCCCTCATACATCCTCGCATCTATATCTTGTGCTCAATAATTCGCTACTTCCTCCGTCTCCTTTTGTTTCTAATATGTCCAAAACCTCCAATACCTTATAATTCCCTCTTCACTAAACTTCTTTTATAGTAATTTACACAATCATGGTTCTTTCACAAGGCTTCACATAAGAAACAGCATAATAAAGTAGCCACAGATATTAATTAAAGAAAAACGTGAGAACCTATCACAGACTGAAAATTTATGAGGAAACCATAAGGTTATACTTTGCTTCAGAAAATGCCTGATATTTTTTTAAAGAATTATAAAAGACAAATGGAATCTTTAAAAGCAAATAAAATGCCATTCGTTTCTCTTGCGGCGGCGTGCGATCCTTGCACATTATCACCGAGAAATTCAACTGGGATTTGAATAAACGAACCGATCAAGTGTCAAGAACTGAACTAAAGTCCTTTTACAACAATTATAACATAAGGAGTAGTTTCCAAATCAGCTTCTGACGCTGATTCCTACTTTGTTTTGGCCGATCAACTAATTAGCTGTATTTTATTAATTTTATTTTCATTTAAATGTTGAGGTATATAAATTGTTATTTTCTGTTGAGGTGGTCAAGTAATCATTCAGACCTTCTAATATAGTCACTGTGGGTAATAAATATCACCCTCGAAAATCGAATTATTAACAGTAGACGCATATTTTGAGTCAAATGGTCTTAAAAAAAAATCTCGCAAAACTATATTATAGGGACGGAGACTGCCTCCTCCATCTCGTATCCGGTGTGGCCTCTTTTCTCTCATCCAGAGGTCATCAATTTGGGAATGCAAGTGTCCAGACGAACCCTAACACCCTTAACCATCCCTCTCGGAGAGCGGAGACGGGATGAGGAAAAACAGCGCAGCAAAAACGAGGTAGAGATTGACTGAGAAGGGATTACGAGACGATGACCATGCACTTGGTCTGCTTGACGGAAGAAAAGTTAAAAAGATGTATGAAAAAGACCCAAACGGTTATTTATCAGCGCTATTCTTCTCTAAGAGAAAAGAGTTAATATCCCATTGTAAGTAACATCTAATCAGTACAATTAAGCTTAATTAATTATCAAAATATTTGCCGTCATTTAAAAGCGTGGTAGACAGACCTCCCAGTACTGTGCATCAACAACAAAACGGGCGAATAAAGACTTGATATCAAGACATGAACAGATAATTCCAAAAGACACTCACCTGATTTGGGATAGGTAATGATGAAAACATCATCCTCTCGGATCTCCAAATCGTCTAGTCCTTCCAGGACGGTGGAGGGGACGAGGTACCCTTGAAGGAGAACTCCTCTGAAGGTCTGTGCCTCGGGGATGCATTCTACGTACTCTTTCTTGAGGGGGTCTGTCTCAAGAGAGGGGTCTTCCGAGGCAGATCTCACTTGATCCTCCTTCTTGCGAACTTTCCTCCAGCCTTTCACAAGGGTGGACAGAGGACTGTTGTACAACAATTTCAAGGACAACATCTATGGGAAAATATTAAAAAAAGTTATAATATATGATTAGATATAAAGTCAAATCAGTTTTTAGGACTTTTGGACAATAGTCTTTTTCATCTTTTCTTTTTTTAGTTTTAATAACATCGCTCTAGAGCGCGTTTAGTAATGTGTCAGCCCAGCTCATTAAATGGAAAAATTACTTTTAAAATGTCAGCCCAGCTCATTTTAATTTTTCTATAAGAATTCGAAGAAAAAAAAGTTCTACAAAAATATTTAAGATCTGAAAAGTAAATCTGACTAAGTTATTTTGAATGAGTCATTGTTTATTAACGTTGCACTTGATCGAAGGACCTCGTAATTTGGAGCCTCGGTCAAGTGACGAGGACGACACCTGAACTGACACCTCCCTCTCCAAACTTCCACACTTTGGAAATGGAAGAATTTGGAGCCTTTACAGATTTAACGTGTATCAGCTCCGCTGAATGGCGGATCTTCAATGGCCTTTGACTCTTCTTTCTGCTGCCTGTAAGCCTTCCTTTATTCAAAGATATTTTGAAAGGAAACAAATAATCAGAGGCATTTTGTTGTTCCAATTTGCTTAGTAAAAATGCTATCACTTTTTACGACTTCACTATGTCTATTCACTACAGTTCTAAAGTTGACCTAATTTGCGCAACCATGTTTCATTTGGTTGGAAAGGAGCAGGAAACTTAAATATAAAATCAGAAAGAAACCCTAGATATTAGTTAAGGGAAGTCTCACGAATGGCCCATGTTACAACATAGCTAATTATTTATGAGATCAAAAGAAGTATTAACACCTCAAGCTTTTATAAATTATATATTATTTTACACTAAAAAAATTATTTTTATATTTTTTAGTTCATCTGTAAATAAAAGCTAGATAAAAAAAAATATTTTTACTCATATTTATTCAATTATTTTAAATCTGGAAATTTAAGTCTAAAAAGCAATTACGCAAGTTATATGTGCGAGAAAAATTTTAAATGAATTGGAAGTATTTAAAGATCAGTGTACCAGCCCCCTCCCCCCTTAAGTCCCTTACTGCTTGAGTTCTTGTATCGCCATCGAAGCTATATGTCTATGAAAATTTCAGCTTGTAATGCCCGCCCGACCCGGGCGTCCTCTTGTGCCATTACTAAATTCAAATATTAAATACTACGACACAAATAATTACAAAACCACCAAAACAACTTTCACAATTTATTAGTATATATTTACTATGACACAGATGACTACGCTCTCCAGGGAAAGCTTTCTAACTCCTTAATTCAACCCACCAATAATAATCTAACAGACTCTTACCAATAGTCTTTCCTCGACAGCAACTCAGATTCTGGAACAACTGCTGAAAACACTAGACCAAATCTTTCTCGAGTAATCCTTACTCGAACCTTCCACAATAGACTTTAATTCCTCCTTTCTCTTATCTAGCACTTCGGCTTCACCTCATCTCACCTACAGCGCCTCCCTGATCCTCCTTCAGATGTAGTTTATATATTAACACTTCACTTCATTCCTAACTGCTTTACATACTAACTTTATGTATCACGTTTCATTTTTGGTTCGGCAAAGGCTGTTTAGTGAAAGCAATCAATCTCAATTGAAAGTCCCCAAGGTTAGTGAAGAGAAACCGCGAATAGCCCAATGTCACAAGCTCAGTTGGGTGATTACACATTACGCATTTAAAATTCATTCTCGAATTTTAACTCAATCGATTAAAATTCGAGTATAAATTTAAAAATCGCTCTGGAAAGCCTCATATACATAAGATCATAACAAGTTTAATAAAAGATTGTAAATAAGGAAGAACGAACATTCCTAAAATAGGTATTTTTGTACCACCCTCGTAAATAAATTTATATTCTTACATGCAGCAATAATGCAAATTTTATTTTAAATGCTTGAACAATTTTTAAGTCTCTTCCGACCATTTTGATTTCGTGGGTGTAGTGTTAATCCGATGAAATTTCTACTACCGTCTCAATTTTATACAATTCTATCTATTCGAATATATTATGAAGGTTTCAAATATATATATATATATATATATATATATATATATATATATTATGAAGATTTCAAAACCTACAAACGAATTATTCAAATCAGGGTAAAAATATTTTTAAGAATCTGAAGAAAAATATAATTCCGCAGAAACCTTCAATATTTTTTTGTTCTTTCGGGTGTGCTTTTTTGCACTCAAATAGATAAAAGAATAAAGATTTGAGGATTGTATTAGAAATTCCACAGAAGATTAACATTGCATACACGAAATCAAAGTTTGTTTTCATTAACGTCACACTAGAAGCAACACGAGGGCTATTAGCGACGCACCTCATCATTTTGAACATTGGTTAAATGACAAGGACGACACCTGAGGTGGCATCTACCTCTCCAAACTTTTGCCCTACAACAACGGGAGGACTTTGAGCCTCGACATATTTAACGTGTATCAGCCCCGGCAACATGACAGTTCTTTAGTGGCATCAAGGTTCGAACCCACGACTCGACGAACACAGGTCGGTAGATAAGAGCCTCAAAATCAAATCCAAAGGTAAATCGTAAATTTGAAATATGCCCTGCAAGCCCCTCGATTAGAGGTGACACTGGTAAAGCTCGAACTTTAGATCAGCGCAAGGTTTCCGAGTCGATTTCTTTTCTTTTGGGGAAAGATAGGGAGGGTTGCTTATGTACATTTTATAAATGGCAACCCAATATTCACTCCTTATATTACAATATCGAGCAATTATACCACCGAAATAAGGAAAAAGCCTTCAAAATGAAATACATTAAGAAACTATATTCACACATGAAAGAAATAAATGAATAAAATGAAGAATGGAAGCGTAACCGACGTTGTTTCCATCGAATTGCGGATTCGTGTCCTGATACTACGGCTCAGGCATGTTAAATCTCGTGGTCGGACAAAAGCTCAAAATTACGAGGTTTATTGCCAATACATCTCGAATTGCTTCTAATTACGACGTTCATAAACAATTACAATAACCCTAACATTTCCCCCCCCTTTCTTAAAGCACTGTTCGTAGTTGTGTTGTTGTTGTTGTTGTGTGTTGTTGTAACGCAATGTGAATGTAACCTTATGAAATCGACTGTCAATTCTTATCATTCTTTAAAGTTGATTTCGATACTCTAACAAAACTTTTAAACTCTTTCTATTATTTATCCCCCTTAAGAAATCTTGTCTAACATTAAAAGTATCTTGTCTCAACCGAGTTCAATTACTCTCTTCCTTTTCCTCATTTTTTATCCTCTTATGCGTTAATCTTATCTATCGTAGCTGCAAACATCATTTTTTTTTTCCTTCTGGAGGTGGTTTTTCTGGATTGTGATAATTTTTTGAGTATCATTTCAATGGAATGGAAACTTCTTAAGATCAAAGATTCAAAATTCACGAGGTACTTATTTTTCTTCTGGAACTTTATTATTCTGCATTATCTGAACTAAAAAAAAGAATACTCATTCTATTTGCGAAAGTAGTGAATTTTTAAACCTAACTGAGTGTGTATGCTTGTGCGAAATCCGTTACATTCCCTTCTTATAAAATCTTAATTTTAAAGAATTTCCCGAAGTGATTTTTATAAAAGTTGACATATACAGTAAACAATTTACAAAACTGTTAACTTTTCGGAGAAGATGAATCTCAATGTTAATTTTTACACTTTATGATAGATTTTCCGATACTTTTTCGATAAAACTTGCGTTTATCTTCGGCAAGCCTATAACTTCACTGTATTTTGAATTTAGTGTTTCAGGTTTTTGATAATTTTTTGACTATTTCAAATATTTCGTTTTTGAGAACAATTTTTTTTTTGTTTAAAAGCAGATATATATGAAGAATTAAGGCTTACATTCATTCTATCGAAAAATTGATTGTTTATTAATAACACATTCAGAAGCAACACGAGGGTAATTAGTGACGGATCTCATAATTTTGAGTCTTGAGTCAAGTCTGAGGATTATACCCAATCTTCTTATTTCCATACCGTGACAACTTGAGGTCTTAGAGCCTCGATAGATTCAATGTAGGTTTTCAGTGATGTCAGGCCTCAAATCCATGATTCAACGGAAACAGCGCCGAACATGAGCTCGAATACAACTAAAATGCCGTCGTGTAGGAAGGTTGATCCGCGTTCAGGTTCCAAGTAATCTCGTTGGGATAGTGTGGAAATTTGGAGAGTGGGGTGTCAGCTCAGGTGCCTCGTCACTCGACCCAAGGCTCATCAGTACGTGATACGTTACCATTAGCCCTCGTATTACTTCAAAAGCAACAAATTGCGTTAATAAACTATCAATCATAGTAAAACTATCGAATTAATAAGCTATCAATCAATCGATTGTGCTCCTCGAAAAACCAAGATGGACCAGGGAGATCGGTTCACGAGCATTTCTTTTAACATCCGCGAACAGCTCAACTCGCAAAATTATACATACCGTAACAGAAAATAACATTATTTACTTAAACCCGTAGAATTCATTTGAGCAAGAATGATTTTCTCGTTCTTTTTTGTTCAACCAGAATAAGTCGAGCGATAGGAATAGGGGCCGCGGTAGCCTGGTGGTCAAGGTCGTGGACTAGCGACCGGCGGTTTTCGTTCAGTCGCGGGTTCGATCCTTGGCCGCCAAAGACCCGCCGTGTAGCCGGGGCTGATGCACGTTAAATCTGTTCGGGGCCCAAAGTCCTCCCGTTGGCGTGGTGTGGATGTTAGGAGAGGGGGTGCCAGCTCAGGTGTCGTCCTCGTCACTTGACCGTGGTTCAAAATTACGAGGTCCGTCGCCAATAGCCCTCGTGTAGCTTCTAGTGCGACGTTAATAAAAACTAAAACTAAACTAAAACTAAGCGATAGGAATAGGACATTGAAGACCACGAATGGCAACACACGAAAACAGTAAAAGCGCTTTTCGTTGTTCATGGCTGAAATAGTATTTGTTGCTCCACATTCCTCAAGACTCGACCAATCAATCAATCATTCGACAATGCAAGACTTAAAACACGCAACTCACCGAAATTATTTATGGGATAAAGGAAAATAGCCTTTGTTGTTATACATCATATAATACCACTCAATCAGCGTGTAAACTCAAGATAGGGAAAAGAATCCTTGTTGTTTTATATCTCATAAAATTAATCAACACTCAAGATATTTGAACGATTCAATAACGTTTTCAGAGAACTTTTATTCCAAGCAATGATTAATTCTGGTAGTAGGAATTTGAAAAATCTTGCTGTCAGTAGGAACGATGGGTCTGATAGGTTCATTAGTTATTTAGGATAATTTAAATCATAATTTAAATACAAAATTATTGAGCAAAACATTTTTTAAGGCGCCCGTCTATCGGTATGAAATTTCTTCTATTGTCCCCAAATATTTACTGTACTATGTAACATATTTGAATGAGAAAAAAAATGCATCTGAAAGAGTAAACAAATAATGAAGGTTTCTGTGGAATTACATTTTCCCTCCAATTTTTGAAAATATTCTTACCTTTATTCAAATGATTTGTGTTTGTTGGTTTTCCAGTATTTGAAAATATTCTAATATATTTGCAGAAATCGGGGAGAAAATGCAATTCCGCTGAAACCTTCATTATTTTTTTACTCTTTCAGATGCATTCGAATAGATAAAATATGCTAGATTTTTTTGGACGGTAGTAGAAATTCTATAAGATTAAAATTACGTTCACGAAATCAAAATGGCCGGTAGAGCAGGAGCCTTGAATCTCCTGTTGAATATAAATCACATGCTCCAATTTATTATTTTTTAATGAAAATTGTCTGTCTCGAGAATAGATAAATTTCCTGAGATTGAATGCATAACTTTTCAGAAACATTTTATATATTAGTATTACAATCGAGAGAATGAGGACTTTTTAAGGCAACTCGAGCTCATAAATCATTGATCCATTTTTCGCAGGCCAGAATTAGAAACCAAAAAAATTTCTCAAAAGTAATCCCTCTAATCTGACCAAATCCACCTATGTTGAACGCAATTAACTAAAGACATAAAATGCTCATACTACCATTATTGAAAAAGTAAAAACTTCAGGTTATTTTAATTTATCAGTAGATTCAACACTAGACGTATCACATATCGATCAGTTAGGTATTGCATTTAGGTACTTAAAGTACATATTTAGGTACTTAAA